>JAUMHM010000001.1:8847984-8859446 GCA_032362435.1 Melikaiella ostensackeni | reverse complement strand
AACTTGTGGAATTCATTAATGCTGCTCAAAAATATCAACTTCGATTTTTGGGCTCCAACCCCTAATGCCAAAAAGCACCCCATTTGTACTACGCAGATATCACTTTACCGAAAAATAAACTTTTTCAGAATTTTACAGTGTCAATAGTGTGTCCAATTTTTGCGCTCCTTAAAAATACCAGTCTTGATTTTTGGGCTTCAACCCTTATGGCTAAAAACTACCCCCATTGTACAACGCAGATATAACATTATCAAAAAATAACCTTTTTCTGAATTTTTCTAAACTTGACAGAGTCCCTGATTTTTGGGCTAATTAAAAATACCAACCTCGATTTTTGCGCTCCAACCCTCAAGGCTAAAAACTACCCCTAATGTACAACGCAGATATAACTTGAACAAAAAAAACCTTTTTCTGAATTCTTCAGTCTTGACAGAGTCCCTGATTTCTGGGCTCCTCAAAAATACCAACCCCGATTTTTGGGCTTCAACCCTTAACACCAAAAATCAACCCCTCTCTATCATGTAGATGTGACTTTCCCGAAAAATAAGATTTTTCAGAATTTTACAGTGTCAATAGTGTGTACTGTGTTTGGGCTCTTTAAAAATTCCAGCCTTGATTTTTGGGCTTCTACCTTTAACGACAAAAACCAACTCCTCCCCACCATGTAGATATAACTCTGCAAAAAAAAATATTTTTCTGAATTTTCCAATCTTAATAAGGTCTCTGATTTTTGGGCTTCTCGAAAATACCAACTTTGATTATTGTGCTCGACCCTTATAGATAAAAACAACCCCCATTGTACAAAGCAGATATAATTTTGTCAAAAAATAATCTTTTTCTGATTTCTTCAATCTTGACAGAGTACCTGATTTTTGGGCTCTTTAAAAATACCAACCCAGATTTTTTTGCTTCAACCCTCAACGCCAAAAACCAACCCCTGTTTGCCATGTAGATATGACTTTGCCAAAAAATAATGTTTTTCTAAGCTTTCCAGACTCAATAAGGTCTCTGATTTTTGGACTCCTCGAAAATATTAACTTTGATTTTTGGACTCCAACCCTTATACTTAAAAACAACCCCCATTGTACAATGCAAATATAATTTTATCAAAAAATAATCTTTTTCTGAATTCTTCAGCCTTGACAGAGTCCCTGATTTTTGGGCTCCTCAAGAATACTAACCTTGATTTTTTTGCTTCAACCCTTAACGCCAAGAACCAACCCCTCTCCACCATGTAGATATGACTTTGCCAAAAAATAATGTTTTTCTGAGTTTTCCAATTTCAATAAGGTCTCTGATTTTTGGACTCCTCGAAAATACCAACCTTGATTCTTGGGCTCTAACCCTTAAAGCTAAACACAACCTCCATTGTACAACGCAGATATAATTTCGTCAAAAAGTAATCTTTTTCTGAATTCTTCAGTCTTGACAGAGTCCCTGATTTTTGGGCTCATTAAAAATACCAACCCCGATTTTTGGGTTTCAACCCTTAACACCAAAAATCAACCTGTCTCTATCATGTAGATGTGACTTTCCCGAAAAATAATGTTTTTCAGAATTTTACAGTGTCAATAGTGTGTACTGTCTTTGGGCTCTTTAAAAATTCCAGCCTTGATTTTTGGGCTTCAACCCTTAACGACAAAAACCAACCTCTCTCCACCATGTAGATATAACTCTGCAAAAAAAAATATTTTTCTGAATTTTCCTATCTTAATAAGGTCTCTGATTTTTGGGCTTCTC
The DNA here is from genome assembly GCA_032362435.1 of Melikaiella ostensackeni. Lineage (NCBI taxonomy): Eukaryota > Metazoa > Arthropoda > Insecta > Hymenoptera > Cynipidae > Melikaiella > Melikaiella ostensackeni. Next base: position 8,857,706 of record JAUMHM010000001.1, on the reverse strand, counting down.
GAAAATACCAACTTTGATTTTCATGCTCCAACCCTTATAGATAAAAACAACCCTCATTGTACAAAGCTGATATAATTTTGTCAAAAAATAATCTTTTTCTGAATTCTTCAATCTGGACGGAGTCTCTGATTTTTGGGCTTCTTAAAAATACCAACCCCGATTTTTTAGCTTCAACCCTTGACGCCAAAAATCAACCCCTCTCTAGCATGTAGATACGAGTTTCTCGAAAAATAATCTTTTTCAGAATTTTACAGTGTCAATTGCGTGTACTATTTCTGGGCTCCTCAAGAATACTAACCTTTATTTTTTTGCTTCAACCCTTAATGCCAAAAACCAACCCCTCTCCACCATGTAGATATGACTTTGCCAAAAAGTAATCTTTTTCGGGATTTCCCAATCTCAATAAGGTCTCTGATTTTTGGACTCCTCTAAAATATTAACTTTTATTTTTGGTCTCCACCCCTTATAGTTAAAAACAACCCTCATTGTACAACGCAGATATGATTTTGTCAAAAAATAATCTTTTTCTGAATTCTTCAGTTTTGACAGAGTCCCTGATTTTTGGTCTCCTTAAAAATACCAACCCGGGTTTTTGGGCTTCAACACTTAACGCCAAAAATCAACCCCTCTCTAGCATGTAGATATGACTGTTTCGAAAAATAATCTTTTTCAGAATATTACAGTGTCAATAGCGTATACTATTTTTGGGCTCCTCAAGAATACCAACCTTGATTTTTTTGCTTCAACCCTTAACGCCAAAAACCAACCCCTCTCCACCATGTAGATATGACTTTGCCAAAAAATAATGTTTTTCTTGAGTTTCCAATCCCAATAAAGTCTCGGATTTTTGGGCTCCACGAAAATACCAACTTTGATTTTTGTGCTCCAACCCTTATAGCTAAAAACAAACCCCATTGTACAACGCAGATAAAATTTTGTCAGAAAATAATCTTTTTCTGAATTCTTCAGTCTTGACAGAGTCCCTGATTTTTGGTCTCCTTAAAAATACCAACCCGGGTTTTTGGGCTTCAACCCTTAAGGCCAAAAATCAACCCCTCTCTAGCATGTAGATATGGCTGTCTCGAAAAATAATATTTTTCAGAATTCTACAGTGTCAATAGTGTGTACTGTCTTTGGGCTCTTTAAAAATTCCAACCTTGATTTTTGGGCTTCAACCCTTAACGACAAAAACCAACCTCTCTCCACCATGTAGATATAACTCTGCAAAAAAAAATATTTTTCTGAATTTTCCTTTCTTAATAAGGTCTCTGATTTTTGGAATCCTCGAAAATACCAACTTGATCTTTGGGCTTCAACCCTTGTAGATAAAAACAACCCCCATTGTACAAAGTAGATATAATTTTGTCAAAAAATAATTTTTTTCTGAATTCTTCAATCTTAACAGAGTCCGTGATTTTTGAGCTCCTTAAAAATACCAACCCCGATGTTTTGGCTTCAACCCTTAACGCCAAAAACCAACCCCACTCCACCATGTAGATATGTCTTTGCCAAAAAGTAATGTTTTTCTAATTTTTCCGATCTCAATGAGGTCTCTGATTTTTGGGCTTCTCGAAAATACTAACTTTGATTTTCATGCTCCACCCCTAATAGTTAAAAACAACCCTCATTGTACAACGCAGATATAATTTTGTCAGAAAATAATCTTTTTCTGAATTCTGCAGTCTTGACAGAGTCCCTGATTTTTGGTCTCCTTAAAAATACCAACCCGGGTTTTTGGGCTTCAACCCCTAACGCCAAAAATCAACCCCTCTCCACCATGTAGATATGACTTTGCCAAAAAATAATTTTTTTCTGAATTTTCCAATCTTAATAAGGTCCCTGATTTTTGGACTCCTCAAAAATACCGACTTTGATTTGTGTGCTTCAAACCTTAACGTCAAAAATCAACCCCTCTCTAGTATGTAGATATCACTGTCTCGAAAAATAATATTTTTCAGAATTTCACAGTGTCAATAGTGTGTACTATTTTTGGGATCCTCAAAAATACCAACCTTGATTTTTGCGCTTCAACCCTTAACGGCAAAAACAAACTCCTCTCTCCCATGTAGATATGATTTTGCCAAAAAATAATGTTTTTCTGAGTTTTCCAATCTCAATAAGGTCTCTGATTTTTGGATTCCTTGAAAATACCAACTTTGACTTTTGGGCTCCAGCCCTTAAAGCTAAAAACAACCTCCATTGTACAACGCAGATATAATTTTGTCAAAAAATAATCTTTTTCTCAATTTTTAATCTTGATATAGTCCCTGATTTTTGGGCTCCTCAAAAATACCAACCTTGATTTTTGGGCTTCAACCCTTGACGCCAAGAATCAACCCCTCTCTAACATGTAGATATGACTTTGCGGAAAAATCAATCTTTTTCAAAATTTTACAGTGTCAATAGTGTGTACTATTATTAAGCTCCTAAAAAATACCAACCTTGATTTTTGGGCTTCAACACTTAACGCCAAAAACCAAGCCCTCTCTACCATGTAGATATGACTTTGCCAAAAAATAATCTTTTTATGAATTTTCCAATCTCACTAAGGTCTCTAATCTTGGGGCTCCTCGAAAATACCAACTTTGATTTTTGGGCTCCAACCATCATAGCAAATTTTGTTGACTTATCACTGAAATCGTTATACTCAATCCACTCTCCACTTTTACGTAAGCATATGCTTGTGTAGTGGCCAATGCTAAATTGATCGTTCGATCTTCTTCCTAGAGGTTTATAAAAGTTTACAATCCCTCGAAGTGTGTACTCCTCTTGGTGTAGACTTGTTTTTGTTGGTATTTTTTCGAGCACTAGTTGTCAATCCGACCCATGTAATTCATGGACTTCTAAGAATAGAAGTTTACCTACAAAGAAAGTTTCAAGTATTAAGGTACACATGGATAGCACATACGTTCCATATTTAAAGACACTATACACAAACTGATAATCTGTTTCTCAACTTTATTTAATTGTAGATGATCTGTTTCGATTAAGAACGAACGATTTGTAGATATGAAAATAAGTTTCAAGTGTACTTGAAAAGTTGACATTATAAGTGAGTTGGTAGATTTTTTCAAATCCCAAAAATATATACATGTTATTGGAAAGATATTGTGTGAATGTGACTTCATCCTCAAAGACGTTAGGAAAGTCATGTCGTTTTAATGTTTCCACGAAAATAGAAAGGACATGTTGCACTCTTGTTTTTTCATAGCCACGTTTATCACATTTGTAGCTCTGCCTTAAGCTACAAACGTCTTTTATTAGTTGTACACATAGTGTGTCAATCGTTGCAGCACAATTTAACAGGAGGCACTCGTCTTCACATTCTTCACTTGGCTTGAATAAAGGATATAAAATATCCGCTCTTCGTTTGTAAGTCTGATTGCTTATTCCCTTTTCGGCCACTCTGCCAATTAGTTGGAAAAACTGATTTCCAGTGGCAAGTAGATCAATTTCTACTTTGAATGAAGGTCTGTCTATACAGGTACTGAGCATCAGCTGGAAGAGACTGTCGAATGGGCAAGTATTAATTACTGTGACTTTTTTGTCACCCAACTTAATGGGTTTCAGTTGCATGACACTTCCATTTTTCAAAATAGGCACTGCAGATAGTTTGTCATGAAAAAGGAATTTATTGTCAAGATACAAGACATTAGGTTTAGCAGAAACATTCTCATTTAAACCTCTCCAGTTTTTTTCGTGCCTTGTGGAAGTGATTTGGTTCGTCGATTGTTTGCAGGATAAGCACAATCGTTTTTCTCCATATCCTACTGACTGTGAATTTATCGGTTCGCAGCATTGCGGAATAGCATGAACTGTCTTCCTGCAAATTCTGCACCTGGTTCTAGAAGAAATGTTTAGTGTGAACACTGAAAAAAGACAATACTAAAAAAAAGAAAAGAGGAGAAAAAAGTTGGAAGTGGATCGCAACAACAGGCCCATAAATATTCTCCAAATTGTCTTTTTTTCATATTTAACCTACCGGGCAGAATTGAGAGAATGGCGACGGCCATTTTTATGTAAAATGAAATTTCTGTTACATGACGATCCGAATGAATGAAAATTATAACAAATGACCGTTTGACAACTTCTTTATCGTACCCTATTTTTGTAAAAAGGGTACCCTTTGAGCGTGAAAAAAGTACCCTATGAGTATAAAAAAGAAATCTTTTTACTCTATCTTTTTCTCATATAGGGACTGTGAGGCCTGTAAGGTAGTTTAACGTGGAATCTTTGTTTTTTTAAAAATTTGAACACAACGAAATTGTTTAAAAACTAACTTCACTGCCGGCATATATATTCGAATTACTTCAAGGTCATCATTATAAGCTTTGACATTTGTGTATTTAAGAGCATGTGTCAAAAAGGTAAGTGATTAAATGAAAGGTTAATTTATGTGAGGTAACTTTTTTTATAATTAAAAAAAGTCTGTGAAAATTTTGGAAATTTTGTAAAAGATAGATAATATAATAGATAGATAGATAATAGAAGTATATAAAATTCGCTTTTCCAAAAGTTTTTCATGAAATTTTTAAAAAGAAAATAAAACTGGAGTGAAATTATCGAAAAGAAAAAGCACTGAATCTTTATATCTGATGATGAAAAAACTTTTATTTTTGGATAATTTTTTCAAAAATGTTCTATCATTCTAAATATTCAAAATTTTATTTAATTGTTAAATGAAAATTGTAGTGTGATGTTTCATTTTCTATACGAAAATGTCGATACGTAAAATCATCACCAAAGATTCTTCTAATTTTATTTTCCTTGAATGAATAGTTTGCAAATTTATACGAAAATAAAGTTTAAGGACGTTCTTTATCATTTTCCATTGCACATTATTTGATTACAGTATACAAAAATTCATATGTGTAACGGGAAAATAATATAAAATTGGGAAAAATTGTAAAATCATTGCAGTTTAGGAAAGGGAAAAGCATATAAAGTGTACATGAAACATAACTTTTAGCATAACTTTTTACTTATATTCACTTTCTTCGTCAGGTGGAACATCTTTCTTGATGAATTCATTTATTGAATTCGGGTCCTCAGTGGTCAAAATTGCCTTTAGTTCACATTTCGCAATTTCGCACTGCGTTCTTTCCCCAGAACTATTGAGTCCTTCAGTTTCACTAAGGCAAATTATAAGAAACCGACGAAGATGTTCTCTGGCCTCATCGACGCCTCGTGATTCGATGAAGAGACTAAGAGCTTTCTTATACAATTTGGATATTATTGGCCGCACGTTTTTGAAAAACTCGTTATATAAGTTTTAAAAATGCGCAACGTCTAATCTAATATAACACGGTGGTATTCCGTATCTCGAAGCATCTGCATAATCTTCTATGGACTGAAATCGGGTGAAAGAGCATGCTACAGCATTTAGCAGGGCTTTGGACATGTCGTATACCACTTCTTTGAAAGAAAGCGCATCAGAACGAATGATTTCCTTAAAAAAAAGCCTATGGCGTTTGCATTATGAGATTCACTGAACATGTACGCTACAGCGTACTGGCCAGATCTTGTAAGCACAACGCATTCGTACAAATAGATGACATTAGACTTGTCTTCATCAATTCCCATAATTTTTATTACAAAATTCCCTGATGCATCTACACATAAACACGAATCACTTTCTTTCCAGTAATTATTGTAGATATGAATCTGGTAATTTAGCCAGAAGAGAACCATAAACGGTTTCACAGAAAGAAAATGAATAATCTGTTTATAAGCTGGGGACAATTGCATTAACTGCAGCGCCTTGATAGGATTTTCGTCTAAATGTTTTGATGTAGCCGCCTCATGCTTAGCAACTCTTAAAACGGATTGTCCATAAAGATGAGGTGGTTCTGAATCTCCGTCCTTCATTAGTTGATTTGCTCTGGTAATACGGTAAACATTCGGACACTCATTTCTGTCATTAAGGTCTTGTCCGACTTTCTTCCTTTCTTCGTTTCGGAGATACCGTTTACCACATTTTCCTCCACTTCCTTCAGTAATCACGCATGGGGCGGTGACAATTTCACTCCCCATATCTGCACATTAAGAAAATTTAAAGAAAATATTCCTGCAACTATGATTCCTAGGGTGCACGCAAAATGTACACATTTTTCATCTTTACAAATTTGAAAGTATTACAGTCTACTTTTGATCCTTATAATAGTAAGAACGCATGAAACATACAAAAGAATAAATCTCTCTCTCAATTATCTCTCTCAGTTGATTGATTGAAACACCAAAAATTCAATAAATAATGAAGCAAAACTTTTTTTTACGACAAAACAAAATGATGGGGTGCTTCTCCTTTTAAAGCCCAACACATTCCTTGCAAAGTCTTTGAATTTTATATACAAAAAATGGTACATAACAATATTGAAAAAGCAAACATTTTTTTGTGTATTTTCAAAAAAATATTTTCCTAACATAACAAGTTTTCTTTTTTGAATTTTGAATGTTTCATGGTATCTACTAGTTTTTGCCAGCCGAATTCCAGATTATTCTCGGTTTTTACCCCGTTGGAAACATCAAATCTCCTATTCCCAGTATCATGAATAAAAGGCATCTTTAACATGAGGTTTTCCGATGTGTAATTTTATGAATTGCGATATCTTATTATATTCAAACAAAATAATATTTTTGTAATTTATGGTTACCTTCTTCAATTCTTTATTCTGAAAATTCTTTACAAATATGAGAAATATAATACAATTTCGATGTCTTCATTATCTGCGTAGATTCAGTTAACATCAAAGTTCATTTTTTATGAGTATGTCTTTGTTTAATCATTTTCGATATTCCAATTGGTTAATAATTCTTGGACATAATTTTTAATTTTTTTGGTATAAGTCATTAATTGTTGATTTATTAATGATGAGTGATTGAAAAAAAACTATTTTAAATTTTTTATTATGACAGTTCGAATATAATTAATTATATGTGTTCAAAACATATACATGGTTAATGTCTAATTCATCTAGTATCATGAAATTAATTTTATAATGGTATTTTGTAATCAAATTTCAATTTTTGACCAATAATTAATCGCTAATACCGAACAAATAAAAAATTATATTTAAGAGTTATTTAACGATTACAATGCCAAAAGTAATTAGCTAAAGATATTTTTATAAAAAATAACAACTGTGATGTGTACATTTTGCGTGCACCCTAGGAATCATAGTTGCAGAAATATTTTCTTTGAATTTTCTTAATGTGCAGATATGGGGAGTGAAATTGTCACCGCCACATGCGTGATTACTGAAGGAAGTGGAGGAAAATGTGGTAAACGGTATCTCCGAAAGGAAGAAAGGAAGAAAGTCGGAAAAGACCTCAATGACAGAAATGAGTGTCTGAATGTTTACCGTATTACCAGAGCAAATCAACTAATGAACGACGGAGATCCAGAACCACCTCATCTTTATGGACAATCCGTTTTAAGAGTTGCTTAGCATGAGGCTGCTACATCAAAACATTTAAACAAAAATCCTATCAAAGCGTGGAGTTAATGCAATTGTCCCCAGCTTATAAACAGATTATTCATTTTCTTTCTGTGAAACCGTTTATGGTGCTCTTCTGGCTAAATTACCAGATTCATATCTACAATAATTACTGAAAAGAAAGTGATTCGTGTTTATGTGTAGATGCATCAGGCAATTTTGTAATAAAAATTATTAGAATTGATGAAGACAAGTCTAATGTCATCTATTTATACGAATGCGTTGTGCTTACAAGATCTGGCCAGTACGCTGTAGCGTACATGTTCACTGAATCTCATAATGCAAACACCATAGGCTTTTTTTTTAAAGAAATCATTCGTTTTGGTGCGCTTCCTCCCAAAGAAGTGGTATGCGACATGTCCAAAGCCCTGCTAAATGCTGTAGCATGCTCTTTCACCCGATTTCAGTCAATAGAAGATTATGCAGATGCTTTGAGATACGAAATACCACCGTGTTATATTAGATTAGACTGCACAATTTAAAAACTTATATAACGAGTTTTTCAAAAACGCGCGGCCTATAATATCCAAATTGTATAAGAAAGTTCTTAGTCTCTTCATCGAATCACGAAGCGTTGATGAGGCCAGAGAACATCTTCGTCGGTTCCTTATAATTTGCCTTAGTGAAACTGAAGGACTCAATATTTCTGGGAAAAGAACGCAGTGCGAAATTGCGAAATGTAAACTAAAGGAAATTTTGACCACTGAGGACCCGGATTCAATAAGAGAATTCATCAAGAAAGATGTTCCACCTGACGAAGAAAGTGAATGTAAGTAAAAAGTTATGCTGAAAGTTATGTTTCATGTACACTTCATATGCTTTTCCCTTTCCTAAACTGCAATGATTTTACAATTTTTTCCAATTTTCTATTATTTTCCCGTTACTTATATAAATTTTTGTATACTGTAATCAAATAATGAAATTACTTTAATTTAAGGACATGCATGACCTGGATCATGAGACTGAATTATAGGAGCCACGCAAACGCATATAATTTTGTCAGTGTATTTCTTCTACTGGTTATTCGTAATTCTAGAGTTACACAAAAATCGCTAATATTAATTTTTTTTGTACTACATAATATGTCTAATTTTCAAAAACCTTTCAAGATTTCAATCTTTTCAGTTTTTCTAGGACAAAATCCCATTTTCAAAAACCTCAAAAAACTAAAACAGTTTCTAAAGCTGGGCAAACTATCTTGTGATAATTTGCAAAGTTTGAAAGGAGATTTCAAGGGAATTCAAGTGCCTTCAAGAGAATTATTGTGAATTAAACTAAATTCGATTTGATTTGAGTGGCTTCAGTAACTTCTGAAAAATTGACTGACTTCAGGCGAATTCAAGTGACTTCAAGTTATTTCATGTGAATTCATGTGAATGCAAGTGACTTCAGATATTTCAGGAGACTTTAGGAGATTTTATTACAAGTGTGCACCTGACTTCACGAGTTATCGACCTCTTGTTTGAAACTTATTGTTGCAAAAGGCGCATGAATATTTCCCTGGATATTCCCCAAATTCTGTTTTCCCTAAGATCTATTTTACCGGAAATCGTGTGAATCGTGTCATAATTTTTATTTGACTGAATAACCATTTGCCCTAATTTTTATATTTCCGAACGGTCATTTGTCATAATTTTCATTCTTTCGGATCGTCATGTAACAGAAATTTCATTTTACATAAAAATGGCCGTCGCCATTTTCTCAATTCTGCCCGGTAGTTGAAATATGAAGAAAAAGACAATTTGGGGAATATTTATGCGCCTGTTATTGCTATTCACTTCCAACTTTTTTCTTCTCTTTTCTTTTTTTTAGTATTGTCATTTTTCAGTGTTCACACTAAACGTTTGTTCTAAAACCAGGTGCAGAATTTGCAGGAAGACAGTTCATGCTATTCCGCAATGCTCCGAACCGATAAATTCAGAGTCAGAAGGATATGGAGAAAAACGATTGTGCTTATCCTGCAAACAATTGACGAACCAAATCACTTCCACAAGGCACGAAGAAAACTGGAGAGGTTAAAATGAGAATGCTTTGGCTAAGCCTAATGTCCTGTATCTTGACAATGAATTTCTTTTTGATGACAAACTATCTGCAGTGCCTATTTTGAAAAATGGAAGTGTCATGCAACTGAAACCCATCAAGTTGGATGACAAAAAAGTCACATTAATTAATACTTGCCCATTCGACAGTCTCTTCCAGCTGATGCTCAGTACCTACGTAGACAGA
>JAUMHM010000001.1:8830759-8847884 GCA_032362435.1 Melikaiella ostensackeni | reverse complement strand
ACATTTCCAAAGTCTGCGCACCGTTAAATCCATTTTTAACACAAAATTTAATGCAAACTCGTTGATGCAAAGTCGATTACATTTTTTTTTGTGAAAAATCGAAACCACACACAAAGATAGATGTACACAATACGGCGTCAATGACACTTCTACCAACACAACAACAAAAAAAGAATTGAAATCGGCCGAACGAAAGTGCCACACGGTGACGAGTTCTAAAACTTTTTGATCAAGGTGGTACACCTTTTTCGATGAAGTTGAATTCTAATTAGGGATTGGTTGCACCCCAACGATTACAGGGATGACCCGTCATTATACAATATATTGCGAGTGCAATATGTTTATTCCTAGGGAAACTTTTGTATTAAATAGTTGTTAGCCGCACTCGACCGGTTACTGAAACGACCCGCCATTGTGCAACATCTTCCGAATGCATCAAGTGTAAGAAATACATCCGCCTCGAGAAAGATGAGTTCTAAATAGATCTTTATTTAGAACTCAACTTCTTCGAAAAAGATGTATTTTGTGAACTTGGCACATTCGGAAGATGTCTCACAATGAGGGATCATTTCAGTAACCATTGAGGTGCGACCAATCTTCATTTAGAATTCAACCTCCTCGAAGAAGGATGAAATGTTTCACCTAATAAAATTTCACCTCCTCGAAGTATTTTGTACACCTACTGCAAACGGAATGTGTTGGGATGACTGTCGAGACCTTCGGGAATCGACCAAGGGCAGAGGTGGAGATAGTATAGCGTTTTCTCGAAATTTCCCGGAGGTATTACAGGCTGGAATTTGCAGCCGAAAAGTAAGTGGAATTTCCACGGAAAGTCAACGGAATTTCCAAATGGAATTTCCGTGGAGTACTTTAGGGAAAACTTTCCACCTGGGTAGTTTGTATAATATTATAAATAATCTGGAGTTTAATATTCATTGAGATAAAAATTTGGAAAATGTTTACTGTTTCTATTCTTTTAGAGCACAAAAATGTTAAGGCCTTTGCAACGCACGAAGGATTAATAGGAACCCTCGAATCGATTTTTTATGCGGTACCCATGGTTGGGTTCCCTCTATCTGGCGATGAAATGAGAAATATTAATTCATACGAAAAAAAAAGGAAATTGCTGTTCGTTAGACTATAATAGTGTGACTAAAGAGAAGGTTACAGATGCTTTGAATACAGATTTGAAGAATCGTGAGTTCAGGTAAGACAATTAAGTGATCAACATTATCCTAATTAAAAGATTGAATCCTTTCGTTTTTTCAGTCGACGAAGGTTCATGTTAAATACAACATTTTTCTTCTCAGAGATAATATCAAAAAGATATCAAAACTTCATTCCGATAGATTAATGAGTCCTAAAGATAAATTCGTTTTTTGGACAGAATACGTAATAAGACACGGAAATGTGCTGAAGTTACCAGCCGCAGATTTAAAGTGGTATCAAGTGCAATTATTGGATGTTTATGGTTTCATATTATTTACTACTCTATCATTGCTATACGGAGCATTATTTATTATTAGAATTTTCCGTCAAGATAATTTTCTCGGCAAAAAGAGGAGATAAAGATGTACTTTCCTCGAAGAAAAGAAAGTAGTATTGGATGGGAAAAAACAAGACTTTTTGTGTTTAGCATAATTTATAAAAATCATAAGAGTCAAAGTTCATAAGTTGTAATCTGTTGTAGATATACATTAAATTTTTATGGTATTCATATTTCGTGGAACACAAAGATGACAGTCAAGTGAGATAGTATAAAATAAAGAAAGTTTATTTAAAAGATTGAAGTATACATTTCCATGTTTATATCGCACATATCCCAAAAATCTCCATGGTCTGGGAGAATCACTGGCAATTGATTTTTTGAATCAGACTGGCCCCACTGACTTTATTTTGAGCAAAGACTTTGAATAATTTTCCTTTCTATTCACTCGTACGTGAAGTTTTTTATTCATTATCAGCAATGAGAGCGCTGGAATAATGTGATAACTGGCAATTGATTATAAAATTCCTATATAAGGGAGAGTCGGCTATGGTGGTTGGCTTTGAATTAAATGTCATATAAATTATGATTGAACTGTAACTACGTCATTATTTGATATTTAATTAATTCACGGGTGTTGCACTTCGACCACTGGGGCACGGCGGACTACAGCGGATTTGTTTCAACAATATGATTGTAGAATAAAAAGTATACAATATAATAATTCTGGAGGATGTAGTGTAACGAGGAAGAAATATTTAAAATATATTCAACGTGAAATAAATGTTTTTTTTTTCAATAAGAGTAAAATATGTCGCAGAACCCATTTCTAACCTCCTGCATCCTGAAAATTCTATTCAATTTGTATAAATCTGCAATTGCCTTCGATAGATATCTTGTTTATCGACAAATACCAAAGGCGCGAAAATTCAAAACAGGCGTTGATCAATAATTTTCGAAATCCTATTTTATTGGGTTGAGTTTATATTTTCTTCTTCATTCCTAATTTACAAATGACTGTTGAGTTAATACTGGAATTAAAAATTATATTCGTATAATTATTATATTAAATTATATATCCAACTTAATCAGGCTGCATTGTGGAAAAGAGTAATAGAAGTTACATAATTGTTTGAAAGTAGTATAAGAAGCAAATAAGGAATGAAAAAGTACAGAAATACGTAGGTTTTTTAGATTGGCATTTTAAGCAACTGGAAAATAGGTGAGGGTTCATAATTTTCCAAGTATAAGGATGCCTTTTCATGGAGCAAAATTTCGGAGTTCAAAAGATGTTTTCTGAAACAAAATGGCAAGAAACGAAATCAGTAGGAGTTGTAATTGTTTAGAAATAATTTCTCGAACTCCGAAATTTTGCTTCATGGAAAAGCACCCTTAGTTAAGAATGTTTTCTTTGATTTTTAGAAATTATTATAGTTAAAGATGAACCTTGATAAATCAAAGTTCATTCCTGATTGGTTTCCATTCCGTGTTTTGTTAAAAATTTGAATATGGTTATATAACATTAAATATAGATATATAACTTTCAAATTCAGTATTGTCCATTAACCTTAGATTAAAATATTGGTTTGAAGAAGCCATTCCTTTCTAAAAAAAAACTCACTTTATAATTCAGGATATACTAAATCATAGAAATGAGCTTGGGAAATATACAGGATTGTATGTCTATGAAGATGTATACTTAAGTTTTATGTTTTTTTTTCAACTTCGTGAAGGATTTTCTATAGACTAAAATAAATTTTAACAATAATAGGTCCTCGATAGTTCATATTCAATTGATATTTTTAAGAACTTTTTCAAATAAAATTTAACACATATATTTAAATCTGTTCTGATGGATTTAAACGTAACTGTATACGTTAGTACGTGCAAACAAAATATTTTAATCTTTTTAGGAATTTTCAGAGTATGCTGTAAACCTAATTAATTTAAATGATCTCTTTAGCTAACTAATATACGAATCTGAACTGGAAGGATTTCTTCGAAAATTTTTAGAGTATTCTGGAAATCTGATTCATTTACATTAATACTTTCAGCTAACTAATATAAAAATTTCAACTAGAAGCGCTTATATTCGATAGAGAAATACATTCCTCGTGGGACGATTCTTCGCCAATTTCAAATTGGATCCAGTTTTCTTCTGGAAGCGACTGGCTGTGAGAGCTTACGCAAACTGTACATAGGGAGTCATTTTCCTTCCCAACTTTGTTAATAACATTAAGTTTCTTTTTACTCGTTTCTTGGCTGCTTTGACACCTTTTTCTACCTTCGAAGCTTTTCCTTTTGCTTTGAACGCTGTTTCGCGTTTCACTTTTATCTCAGGTTGTTTTCCATCTTTAACTTCAACGGCAGCTGATTTCTTTGCTTGCAGAGCTTCGATGTACTCTGAACTTGTGAGAATAGTAGTTCCGCCTCGATTCTTAGAAGGTTTTCTTTTGTTCGCGACATAGGATGCTTTTGGAATTGGCATAATAGCATTAAGAGATGTCACATCTTTCAGTGGTTTGAGATCCTATTCACTCTATTCTAACGCCAATGTCGGATTCTTTGTCGGATTTGATTCCGCTTCAATTTTTTCAGCTTACGAGACGACGATGTTATTCTTCACGAGTGTTTGATGCTGCTGCACCTCCAATTTAATCTCTTTGATCTCGGCATCCATTCGCTGTATCATTTTCCAGAACACTGAGTTCTCATTGCAAGAGATTAATTCCTTTTCTTCGCAGTCTTCTTAGGTGGTCTCCTGCGAATGTTCATCAGTTGGACTCGATTTTTGAAGTTGTTCAACATTGTCCCTGGTTTCAAGCGCATCACTGACGATTTCGATTTCTGTCATAGATGACGGGCTGATTTCGTCCTCTGTGAAAATATCTCTGCTCTGTGGATATATACCCGATGCTTTGAATCAACTGATAGCATTTTGGGGTACTGCAACATTCCAGCAGCTGACTCCGAAGATCGTTGGAAGGTCATTAAGTGTGATAATCTGATATGGATGCGCTTGCAACTATTGTACACACGTTTCTGTGTAGTAACAACTAAGTGGATTCCTGGAAGAACGATCTAGCAGCTGAAATTTGTGGGACGTGTGAGGCAGAATACACAGAATGTATACGTAGTTGTTTCGAGCAGCCAACAGAAACACCAAGTCCTTCATGTGTGTTGAGTGCCCATCCAGGATTAGTAATACTGAATCATCTGCCGTTGATTTTACATGACTCAGTAAGTGATTAAACCATGTCGAGTAAAAATTTCTGTTTGCATTCATCCAGAGGGATGACAAACAACACACATTCCTGAAAGGGTATTCACGAGGTACTTCGAATTATATTTGACTCTCGGATAAATCATCAATGGCGGCATTGAATTTCCCATAGCATTGCAGCAAAGTGCTGCGGTCACAGTTGTGCCACGTTCAGCTGATGCTAAGACTCCAACTTGACAAATTTCTTTTTGCGAAATGACTTCTGCTTGTTCTTTTGGTACAATTGTAGTTCCAGTCTCGTCTTTGTCAGATCCTGTGCGGCGGGAATTTTTGCAGATTCATAAGGTTCGTGAGTCAATTAAAGAATCTTTCTTTCATTGCCCTATGGAGCCTAGTCGCTTTTGCAAATGAAGTACTCTCTGGGGTTCGCAATGAGAGTTTAGGGGGTCTTTTCATAAACTCTACATACCAATACCTCCCTGCCAGTCCACCTCTTTTGTTGAAGTGATGAAATAAGTTCAAATTTCCAGCAATCCGAAATGCTAATTGACGCAGTTCTTTTGGCGTAAGGCCGAAGAAACTCCTATCCATTTCACGAACATGTTCCACAAGTTCCTTTTCTTGTTCATCAAAGAATGTGGTTTTAAATCCGCCATGCTTAACCACTGGTAAATTATTCAATTCATCATTATCGAATATCATTTTTCATCTTTTTCTCAAAGTTGTTGCCGGTATTTTATGAGTCCAGAAGCTTTAGGAATGGATACGTGTTTTCCTTCTATATCTTCAAGAGCCAGCTCTAAAGACATATCATCTTATTCTTTAATGTCTGATAAAGACTTTTCCATCTGCTTCCGCCAAAACTGTTTTTTTCTTTTAAATGACTCTCTTGATACGTATTTTAAGGCAGGAATGGCATTACAGCACTATTTTTCCAACTAAAGAAAAAGCCATTCTATGCAAAAAAAAATAATATAAAAATCAACAACCACGGGCATTACTCAAAATTACCACTGTACCCCACATCGCCACCATAGCCGAATTTCCCCTAACTTGTATCTACTTTTGGCAACGAATAATCAGTAAAATGATACTGCATTTTTCTAAATATCTATGGATGCAAATTCTGATGACTTAATTGCTATTGTCATGATACTGGCAAATATAATATCGAGCAAAAAAAAAAAGATTGCAAAAACAATTTCGGTGAAAATTTTATAAACTTTTATGGATTTCTTAAATATAGTGTATATCGATCAGACAAACGTTCCTTAATGGTTTTCATTTAGTTCCCCAAATTTTCAACATTATCGCAATTTCAAATTATCGCTTTTCGTGTAAACGTAAGTTGGTTGGAAAAATGTAAGAGAAATTCCAACTTATGAAAGGCAAAGAGATCTGAACAGATTAATTAACTTGAGGCCATGCAAAAGTAAACTCAAATTTTTTTTTACATTTTTTTAAAAACCAACTTACGTTCACACGAAACGCTGTATCCAGTTGAAACTTTAGGAAACTAAATGATAAGCACCAAGTAACGTTTGTATGGCCCTGAATTTTCATAATTATAAAAAAAGGAAAAAATTGATAGAAAAAAAACTTTTTTACAATTATAAAAATTTAGGACCAGGCAAACGTTCCTTAGTGCTTTTCACCTAGTTTCCTAAATTTTCAACTGTATATCGCCTTTCGCGTAAACGTAAGTTGGTCAACAAAATGTGAAAAAATATGTTGAGGTTATGCTCACATGGCCTTAATCAACTGATCACAATTTATAAAGAACAAATTTCGTTTTGTACTTTGCATATCAAATTATCAACAATCACGTATCTGAATAATCATTGTTTATATGGAGTTTCGGTGAAATATTGTTTGCAATGCCTAAGTGGTGAGAAAATTGTGCTAACTTTCTGCTTTTCAAGTACAAAAATTATTTTTGCAAGTGTGAATTGGTATTTGGACTATTCATATGTAATATTCAAATTTCTCTGAAAACAATATGATGTCCAAAATTTGAGGTTGAAGTACCCAGAGTTTCAGACGAGCGGATCATTGTAGCCATGGTTCTAACGTAACCTCTACACCAAATTTTGGACATTATGTTTCGTTCTGTCGGATTGCGAAATCGCAGATGGAGAAAATACTAATCAATAATTGAAAAAATGTTATATGAAATTGAAAAGCAAAAAGATAGCACAATTTTTTCACCGCTTATGCACCGAAAACGATCATTCGCTATTAACAGCTTTAAATTTCGTGAATCACAGTTTGTTGCGATTTGTCCCTTGGCAAATTAATTTTCATAGATACAAATTGAAACAAAATAATCAATTTAAGAAAATCTTCAGATATTAGAAAAATTCCCCCAAATTCTTCAGAAATCGCAGACATGTAAAAATTTTCTCAGTTCTGAAGAAAAATCCCCAGACCTGGCAGCACTGCTCCGACCTAGGAAATGAAGCGCACTTCAATTCTTTGGTTGAAAGACTTTCTCCACGTCTAGGAGTTCAGAGTGTGAGGATGATGGAAATTTTTTTTTCTGCTCCTAACCCTTGAGACTCTTAGTGAGGAAACGCTTGTGCCCAGAGATGAAGGCAGAGGCTTCAACTTTGACAAGCTTGCTTGCTCGTGTCGTACGAGACTGATCACCCAGCCGCCGACTCACTCAAAGAGCTCGCGCTTCGCGCTCGGCCTTCTTATACCGCTCTTCGCGAGCTCCCTTCTCTAGTACCACCGAGCGTGTGGGTGGGAAGCCGCGGGAGTGCGCCTTGTCGGTGCCCCTGTGGGCTGCTACTCTCGCGAGCTGACTACTTTCATGGTACACTGATTGTCAAATATGAGGCGACTTGCGCAATTCGCATGTCACAATAGGAAATCCGTGTATTCGATATTATAGTATAACCAGGAATGTCACAGCCTAATTCACTTGAAAAAAGTAAACAAGTGATTTAGCTAAACCGAAACAGTGACCAAAAATGACTAATTTCTAACCCAAAGAGTGACTAAAATTGACTAAAAGTAACTCATGTGCATAAGTAACGTGAGTGATGTTCTTTCTGCATTCAAAAGAGTTCGATGACACCTCTAACAATTAGAGCGGAATTTGAATGAATACAGGATAAATTCATAAGAATTCAGAATAAAATCAAAGCGATTCCAGTTAAACTTAAAAGAATTCACGTGAATAGAAAAATTCAAAAATCCAAATAATTCACTTGATTTCAGTAAAATCAGAGTAGTTTAGGAAGAATTCAAAGGAAATCAAGAGACTTTGATGAATAATATGAAATTCGAGTGAATGTATAGGTATTTAAGAAAAATAAGAAGAATTCGATGAAATTCATAAAAATTCAAGAAAAAATTCAAAAAATGAAATGAATTGAAAACAATTCAAGAATATTAAAAAAATTTATTGAATTTATTGAATTTGGGGAGAATTCAGGAGAATTTAGAGGAACTCAAAAGCATTTAAGGAAGTGCCTAAGAATTCAAGGTGAGTTAAAAAAATTTCTGGGTGAAATAAAAAAAATACCTAAAAAAATGCATTGGATTCAGTAGAATTCGAGCGAGTTCAAAAGAATTCAGGGTGAATTACAAAAGAATACAAATGAAGTGAAGAAAAAAAACACAAAATATTTCATTTATTTCAGTAAAATTGGAGTAATAATTTAGCGAAATTTGATCAAATTCATACTTTAAGATGAATTTGAAATAATTTAAATGAATGGAACGAAATTTGGCAAATTAAAAAGAATTCCATTGAATTCAAGTCAATGGGAGTGAATAGAATTAGTGAATACGAATCTGATTGAATTTATATGAATTTCAGGAGAATTTATTAATAGATTCGAGTAAAGTGAAAAATTTCATTAAGTTTGGAGAGAATTTAGAAGATTTCAAGGAGAATTAAAAAAATCTAGAGAATTCTAAAAAATTTATAAGAATGTAGTATGAATTAATAAGAATTCAGTATGAATTCCAAATGAATTCAAATGAATTGAAAAAATGAAAAAAATCCAATATACTCCATTGATTAAAAAAAAAAGAATTGATTTAGAAGAATTAAAGGGGAATCAGGGAGAAAGTTTTTTTTTAGACATTTTTGTTAGAAAAATTTTGTCAGAAATATAAGGTTAAGTAAATTAGATAAAAGGTTCAAGAAAATTGTATATTGCATAAAATCATTTTTTTACATTCTATGAGCATTATGTACTAGTAATTTCAATTTTAGAGGAAAATGTAACTCCTTTGTTACATGTTCCACATTGTTTTAATTTAATTTTATTTCATTTCGATAACTAATAATTATTTGGTAATTCAATCACTTAATTGTATTTAATAAGATATGGTTGAAAATACTAGAAAAAATAACGTAATATACGGAGAGGGGGCGGTGGGTCCAAACCATTTGGTTGCGATTTGTTGCATGAGGGAGGGAAGGGGTAAAAAATGGGCAAAAATGTGTTACGTAATTTATGGATGGCCCCTAAAGTGTGGGGATAATAAAGAATTTTCATTACTTTTAATGTAAAAATTATCTCAAGATCTATTGATATTGCACTGAGAAAAATTTTCGTGAAACAGAATGTTGTTGCACGAAATGTTGTTGGCTCGAGAAAGTTTAAATTGATTTAACAAACCGTTTTGTTGGCTTAAAAAAACTTTTCGTTATGCTAAAAAAAATTTGGTTGTACCAACAGAAGAATGTTGTTGCAGGAACAGCAACAAAATTATTTTGTATTCCGAACCAAACACATTTTTTAGTGCGGTATTCCTTATACCTTAGTGTAGAGTAATTATATGCTTATGTAAAAATTTATATTATGTATTTTATCAATAAATATTTATATAAGCTCTTCAGATTTCTCTATGTCTTAGATAACTTATTGAATTAAATGCAGTTCACGATGATGTTAAAATATAGTATCTAATACATATGCTCACGTCACTCTTAGAATCGCGAAACGATTAAACGAAAGTCATTATGTGTCATTCAAAAATTATTTTGCAAATAATTTATTTTTCATATCAGAAAAATATACTTGTACGAATATCTGATGTGTCATAAAATATTTAATTATTGAGGACTATAGTCCCATGTAGAAATTTTGATAGGGTATTGTTAGGGCCAAGATGGGTTTTCCCTATTGTTGTTAGGGTTTGCATTAGGCGAATTGTTACGGGCCCTACGAGTTTGGTTACACAAAATTGAGGCGCATTAGTATTTTTCAAATTTTATTTCACAAAAATTTGATTTCACGGAAAATGAAGTCACCTAAAAGTCATTCATCATAATTCGTATGTACCCAAAATGCAGTTTCACCTCATTTTTATTTGCTCGAATTGCCATTAGTCATAAATTTTATTTTCCCGAATTTTGATTACACCGAATTTATTATATTTTCTTTATTTATTTATTTCATCATATTTATTTACTCGAATTGCCGTTTGTCATAATTCCTACTTCACCGAATCATCGTGTCACCAAAATTGTATTTTCCATTATGATGACGTCCGTCATAAGGAGCGCACAAAAAAGTGAAGTATGTGCATATAATTTATTATTATTTTTGAATATGATTACATTCAACTATATTATTTCATGTTAATAGGACTCTGGTTCTTTATCTTCTGATGTTAAGAATAGACATTTCCACTAAAGCTTCCGAAAGATATGGAAAGTTATTTAAGATTTCAAGTGGCTGAGATTATGCGAATCCGCATAGCGATAACCTTTTTCTATCATGCACTTCAAATGTTTGACATTTTGAATGTCCATAAATGTTGAAACTAAGTATCAATATGAAAAAAATTGAATGTGACACGTGATTTTCTCAAAAATTCTTAATAACCAATCACTGTCAGGGACTGCCCATATAATTGACGTCACATCAATCATACACGCAGAAAAAAATCTGTTAATGTTATTTTTCTGTAATCTTCACCGAATTTTTTGGTAGCTCACAGATTTACGGATATTTTTTGTGAATCTGACAGAAATTTCAGTGAACTATACAGAAAAGTCTGCAAATCTCACAGGATTTTCTTCAAACATTACAGGAAAATGTATGCTGTCACCTTCTGTAAGATTAGCAGGAACTTCTTTCTCCGCGTAAAAGCTCTCACTCCCGCTAGTTATCTTCTACTTTTAAAAATTAAATTATTTTCCATATTTATGAAATATGCAAATTCTCTATTGTGGCAAGACACTATTCACTTTCGTATCAATATTCTATAGTACATACTTTGTGCGTTTCATTATTGATAAAAGAAGGTAAGTATTGATTGAATCACCATTTCAGTTTGCAATAATCTTAGTTGACCGGAAAATCACCAGAAGTTACCATACTATAAGTCGATTAGAAAGAAAATTGGAAATCGGATTAGCAAGAATGGTAGCATTTGCAACTGTGATTACAACCAATAGTATTTTTTCTGAGGCGCACTCCTGTTTGGCATTCAACAAACACAGGTTTTCGAATCTGGTGATTTTTTAGTCGATTGAGATTGTGGAAAACTGAAATTATGGTCTGAACCCTAATCAATACCTAATTACCTACTTTAAAAATCAATCTCTTTCATTGTTAGATAATATATCCAGTAGGATGGAGCGAAAAAAATTTTTTTATCCAAATTCGAAGAGGGTCTAAAAGTTATAGTTTGGTACCAGGATCTCCCAAAAAAATTTACCGATAAAAAGAAATATATTGTGATACGCGACACGTATAGATCGAGGCTTTTAATATTAGCATATGAAATCCTCTCGCAGACGACGTTTATTCATTCGTAGAAAACCATTTTAGATATGAGGAATTTAAATATTAAGACCTAGTAACAGGGTCGGCTCAAGAGAATTTTGCCGCCCCCTGAATATAATATTTAATTTGTTCGTTAATTAATATAAATAGTGAAAGTACTCCGTGTCCCCGAGACCAAGTGTATATGTGTGGGTTGTAGCCTTTGAGCAACGACAGATTTAGCCGAAGTGTCATACCCCTGGTTTTACTATTGGTTTTTATGATTGATAATTCTTGTTATGAATTATCAATCATATACACAAAAATGCACGTCTATATATGTATACATTTTTTTTCATATCCCGCTGAAAATAAAATTTCATTTTGATTTTGCCGCCCCCTAAATTTTGCCGCCCTAGGTGGTTGCCTAGTTCGCCTATATGGTAGAGCCGGCCCTGCCTAGTAAGTAAGAGACGGACCAGCCGAAACACACCTATCGCGGGAAAGAAAGGAACTTTCTTTGTTCTGGTGTGGACTTACCTACGCACGTAAGTGTGGCCATATCAGGATAAAGAAGGTACGTTTTCCTCACTCCGGCAGAGTGGCAGAACCGAATGTAGATGAGTGCCGCGACTGTAGCGCCCACGAAGCTCGAACGCGCGCATCTCCCTCTACTTCAGTGTTGACAGATCGCGCGATTAATCGCAAATTGGGCTACTTTAGAGGCTCTGTGCGCGACTGAAATCAATGATTTGTGACAAGTCGCAATTTGGGCTTCTTAAGTGCGAGAGACTCGTGAATTGGGTTATTTTAGCCGCGATTCGCGGCATTTTGCAATTGGCTGTAATCTGGTGCACGATTCGAAATCAAGTTGAATTAATTCGATTTCGATTCGCGCTCATGAAATTTTGACTAATGTGAGAATTTCTCTAGGCCAAAACGATGCGCGCACAGGCTGCCCACTTTGACAGCACTGCCACCAACGTCGGCTCCTGCGCTCTGAGTGGTCGAGACGTTAACGCCAACTGCAGTCGCAATCGCGATTCACTCGTTTCTTGTCGTCGCAACGGGAAAAGTTACAACTGGTTACGAGAAGGCACGTGTGAGTAATCGACGGGACAGCAGAGTTGAATCGAATTTGTTATCTGGCAAGTGCGTTAATGCGTTATAATGAGGAAGTACGAAAAGTACTTAAAGAAGTATCAAACAGCGTGGGAGAAGGATGCTGCCCTGAAAGGTAAATTCCGTAAATTAGCGCACATAACCACTTAACCTATACGCGCTCCTCTCATTTACAGTCTTATTTGCACATTGACGCCACAAATTTAATCCAAGTCTGGATTCAACCTAATTCTGAGGAGAATATAATCAACAAAGGCGAGTCAGAGGCATACTGTAAAGTATGCTCCCAGGTCCTCAGAGCACATCATACTGATTCATTGAAACATGCAAACACACCAAAGCATGAAGCAAATGTCACGTAGTTTGACAGGACCAAACAGAAAAGAATGGATTATTTTGGTTTGTTATTTTATCTCCATTCTTAAATGCCGAACCAGCATCTGTTTCTTCAACACTGTGGCGTTGTAAATCAACGATATCTCTTAAATTTCAGGTGCTCAGAATTTCACTGACGAACTAAAACGTGCAGAGATGAAGCTGGCTGTGTTTATTGTTGCACATGCTTCCATCAAAGCTATGGACCACCTTGGAGAGTTGTTAAAAGATCTAGGGACAAGAAGCGTCCTCCAAAATGTGAAGTGCCATTGCACCAAATGCTCTCGGCTTATTGTCAGCGTGATTGCACCAGCTCATCTACAAGAATTGTTGGCTGATATAGGGGACTCTCCATACTCTACCATAGTGGACAAGGTGACGGACGTCTCCGTCTCCAAATTTATGGGAGTATGCGTCCGTTATTACGATAGGAAACGCCGCGAAATGGTGACAGACTTCCTTAGTTTGGTCCCCGTAACAGATCGCACGGGAGAAGCATTGGCATTGGCCTTGTTAGACTACTTAAAATCACTTGGCCTCGCCTACAAGCATACGAAGTCCATTGGCACTGATGGCGCACCCAACATGTGCGACATCGATGAAATTCACACCGTGCGTTTTTGGGGCTGCTTGCTGGCCATGAAGAATGCCGGGGGAGAGTATGCGTTCCGAGAGCTGGCCGAATTTGCATTGATGGCTCTTACACTCCCCATCAGCAACGCCGTCATCGAACGCCTGTTCAGTGTTCTTAGTTGTATCAAATGTCGGCGGCGCAATAAACTTCAATTGCGCATGCTTGAGTCACTAATCGGAGTACGCGTGCATTTGAAGCTACCAATATTTGATATAATCCCTATATTATCGTTTTATCTCAAATTCTCGGGTATTGATGCTTGCAATTTTCCCATCAGGTGGATGAATAATGCTGCACAAAGTTCGAGCCATCCAAAGCCATCTGCCTCAGTTTCACCTTAAAAATGTACAAGCGGCATGTGGCGAATGATGAACAGCCCCAGGCCGCAGTCCTCGATTATGAGCTGGTTGTTAAAGATAATCCCGACGACCTTGATCCTATGATGGTCGATACAGTTGAGGCAGCGGAAGAGGAGATTCTCCCAGATATTGATTATAAGATCGTCGAAGAAATCGATGCAGAGTACTTCAATAAATATCTCTCAGTAGTGCGGTTTAGTACTGAGTAGTTGAATAGTAAGAAGTATGATTCTAATGAATGATTCTATGTGATTCTAATGATTATAGTGAACTGCGGTTCTAATGTAATTCTAATCCAAGGGTAAATGGCAAATATAATATATTAATATTTATTATGTGTGCTTTTTATCCCCTTTCTTCGGAACGAAACTATGAATGTCGCTACTTTGGGCTCTGGTCAGTGACCACCACTGTATGGCCTGCGTGCCATTACGCAATACTCTGTTTCTCTATTGCACTCAGGGCTGGTCATCCGCTCTGCTTGCGAACTCGCTGTACATTGAATCTGTTAGAATAAAATACTGAACATAACTACATAACCCTTGTGTCTCACTCTTATTCTCCAAATTCCTCCATTTATAGGTCGGCTGGCATACCAGCTGGACTCGGCTG
Organism: Melikaiella ostensackeni; assembly: GCA_032362435.1. Taxonomy (NCBI): domain Eukaryota; kingdom Metazoa; phylum Arthropoda; class Insecta; order Hymenoptera; family Cynipidae; genus Melikaiella; species Melikaiella ostensackeni. Next base: position 8,833,336 of record JAUMHM010000001.1, on the reverse strand, counting down.
GATCCTCACCCTCTTCACCTCCCGGACAACAAACCCGTAACGACACACCGCATGACACGCTACCTCTCTCTCTCACTCCCAGGGCTGGTCATCCGCTCTGATCAGTGAACGCCACTATTGGCCAGCGCGCTATTACACTATTCTCTCTCTTGCACACTCAGGGCTGATCATCCGCTGGGATTAGTAACTACCACTATTGGCCTGCGCGCCATTACGCCTCTTTCGCATTCAGGGCTGATCATCCGCTCTGATTGGAAATCACTGTACGTCGAATTTGTTAAAATAAAATACTAACCATACATACACAACCCTTGTTTCTTTACTTTTATCCTCGAAACTCCTCCATTTACGGGTCAGCTGGCATACCAGCTCACCCGTTCTGCTGATCCGGCTGGCATACCAGCTGTCCTCAGCTGGATCCTCACCCTCCCCCCGCCACATACTACATGACATCACACTCCGCCCTCTCTCGCACCCATTAGCTAGGTCGGCTTACGCAGGATTAGCGCAACCCGATACGGCGCACCCTCACCAATCGCTCTCTCTCTCCCTTTCTCTCTCTCTCTCTCTCTCTCTCTCTCTCTCTCTCTCACATTCCTCTCTTGAACGCTCTCTACTAACCCCCCTCTTCCCTCCTATTCCTTTTGTTAGATCATCACTACGGGACTCACTCCTTTCCACGATGCACTGCGTCACCACCACTCCCCCTTGAACTCCTTTTCTCGAACGCACCCGCTCCGTACCTCATACTACATTACCACCTCTCACCCTTGCAATCTTGCTACCACCTCCACCATTCAAAACTTTTCCCCATCTAAAGTTAGGAGCATATTATTATCATGTTATGTTCGGGCATCCACGATAAGGCTCAAAATAACGATGATAGCGATTTGTTCGTTATTTTGGTACGAAATCAATTTTTTAATAGATGAAAAGGGTTCTGAAAATTATAACTTACAATTATAATTATCTAATAAAAACTGTGCAGCAATAGAAAATCCAGATACATCGTAAATTATTATTAAAGTTCAAAAAAGAAAAAAAAAGAATCACGTTTTCACTTGATTAAATTATATTTTTTCATTAATAAGGATTTGTCCATTGATGGGAGGGGTTCTAAAACTTAAAACTTACACTTCTTAAATTATTCTCCGAAAGCTGCAGAGCAACAAGCATTTTCTTATGCATCGTAGTTTGTCATTAAATTTGAATAAATTATATAAAATCATGATTATTTACTAGTAGGTACTAGTTTTATAAATGAATGATATTTTATAGACCAGTTGATTTTCAAACCCGAATAGAGGAATTGTCAACCTGAAAAGATGAATTTTCAACCTGGAAAGTTGAATTATTAAAAAAAAACATTTTCAACCAAGAAAGATGAATTTTCGACTAAAGAAGATAAGTTTTCTATAATAAAAGGAAAATTTCAAACACGAAAAGACAATTTTTTTAGAAGAGAATTGATTTTATAGCCATAAAAATGTGATTTTTCAACAAAAAATTTATTTGCAACCAAGAAAGATGAATTTTTAACCAAAAAAGATGACTTTCTAACCATAAAACATGAACTTTCAACAAAAAAAATCATTTTCAACTAAGAAAGATAAACTTTCAACCAAATAGTTGAACTTTCAAGCAATAAAAGAGAAGAATTTTCTAGAAGTTTGTTGAATTTTTAACTCGAAATGTTGAATCCTCAACTGAGATAGATGAATTTTTAACCAAAAATTTTAACCAAAAACAGTTTCATTTTCAACTAAATAGTTGAATTTCCAGGCCAAGAAGACTAATTTTTCAGATAAGAATTGAATTTTCAACCTGTAAAGTTATTTTCAACCAAGAGAGATGAATTTGTAATAAAAAAATAAAATAATTATTATTTTAATATTATTGATTGGTCAAACTTACTTGCTACAGAAACGGTAGATGAAGCTGTTGGCATTTTCTATTCTAATCTGTATTCAGCCTTCGACTATTTTGTACCTATCAAAAATTTCAAACTTCTAGTTTCCTCCCCTGGTTTAGTCGTGACCTAATTAAATTAATTTTAGCGAAAAAGGCTGCTTACGCAATGTACAAACGCACACGTAATTTAAACGACTACATGCAATTTTCAATTTTGAGAGCTTTGAGCAGTGAACTGTCTGATAAATGTTATAATGATTATATTATGAGAACTGAAAATTCCATTATTGCCAACCCGAAACGTTTCCGGGTCTATGTTAATTCGATCAAGCACAATAATGATTTACCTAACCAAATGTTTTTTGAAGATGAACATGCCGAGACGAATGAATCCATCGCAAACCTATTTACTAATTATTTCAAATCTGTATACAGTAACCCCCCTGAGCTCAACTTTCAACCTTTCTTATCTGATATTATCGATTTTTCCTTTGTATATGGTATATAGGCGCAAATGATATTAAGCTAAAATTGATGAACCTCGATGTGAACAAGGGTGCCGGCCCTGATGGTGTTCCCCCCTTACTGTTAAAGTCATGCTGCCACGCACTAATCGAACCGCTCCAAATCATATTTAACAAGTCAATTGTAAATGGGTACTTCCCG
>JAUMHM010000001.1:8807912-8830659 GCA_032362435.1 Melikaiella ostensackeni | reverse complement strand
TATGTAAAACTTAAATAATCAGAAAATCGATTTTTTGGCGCTTAGGGGTCTTTCTTCAGATCGCGTCACATATATATCATGAATAGGAGATGCTGTGATCCCACTTGAACCAGGCTTTTGCATTCAGCTTCGGTCCGGAGCATGCGTGATACGCGATGTACGTAAACAAAAAACGTTTAAAACCAAGAGCATTGCCTACGATTTGCCCGAAAATTGAGTTTCAGCCGCAAATGAACATTCTGGAAACAAATAATTGCAGAGGTAAGAAAGTAGCCTCGTTGTCTAACAATTAGAATATAAGGATGTAACGTGTAATTGAGGGGCCGGATTCTATAACCGTCTATAAATTTTTCTCGCTGAACGGAGTTGGCCTCTGGACACTCTTCAAACAAATTTTCTATTTCAATTTTGAAAGTACATATTCTTATAGGAAATTGAACTGCACATCTTTTTTCTCTGAACAAAAAAATTGTACCTTTTGCCGTTTTCGAAGTAACTCCGATGAACCCTTTCTTTATCAAACAAATTTTTTGGTCTTTTTTTAATTCAACTTGCCGTAATTCAGCTAATTCTTGGAATTTTCTAACAAAATTTACATAAAATATTCTTTATGATGTTCTACAATCGGTAAAATAATTTACTAATGGATATCTTTCTTTAAACAAAAGTAATACATTTTTACTTGAGACATTGCCTTAATCATGCCTTCATATCTTCAAGCTCATGGGAAGTCAAGCAAATTTTGTGCAGCAAAAAAGATTCATCGAGAAAGTTGATCAGAAAGGTGTGAATACGTTTCCTACGGAAGGAATTATTCAAAGTAAATCCTTACTAGAAAGTTATGAAGGTTTCATTTCGGCAGCGCGGTCCGTTTCTTCGCACATACTCGTACGTATCTACTCGACGCATTCATGTAGAAATGCAAGTCGCTCAAGACGAAGTATTATTTATTAGTCGGAATTAAAGGTATAAAAATATGAAATAATTTAATTTGATTTATTTAATTAAGATGCATCAGTAGGTTTACAAACATGAAGGTCAAACAAAACAAAGACAATGCACTGCATAATATCGTGTATAGTTTCTTTCTTCTACTCTTTCTTTTAACCCTATATATTCTACCAGTTGATCAAGATTCCAAAAAAATTTTTAAGCAACAATTTAGTGAACGAAATTCTGTTTGACAAATAATGCTTCGTCTTGAGCGAGTTGCATTTCCACGTAAACGCGTCGAGTTGATTCATACATGCAAGAAACGGGCAGTGCAGCCGAAATAAAACCTGCCTCATGTCTGAATGATGATTTATTTTTAATAATTTTTTTTGTAGAATACATATTTATACCTTTCTAAACAACTTTCCCGCTGGAAGTTTTTTGTTGCTCAAAATTCGCTCGACTTCCCATGTGCTTGAAGATATGGAGGCATAATTAATACAATATCTCAGGTAAAAATTTATAACTTTTGCTCACACAAAAATGTTGACAGGTCATTTACTCTACCTATCGTGGAACATCGTAAAGAATATTTCCTGTGAATTTCATCCAAAAATTCCAAGAATTGGCTGAATTACGGCGAATTGAAGTAAAAAAAGACAACAAAAATTTGTTTTATAAAAGACGGGGGTTTCGGGTATACTTCGAAAATTGCAAAAGCTACAACTTTTTATCCAGAGAAAAAAGATTCACAATTGAATTTTCTTTGAGAATACGTACTTTTGAAATTAAGATTCGAAACTTGTTTGAAAAGTGTCTAGGGGCTGACGTAGTTCATCGAGAAAAATTTATAGGCGGTTATCGAATTCGACCCCTCAGTTGAGTGTAGTTATTATAAATTTAATTCTACATATATTTTTATTAATTCGGACTTCTTTTTGTTTTTAGTTCGCTCGGACGATTTCGCTGGAGTCTCCTGTAAATTAGAAAATGTCGAACCAACTGTTACACAAGAGTTTAATAAAAGCTTAACAAATAAAAAAGATATACGTAAGTTACAATAATTTTCTAGTTTACCATGTAATTTTATGAAACATTCTAGATGAAGTTGGAGGCGTACAAGACATGTTATAATACAAAATAATTGCAGAAGCAAGAAAATGTCTGCATTCTATAACAATTAGAACATAAGTGTTGAAACTTTAATGAAGTATAATTATCATAAATGTAATTCAACATTCCTTTTTATTAATTCGCATTTCTTTTTGTTTCTAGTTCGCTCGGAAGATTTGGCTGGAGTGTCTTATGAAACAGATAATGTTGAAACAGAAAATTGTGGTTATTATCCTTTCTTCTGTTATCAACAATGGCGAGATTCCTGGAACAAAGTGACTCGATATTGTTGACGATTGTATTGAAATTCTATGGATTTTTAAAGGCATACACAAACATTGCAAGGAAATTGATAGTAAGTGTATGCGCGAATACTTCTCGATGATTTGCTTGAAATATTATTTTTAAACATCGTTTATTTATATAACACAGTCTTGTATAAAGTACGTTTATTTGTATACATGTGAATGTAGTTTAATTTCTTATTATATGTATTCTACTTTGCATTGAATAAATAACTACCCAGATCTTCTGCAACACTACTTTATTTTGTAAAAAACTTTAAACTACTGAAAAATCATTTTCTCTGATTTGCTTTGTATTATTCCCAAAGATATCTCATCATATTCAGTATTTCCCTGAATTTCACTTGCTCTTATTTTACTTTTTAAATATTAACCTTCAAAAATTGATTCACACAATAACGTTATAAATACATGCTATAAGAATATACTATTGTATTACAGTTCCTCGTAATCTACATTTTTTAATTTTCGCGCTAGTTTTACTTAGTTCATCTACCGACCGATGGCGGCGATAAATGCCAAAAACTTCATGTGCCAAAGCAAAATGTCTTTCTGCTTACATTTTACATTTTATTTTAAATTGTAATCGCTTAAATGTTGGGTTGAAAATTATTCATTTTGAGTTGAGAATTCAACCATTACGTTTTTTGTTGAAAATTCGTAAATATTGGTTGAAAATTCAACAGTTTGGTCAAAAAGGCAACTTTTTGGTTAATAACTAATCTGTTTTAGTTGAAGACTTTACTATTTTGTTGAAAATTCGTCTGTTTTGGTCGAATTCAATTGTTTTTCATTCAAAATGTGAATCTTTTTTGATTGACTTCAATCGGTTGATTTAAAAATAAATTTTTTTTTGGTTGAAATATCAATTATTATATTTTTCGGTGAAAATTCATCTTTTTTGGTTGAGAATTCAACAGTTTCGTTAAAAAGGCAAATTTTTGTTTGATAACTAATCTGTTTCAGTTGAAAAACTTTTTTGTTGAAAATTCTTTTTTTTGGTCAAAATCAATTGTTTTTCATTTGAAATGTAAATTTTGTTGGTTGAGATATCAACTATTACATTTTTTGTTGAAGATTTGTATTTTTTGGTTGACTTCAATCGTTTTTTATTTAAAAATAAATTATTTTTGGTTGCAATATCTATTATTACATTTTTTGTTTAAAATTCATCTTTTTTGGTTGAGAATTCAACAGTTTGGTTAAAAAGGCAACTTTTTGGTTGATAACTAATCTGTTTTAGTTGATAAACTCGTCTTTTTTTGGTCGAATTCAATTGTTTTTCATTTGAAATCGAAATCTCTTTTGGTTGAGATATCAACTATTACACTTTGTGTTGAAAATTCGTATTTGTTGGTTGAAAATTCAATAGTTTGGTTGAAAAGGCAACTTTTTGGGAGATAACTAATCTGTTTTAGTTAAGGACTTATCTATTTTGTTTAAAACTCGTCTTTTTTGGTCGAATTTAATTTTTTTTCATTTAAAATGTAAATATTTTTTGGTTGAAATATCAACTTTTACATTTTTCGTTAAAAATTCATCTTTTTTGGTTGAAAATTCAACAGCTTGATTAAAAAGGCAACTTTTTGGCTGATAATTAATCTATTTTAGTTGAGAATTTATGTATTTTGTTGAAAATTTGTCTTTTTTATCGAATTCAACTATTTTTCATTTAAAATGTAAATCTTTTTGGGTTGAGATATCAGCTATTACATTTTTCGTTGAGGATTCATATTTTCTGGTTGAGAATTCAACAGTTTGGTTGAAAAGGCAACTTTTTGGTTGATAACTAATCTGTTTTAGTTGAGGACTTTTTTGTTGAAAATTCGTCTTTTTTGGTCAAATTCAGTTGTTTTTCATTTGAAATGTAAATCTTTTTTGGTTGAGATATCAACTATTACAATTTTCGTTGAGAATTCATCTTTTTCGGTTGAATATTCAACTACTTGGTTGAAAGTGGAACCAGGCCCTCCAAGCCTCAATGCATTTGCCTGTCATAAAGTTTTGGCTACGAAGTACCGGTACACGACCGCCGGTGGCACCACATCTGCCACACTATAGAAACATCTTGTCAGTGATAAGCACGGTATGTTTGTGTGTCATTGTTATTCACCGGCAAGCGTGATAATCCTTTCCGAATAAAACATTTTATTTCAGAACGATTTTGGCGAATAGTTTTAATGTTTAATTTTTTAAATAACATTTTAAGAAGAAGAGGATTCCCGCACGCCGAAGGCCATAGTATAAATCAATCCATGTACATATCAAGATTCGGAAGATGGAAAAAAGGACCTTCCTCGGATCGGTAGGAAAGAACTACGCACGTTCTACCCATATCTATCTGAGAACATGATTTTTTCCATTCATAAAATATTCAACTACACAATCACAGTTTTTATTATTGAAATTTGAGGTTAGGAATGGAGGTTAGGAACACAAAAAATCAGGACTATTCATTTTTAAAAATTAAAATTAACTTCTATTTGCAAAAATATTGATACTTACTTGACATGAATCTTCTGGCCATCAATTTTAACTAATTTCATTTTATTTTTCGCGTTTTTCACCAGTTCTCACTTCCGTCAAGCACGCGTCATGCAAATTTATCGTGTATGTGAATGTGTGCTCATCGTTGACATGAAAGCTAGCTTGTGTTGTGGCACATGTGGTGCTCCCGGCGGTCGTGTACCGGTACTTCGTACCCAAGTCGCCCAATAACTTAGTCATGAAAAATGCATTGAGGCTTGGAGGGCCTGAGTGGAACTACATTGTTAATACATAATTCATTTTTTTTGGTTAAAGACTCATCATTTTAGTTGAAAATTCATCTCCTTGATTAAAAATTCAACTGTTTTGTTAAAAATTCGTCTTTTTCAGTAGAAAATTAATCTTGTGTTTAATTTAATCAATTTAGGTAGTTTTGACAAATAATGACAGGATATTCTTAAATATATTATTTATCACCATCAAATGACTAAATAAATAATTAATTCTAAAAACATGATTAATCATTTCTTAAATTTGTCCCTATAGTAAATTAATTTAAAACATAATTGGAACAAATTTTTATTTTATCTTCATATTTAATATCCAGTGCATATTTAACATGTTAATATTTTGAATAAAAGATATTTTCCTGAGAATAGTGAAAATGATAAAGAGAAGTTTGATTTAAGTCAGTATAAATCCAGTACTATAAAAGTTACTTTTATAAATAAAAAGTCATTGTTCTTTAGTTCCTCCAGACAAACGACGGTAAAGACGACAATAGAGGTGGTGAAGAAAATTGAGACGATAATAGTGGTGGTGAAGAAAATGTAGACGATATTGATGATGAAATTGACACAAAATAGTGGTCGTGAAGAAAATGGAGATGATAGTGACGATGAAATCGACACAACAGACAGTGAAGAGAATGTTGAGACCACTGAAAAAAATGGGAAAGAATCCATCTTCCAAAATAACGACGAAGCCGAACTCTTTGAACGTATGAGCGAATCTTTGAAATTCACTTTTCATTCATTTGTAGTCATCACTTTCAATTGTAAATCATTCAGTTTTGTTTGCCCAATTGAAACAATGCTTAATTTTGAAGGTTCTCGGCCAGACAAACAACGCTAATAAAGATAATAGAAGTGGTGAAGAAAATGGAGTCGATAATGATGATGAAGTCGATGCAACAGACAAAAAATTTAACATTTTGAATGCTTGTTTAAAGCGTGATAGTTTTTTCTTTTTGGTCTTCGTTTTTAAAGTCACTTTTGAGTTTCCGTGATTTGAAAAACGTGCTTGCAAAGTCAATAATTGTGAATTGAATTTTAGTTCAGTAATTTCAATATCGAAACATTTAATATTGAAAGAATTAAATATTAAAAATTTTGAAATAAACAAACTGTTGAGGATTCTGAAACTTTGTTGCAAGTTCTCCCCGCCTTAACCAGAGGTTCAAAGCATCACTATCCACGCAAGGAAGATCTAATGTTTGAGGGGTGTTGTTTGTGGAGCTGTTTATCCCGCCATTGAGCAGCTAGCTGTTCGGCATTGAGATGACCGATATTCTGGAAATCAACAGCTGTAAGTTTTGAGGGGGTATACAGGTCAACTCAACAGATGTAGTCGTAGAGCGAGATGTTAGTCCTGTTTTGGAAATATTTGCGCAGATGTGCAACCTGATAGTTATACTATCGGCGAACATCCATAACCCCTCTGCCACCAAGCTTGCGCGGCAGAACTATTTTTTCTCCAGCTGTCCTCTCATGGTGCATTTGGTGCTCAGACATTTTTACGCGGATGATTCTGTTGAGCCTCTCGAGGTCAGTCATGGACGAGGAGACCAAATAAAGGAGTATGTTAGTGGAGGAATGGCATAGGTGTTAATTGCCTTTGTGATGTTCTTCGCACTGAGGCCGGACGCCAAAACCAGACTAAGGCGACCCAAAAAAGCAGTTTCAAGCATCTTTTTGATCGCAGAGTGGAGCGGACCCCTTGCCTGCAATGTGCCAAGGTACCTGTATGAATCTTCATCAGTCATCGCCCCAATGAGATCGCGGTCGACCAGAATCCGTGGAGTATTTACCTCTTCATGGGACCAATGCAGCTTTCTTGATTTGTCCAAGCCCAGAGACATCCTGATGTCAGTGAAGAAATGCAGCAAGATGTTAAGTAGGCTGTTCAGTTTCGACTCTGAGCTTGCATAAACCTTTATGTCACCCATGTACCCGAGGTGAGTGAGTTGAGACTCAGCCACTCCCGTGTCAATTTTGAATCCATAGGACGTGTTGTTGAAAGTCCAACTTAGCGGGTTCAATGCTAAACAAAACCATAGTGCGCTGAATGAATCACCTTGTAAGAGTCCTCGTTTAATGGGCAAGGACCGGGTATCTCTCATCACCCCACGACTAAAACATCCGATCTTCGTGCACCATGTGTGCATAGCGTGATCCAGAAATTGGATGACACGAGGACAGATTTTATATGTCTTAAGGAGCTCAAGGAAATAATCGTGGGGTATTAAGGGAAACACCTGTTGGTAATCAATATAGGCCACGTGCAAATTGCGTTGGTGGTGTTCCGCATGCAACACAACCACACTATCAATCGTGACTTGGTCCTTGCAACCACGGGAGCCTCGACAGCAACCCTTTTGTTCTTCGGAGAGGACGTTGTTCTCCTCACAATAAATATTATATACGAAGTAAAAAATGTTAGCCGTGAGACACTTATAGAGGGTCGAGAGGCAAGGAATTGGTCGATAGGGCTACCAACATCCACCATTTTGGGAATCATATACGTTACGCCCTCCGTCATAAAAAAGGGCAAGTGATCTAAGTTCTCCAGGGTGTTTTAAAGTGCTCCAGCAAAGGGGAGGTGTAGGGCCTCCAGGTATTTGTACCAGAAGCCGTGCACCCAACCCACACCCGGCGCTTTCCAGTTCTTAGCTCTCTTTAGGATGCGAACTACGACGGAGGCTGAGATGGATAGAGTATTCATCCCAGGACACCGTGCAACTGCGTCCTTTTCTAGACGGAGAAACGTCATGTCCAGCTGACTTGACCTATGAGTACCCCAGATGCTTGACCATTTCCTCGGCCCTAGGTGGTTCACAATAATTTTGAGTCTTGTTTTCGCCATCTGCAAGTCTGCGATAGAAACGTTTTTCGTCTGCCAAAAAGGTCCTATTGTCATTCCTTCTCGCGGTCGCTCTCCTAAATCGTCGCAGTCGCACTGACAGGACCATGAGTCTCTGTTTAAGGTAGTCACTTCGTCCAGGTTCGTAAATGTTCCTGAACTGACGTTATGTAGACGAAGGATCTCCTCCACATGGCGAGTCAGTTTCGAAGACCGATTGCCTTTTCAAAAATGGTACAACCGTCCCAGTTTTGCTTTTATTTTACTAATCCCGCCTTGAAGTCGAAATTTCCATGGAGGGTCTGACATCTTACTTGGGGAGTAGTTGTTAGCAGCCCGGACTCTGAGTTTTATGCTCATCATCCTGGCACACGCGACCGCAGTGTAATACGCAAGAATCTGCACCTGTAGCAAGCTCATACCCCGCTGCCAGAACAGAGGCAGTATTTTGGTGTTCAGTATGCCAACTAACCGGAGAAGGTCTTCGTTGACTCTAAATTTTGGCAGACCGTTCCTCATAGATGGTTCTTGATCTGCAGACTCTAGGATGGCATCAGTGAAGCACACCATGAGACGTAGGCTTTCCTTATTGAGCTCTTCAATGAGTTCAACAGAAGCAGGGGCAGGGTCCGACGCTGCAGCCCTAACGACTGTCGACCATGAGACAGTCGCCCAGCTACATCCACCAAGTCCTGCTCCCGCTCGCCTATGACGTCTCGTCACGAGCATATGAACCTCCTCTTCCCCCGCATCTACGGGGTGCGTTATAGGTGATGCTAGTTGTTGTCGCACCTGTTTCTCGATGTTTTTTATTTCGACCTCGGATGTGAGGCGACAGCGCCTAATGGATCTTAATTCATCAGCAAGATGTTGTTTAGTCCCTGTGTGGGCGAAATCGGGATGAAGACCCACAAAGAGACGATGTTGTTCGCCTCTCATAGGTTCCCCCCTCGCCATTGCACGAAAATGACATCTGATCACGTCTCCATTCATCTCCGACGTCCACTTGATCCTTTTTTTTGGCCTGCGCACCCTGGAGTCGTTGGCGAAATGCAGTCTCAACCTCAGATCTTATCCGGTTGATAGTTCTTCTAGAGAGGAGGTTCTCGTTTTCTATTCGAAGCCTTCGTTGTTTTAGGTCGTGTTCAGGTCGTCTAGGTTGCATCAACTAATGATATGGATCTTAGAACCATCTCGGATCGGATTTTTCATCCATTGCTATGGTCAGGACAGCCATATCCCTTTGCTCACGCAACCAGCCGCTATGGATGCAGCAACCATAGATATGGCTGGGCCGTATTCTTCAATATACTATGGTTGAGGCAACCACAGCTAGGGCTCGGCCAACCTCAGTCTTTTTTCCATGTACGAGGTTTCTACGTTACAATTATTTGTGCGTGTGTACCAGTTTACCTAGACCTTATTGAAACTTGATTGACATGCGAAAACAACCGCGAAGCGCCGCTCAATAGAGCCGGTCTCAATGGATAGAAATAGTTCTATTATTCTGATTGATTCTGATAGATCCTTCGGCTTTCTATCAAAATGCGCCATAAAAATTCGTAAAAATTCTGAAAGATGAGAAAATGGAGAGGGCTTGTATTCAAATTCACACACTTTTGGCCAAAAAAGACTCATATGGTAAATTTATACCATAACAGTTCATATGCTACACGCGTCTTGGAAAAGAGAAATATTCAATTCTTTAATTTTTACCATATCTCGTCAATTAATCTCAGAAATACGTGTCATCTGCAATTCGTCTATACTAATTTCTCGGTTTGTAACCATTATTTCACAATTAGAAAGTAATATCGCTGTAAAAAACACTATTTTTATAGTATATTGAAAAATTCCAATCCAAATTTTCACCAGATATCAAGTATATTTGGAAACTATCCCAATTGAATGTTTCGATTAGACGAAAATTTAAATGGAGCATTTTCAACATTTCAAACTTTATTTCCACTTCTCGCGGCTATTTTTTCTGAAAATATTCTTAACAATTATTACTTATGCGGTGTGCCTGGATTTGTAAACAAATGAGGTAGAAGGGATCTTTAAAGATAATTGAAAATAAAATAAATCTTTGAAGACCTACTGGGATTGAAAATATTAACCGATTTTTTTCGATCTTTTTTTGATTTACTCGTAATAATATAACAAGGCTCATGTATTTTTTTAAAATTAAATTCATTAATATTGTACAAAATTTTGATTTTTTTCAGCTGTGTCTAATCTCAAACAATGGGAAGGTCGCGCGAGGCCAAAACCCGTCCGCTTGACGAACTACCCACCGTCGCAAGGGTACCGCTTTCCAGACAATGCCAAATTATAAATAAACAATTATAAATAAAATCTTGAATGATTGTTAACTATAACCAGCAAAAGTTAACCTGAGAAGAAAGTACGGGTAAATTTCAATAATAATACCTTCCCACCGGTCACAATTAGCGCACCAACGTAAGGGCCAAGAGTTACAAGAAAGCAGAAGAATTAGGCTTAACTCATAGGGTTCTATTATAACGAGCATAATGGACGCTAGGAAGGCTATAGAAATGTTTTTTAAAGCAGATAAAAATTTCATAAGAGTTTACCTACAGCCTCCTAGTACCAGAAAAATATTCCAAAAAGTATAGATGATTTCGATGATTACTTAGTTGAAAAAGAAAAATTCGAGCGAGAAATGGCAAAACGTAAAAAAATGCCATGCCCCAAAGGCAATGCTAAGAGAGTCTAAAGAAAAACTTGAACAATATAAAGTGTAAAGTAGAGAAAAGTGTGGTGCTCCTACAAAAAACTAAAAACAATTTAAACAAAGAATTAGTAACAATTCACACGTGTATTAGTGTGCAAAAAAATATCGGGTGTGTTTAAAGACAAAATAAAATTATAAACAGTATAAACGGAGAATTAAAAACAATTTACACGTGTGTTAGTGTGCAAAAAAATATCGGAAGTGTTCAAAGACAAAATAAAGTTATAAACAATAATAACGAATAAACAAAACGAGTCTCGGGTCGTCAAATACCTCGAAGAAGAGTATGAACGACAAAGACAGTCAATAGGACCTGAACTCAACAATTGTTTACGTGCACACGACAAACAGAAGAGAACATTCCATGGAGCCTAATGATAAACCTACACCCTCAGGAGAATGGTGGCAGGAAATAAATAAAAAGATTCAGAAATTAGAAAAGGCCACAAAGAGCATTCTAGGAAAAGAGAGAAAATACAATGAAAAGCAGGAAGCCGAAAAGGAGAGAAGACTGCAACAACAAATGAAAGCCATTGAGACAAGCGTTAGCAGATCCTTACAGGCAGCCACAAATATCACTCAGAACCTCAAAGACGTAGGAACTTGCATGCAGGCTCAGTTAGATAGACTAAGAACGACACATGCTAGAGTGATAGAAAGAGTCACAGAAGGGATGGAAAGGAGAGAGAGCTCACCACCCATGGCGCAACTACCCCATATTAAGTACGCCTTGCCAGAATTTAATGGAGAAGGGAGCCCAATTAAATATATACGACAGCTGGAACAATATTAGGGGGCAGTGAGGCCACGTGCCTGTGACGCCAGTTACCTGCTAGAAGGATCATTATCGGGCCCACCTGAGTACTGGTGGCAGGTAATTAAGAATGAAGTATATAACCTTAACACGATCATTGCCAAATTCCATCAAAGGGTTTGGAATGAGCAGACCCAACACAAGGTCAAAAAGAAGTTGGAGTTTGGGAATTTTTCCCCGAAAAAGACCACTCACGTGCCGAATATGCGACAAAGATGTTCGCGCTCGTAAATGAGTTGACACCAGCACCAGCGCCATTAATCGAATTGCTCGAGGAATTTGATAAAGTAGGCGCCACCAATACAGGATGAGCAGGAGACAGGTGAAGAGGTAAGGGCCACAACCGACAGGAAAATAACAAACACCAAAACACTGGGGAGGCAGTGTGGACAATGGGGAGGAAACTCATGGCGACAACCACCTGCTTAACAGTAGTATAAGGTACAGAATATGGAAATAGATCCAAACCATGAACAACAAATACCTGATGAACCGCGTGAAGAAGATTCAATCGACACTTGAAACGGAATAGAGCCGCGTCAATAGATTCGAATAAAAAAATTGTTGACGTGGCACCGGAAAACACCTACGTCACACATGTGCTGACTAGCACACGTGATGAGCTACTCGAAGAATTCCCTTGAACTGAACCAAGAAAACAATCGAAGTGTTATACGGCTAATATGCAGGTGGGAGGAATACTGACCAAGGCATTGGTGGACACAGGTGCAGAGATCACTTGTATCTTCGAAGAATTCCTGAATAGCAATAAAGAGAGATTCGAGAGGTATCCGAACCTTCCATAAGCAGGTGTCGCAGTGGCAGGACCCCTGGGGGGCAAGGCTACCCGCTTGAGTGAACAGATTTATACTGACCAGCCCCATGCATCGACCCCACTTTTCATGTTCTCTTACGATTCGGAGGGGATATGGCCATGGAACTAATCCAACAGATGGCGCTCCGATCACGTAGGCTGGCTTTTGCATTGCCATGCATTGGAAAAATTCAAGAAATAATTAAAAAATGATTCGTTTAGTTGAAATTTCCAAAAATAATTTCCAGAAGTGTATAGCCCAGTGAAAATATTATTTAATGCAACAGTTTTTCTTATTTTAGTAAGTGCGGGAAGCATGGGGGTTAAATGCGTAGCTCCTGGTTGCAAATCAGGTTATGGCAGCAACGAAAACAAATTTCATTTTTTTCTTGTACCGCAAAATCCAGAAATAATTAAGCTGTGGCAAAAAGCCATATTATGGGACGACATCGTTTTAAGATATAGGAATCCAGTTTGCGAAAAACACTTTTTAGAATCGGACATTATTTGGAAGTCGGAGGTTAGAGGGCCCGACGGAACTGTCATGAGTACGGTACGTATTTCAATGTAGTGATTATATTCTGTTTATTTTGAATAATTATGAGGTTTGCAGTAATATAAATTAATATCTAGTTGAAAATTCTCCTTCAAATGTTAAGAAAATTCAAGGTATAGCAGAAGGTTTGTTCATTTGCACGTGCACAAAAAAAAAGATTGTCATTCATTCACTTTCTATATAAATTTAATTTTTTTCATTATGAAAAATATAACTTTCAGGTTAATTACAAAATCCCACAATTGAAGAAAGGAGCCGTTCCTCAACAATTTACGAATATATATTGAAACACTTGGTTATTTATTTATTTATAATAATTAGCGATTTTTAATATGAAAGAAAGATTTATATTTCTTTTTCTATATAATCCTTTTATTAGACTCTATTTGCTACCTTAAATTCTTGTTAAAACTCTTTGCAAAGTATGACCTTGGATTTTTATTTGTTAACAGTTATGTTGCAAATAAGAGATATTCAATTTAGTTCTTGATTCAATCATAGACAATCAATTTAAATCCAAGTTTTTTTTCTCCATTCAAGCAAAGGTCAAGGGTTGGCACGCCCGATTGAAAAAAAACTCTCTTTTTCTCTTACAATTTTCGTTCTTACATTTATTTTGCATTAATGTGAAGTGTACATAGTAAAAATACAGATAACTTGGTGTAATTAAATCCTTCCTCTTATTATGTTATATTCTCTTTTTTAAGTTTATTCTTTGAACAATTCTATTAAGTAATTTTTTTACATGATAACCGAATACACAAGTTTTCCTACTATCTATCTCTTTCAATACATTGTCTTTATTTAATGCTCTATGCTGCCTCTAAAGAATTTCTAGACTATAGCGATGCTACATTCGATTTCTATGCTATATCTATGGGCCCTTATTTTAGCCTAGCACTTACTTCTTTTTATAAAAATACTCTTGATATAAATTTATTTTAATTCTGGTTTTAATACAATCGTTAGACACCGTAATAGATTATTACATTCGAATGTCAGGAATATACTGTCAATCAATTATCAATCGCATCAAATAATTTCTCTCATCGAGGTATACGCTCAAGAATACAAGTTTTCCAATTTTGTGTCGAAAATCAAGAGAGCACTGCTTTCTTTTGTGCAGAGCCTCGTCTATTAAGAATCGTTATTTTGGAACTGCTCAGGCAGGATAGCTAGGAGCTGCATGAAGTGCCTATGCACGTGAGGTAGCCCTTGGTTTGGGTTCTCAGTCGTGTAGGAATGTGTGTGGATCTCTCTCCCACGTTAAGGAAAGAAGGCTAACTTCAATCCCTAAGTTGAAGAATTTTCCACACTCGAGAATTCCGAGTCTTGGGGTCACAGAGAAACTCTGCTCCTAAGCCTTGAACCTCGGGATACCAACGGTTGTGCCCAGAGATGAAGACAATGGCTTCACCCTTGACACTGGTGCTGGTCCTCCGACCGACACGGCTAATTGCTCAGCCGCCGACTCTCAAGAAAAGCTCGCGCTCGGCCTTTTTATGCAGCCCTTCGCGAGCTTCATTCTCTGCTCCCACCGAATGTGTGGGTGGGAAGCTGCGAGCGTGCGCCTCGCTATCGCCCCTGTAGACTCTAGTTCACGCGAGTTAATTTCTCTCTTGACGCGCTGGTTGCCGATTGTGGGGGGGACTTGCGTAACTCGCATCAGGCCCTCCAAGCCAAAGTTTTGGCTACGAAGTACCGGTACACGACCGCCGGTGGCACCACATCTGCCACACTATAGAAACATCTTGTCAGTGATAAGCACGGTATGTTTGTGTGTCTTTTTTATTCACCGGCAAGGGTGATAATCCTTTCCGAATAAAACATTTTATTTCAAAACGATTTCGGCGAATAGTTTCAATTTTTAATTTTTTAAATAACATTTTAAGAAGAAAAGGATTCCCGCACGCCGAAGGCCATAGTATAAATCGATCCATGTACATATCAGGATTCGGAAGATGGAAAAAAGGACCTTCCTTGGATCGGTAGGAAAAAACTATGCACGTTCTACCCATATTTATCTGAGAACATGATTTTTTCCATTCATAAAATATTCAACTACACAATTACATCTAATTTTATTTTTCGCGTTTTTCATCAGTTCTCACTTCCGTCAAGCACGCGTCATGCAAATTTATTGTGCATGTGAATGTGTGCTCATCGCTGACATGAAAGTTTGCTTGTGTTGTGGCACATGTAGTGCCCCCGGCGGTCATGTACCGGTACTTCGTACCCAAGTCGCCCAAAAACTTAGTCACGAAAAATGCATTGAGGCTTGGAGGGCCTGGTCTGAAATGTGTCGCATCGCCAGCAAAACGCTACAATCAGGCGCCAATTTTAAGTTTGATGGCAATTTAATTTTTAAATATCTCGTGTCTCGTGTGCTCTTAATTAACTTCAAAAGTATTTTTTTTTAAATAAACCATTCAGCATATAATTCAAGATTTCAAATAATTACATGCAATTTTCTAATTGTTTACTTTATTGAAATTGAATATTAAAAAAGTCATCAAAAAATTATGAAAAATCGATTTAGATAAAGATATGATCTAAAAAAAAATTCCTCTACTATTCTTTTTTATGGAGTTTTAAGAACAATTCCTTTTTTGCGTCAAGAAATACGTAACAGCATTTTTATTTGATATTAATATTAAAATTTAATATTTATTTATTAAATAAAATACTTCTGATGTTGAAAAATGAATTTCAAGAAACGCATAATTTTAAGCTTCGTTTAATTTATCATAGTATGCGACATTTATTTCAAATTCTATAAAGGTCATAAAAATGTGTATGAAACAAAAACTTCAGAGAACAATGGGGTGGCCGCTGAATATGGGAAATGACTTGGAATTTATCGACACCGGAAAAAACTGGAAAATGACAGTGAATTTATTTTTTGGCCGGGAATTTCACAAATTTGCAGAAGAAAAATCTATCCAATCACTTGAAATATAACAAATTTCATATTACATGATATAATGCTATTCAAAATAAGTGCGGTTTCAACTTTCATCTTTTTGAATTCAATTATTAACTTTTTCAATTATGAAATCCAACAGTTTACAATGCAAAATTCTTAGATCTTTCACTTTAGAAATTTTTATTTTAGATCTCTGTTTTTAAGCATCCATTTTCAGTTTAAAGAACTTTAAAATGCAATTTTGAAGACTTGAACAATAAAAATTAAGAGCGTTTGTAGTTGAAAATTTGGGATGAAAAACGTTTGAAGTTGGTCAACTGCAAATATAAATTAATTAATGATCTTCAAAATTGAATTGTAGTTCGAATATCAATAATTGAACAATAATTGATTTCACAAATTAATTCTGAATCTGTTCGAAAATAAATAATTTAAAGATTTTAATTCAAAATGAATTGTTACAATTCGAAATCCTTATAGTAGTTTAACAAATTCAGACGTTAATTTGAAATTTTCAAATTAAAATAATATGCACTGAAATTCCAATATAAGTTCGACTTTGATTCTTGCCTAAAATGGCCTTGTACATATAGACGTCGGACTCGAATGTCAACAATCAGGGCCGCATGAACCATTTCTATGTGATTTTCGTTTGCAGTAAAAAATATTTACTGAATTTCTTTAAATGTTTGTTTGTTTTGGAGGATAAACGCTGCCTCTTGTTTTCCTGCGATATTTTTATAACACATCACGTAAACACTGAAAGCGAATGAAGCGAAGTACGGACCGTGAAAGACCGCAAAAAATGTTTGCGAACTGGGAAAAAACTGGGAGTCAATGACCGGGAATTTCTTTCCTCAATTGAAACGGCCACCCTGAAACAATATTGTTTTAAAAATTAGAATTAAAGTAAATTATGAACACTGTAGTCTTATAAAATTAATAATTTTCATTATAATTATTAAAAAATGCGCCTATTACAACGTGCGATGCATTTGCCTCGCACATACGTGCCTCTTAGGGTAAGTCCACTAGTCCACCCGTTCTTTTTCTCTCTCTTTTCCCATTTTGTTTTATATTTATTGTACATTTGTCTCTAATGAGCCGAAAAGTGGGTAGTTTCGAAGTCTTTTTTTGATTCGTGGATTTTTTTGTGTTCTATTTGAGTACATAAAAACTTTTATAAGGAAGTAGATTTTATTTCGAGCCTTCAGAAATTTTAAAAGAGAGACATTTAGCAAAGATTTCTTCCAATCTGCAGGGTTGTCTATAAATACCATTCAGATTTCTTTTAATTGAGGCATTAATGATTGACTCAATTCACCGAAAGATATCCATTTTTATTTAAATATAGTATAAAATTTTTATGAAGTTAGCAATTTTTTGAAGTGTTGTTTTTAAAGACCTGTAAATCAGGGAAGAGATATTCGAGCGCGAGACATCATGTTTTATGACTACGCTACTGTAGCCGTCACAACAAAGCTTGGCTATGATTGATCGGAGTCTAAGAGCGGCCGATTTAAATTATGAATTTGTTTGTTTATTAATTTACTAGAAAAATTGATGTTGGATGAATCACGTGGATTTCAAAGAAATATTCATCAGCGTAATTCATCCATTATCAATGTTCCTAAAACCTAAATAAATTAATAAACAAACAAACAAATGCACAATTCAAATCGGCCGCTCTCAGACTCCGACCTATCATAGCCAAGCATTACAAATCCTGTACGAAAACATCGAAAGTCAACTTAATTACGATTGTCATATAATAAACAATCAGCAGAAAACAATTATTCACGATCCTGCATAATAAAAAAATCAAAATGTCCCGAAAATCGTCCACTGTTTATAGAAAATTTGTTTCTCGGCTACAGTGGCGTAGTTATAGAACATGTCGCCTCGCGCTAGAATTTCTCTTCCCTGATTTTTCAGCATGTGTCTTTGAAAAATTTGGAGTCGACAGATATCTATAAATTACATTCTACTGAAAATGTCTAAATGTTTTTTTTTAACTTGAATACATTTAAATATTTCAAAAATGATTTGAAATGTTAATTTCTGGTCTAAATCTTATTGATCAGCTTTTTTGTATTAACGCCCCTGAGTGTTGATCTTTCATTCGTTCTCACACTCCGTACTGCCAGATCGCGCGATTAGTCGCAATTTGGGCTACTTCAGAGGTTCTGTGCGCGACTGAAATCGGGGATTTGCGACTAGTCGCAAATTGGGCACTTAAGCAGCGAAAAAATCGCGAATTGGGCTACTTGGCTGCGCGAATCAAAATCGAATTAAATTAACTCGATTTTGAATCGTGCAGACTGCCCACTTTGAGAGCACTGCTGCCAACGTCGGTTCCTGCGCTCTGATTGGTGGCGACGTTAACACCAACAGCAATCGCAATCGTGATTCGTGATTCACTCGTCTTTTCAGTGTCTCCAGAACGTGGGATTTTTCGGCCCCCACTCCATGACTGATGAACTCATGCTTTCTTTCTCTAGCAACAAGTTCGTGACTGCTGTTAGAGAAAGAAAGCATGAGCTCGTGAGTTATGGAAAAGGGGCCAAAAAACCCACGTTCTGGAGACACTGCTGTCTTTTGTCGCCGAAAAGGGAAATTTTCAACTGGCTAAAAGGAGGCACGTGGCACGTGTGAGTAATTGGCGGGACAGCAGAGTTAAATTGAATTTATTGTTACCGGGCCAGTGCGTTAATGCATTATGATAGGGAAGTGCGGAAAGTACTTAAGAAGTACCAAGCAGCGTGCGGGAGAAGCAGCCTATTCTGAAAGGTAAATTCCGTAAATTAGCAGACATAACCACTTAGCCTATACACGCTTCTTTCATTTACGGCACTGTAAAAAATTTGTTTTGTAACGTTACCACTGCATTCTGTAATTGTACCATAACCTGTAAAATAACTACGTTTAAAGTAGTAAAAATGTCACTTCCAGCGTAGTAATGTTACAAGATTTTGTGAATTTACCTCTTTGAAAGTAGGTAAGAATCGGACTGCTAGAGTGTCCAATTCTTACCTACTTTCAGAGAGGTAAATTCACAAAATCTTGTAAAATTACTACGTTGGAAGTGATGTTTTTACTACTTTGAACGTAGTTATTTTACAGGTTATGGTACAATTACAGAACGCAGTGGTGAAGTTACAAAAAAAGTTTTTTACAGTGGTTCTTGTTCATACGTTAACGCCACAAATTTGATTCAAGTCTGGATTCAACCTAATTCTGAGAAAAATATAATTAACAAAGGCGCGCCAGAGGCAGGGTCGGCGTTAGGTACGGGCGAAGCGGGCGGTCGCCCGTAGCGCCATTGACTGAGGGGCGGCATTTTCGAGGATGTAATTTACACTGTTAAACATCGAATTTCTCAATTTTATTGTCCTTAATCTGAAACTTTTGTTCGAGTTCAATTAGTGCTGCAGCACACCATTGCATACCGCGAGGCGCCTCAGAGATCTCAGTTAGTTCGGACTGCGAGTTTTGAGGAGAAGAGCACACGCGCGAGATCGATCGGATGACAAATTTGCTGAAATTTTGAAAGAAGCAAAAGTTCTTGCAGAAGAAGTAGAATGCGAGACTTGTTCCGAGTCAATCAAGTGAGGGAGCGTTTTGAACAATTACAAAAATTCTCTGAGAATTTTGGTTTTTTGTTTGATATTGGAAGATTTAAGGAAAAGAATGCTACGCAAAATCTTTTGGAACAATGTCGAAATTTGGCCACGACATTGACAGATGGAAATGATTCAGACATTGACGCCTTGGAATTGAATAACGAACTGCTAGCCTTGTCAGCATTGGTAAAATCGAAAACTGCGCCACTTGAAGCTCTAAAATATATCGCTCGAAACGAATTTTTCACGCCAAACGTTGCTATTGCGTTACGAATATTGCTTACTTTACCAATGACAGTTGCTAGTGGAGAGCGAAGTTTTTCCAAACTTAAAATAATAAAAAACTATCTGCGTTCAACGATTTCAGAGTCTAGATTAAACGGACTAGCTGTTATTTCTATTGAAAGCGAATTGACAAAAAGTTTGGATTTCAAAGATTTAATTAAGACGTTTGCGACAGCGAAAGCTCGGAAAGTGAACTTTTTGTAGTATTTGATCAGTGGTGTTATAAAACAAATTTGTAGGAAATAAATGAATTTCATAAAAACATCGTATTAATGAGGCTTCGAATACTTTTCAAACCACCTACATACGAAAAAGTGGGGGGAAGGGCGCCAAAAAGGCTGTCGCCCGTGGCGCCTAAAGACCTAGCTCCGGCCCTGGCCAGGGGCGTACTGTAAAGTATGCTCCCAGGGCCTCAGAGCACATCATTCTGATTTCTTAAAACATGCAAACAGACCGAAGCATGAAGCAAATATGACTAAGTTTAACGGGATCAAACAGAAGAGAATGGATTATTTTGGTTTATTATTTTATCGTCTATTTTTATTTTTATTATGATTATTATATTATTATTTATATTATTTTTATATTTCTTTTCTATTTCTTTTCTATTTTCAATTCCGAAACAGCATCTGTTTCTTCAAGACTGTGGCATTGTAAATCAACGGTATCTCTTAAATTCCTGGTGTTAAGACTCACTAATGAATTGAAACGTGCAGAGATGAAGCTGGCTGTGTTTATTGTTGCACATGCTTCCATCAAAGCTATGAATCACCTTGAAGAGTTGTTAAGAGATCTAGGGACAGGAAGTATCCGCGAAAATGTGAAATGCCATTGCACCAAATCCTCTCGGTTTATTGACAGCGTGATTGCACCAGCTCATCTACAAAATTGTTCGCTGCCATAGGGGACTCTCCATACTCTCTCATAGTGGACGAGGTGTCGGACGTATCCATCTCCAAATTTATGGGAGTATGCGTCTGTTATTACGATAAGAAACATCGCGAAATGGTGACAGACTTCCTTGGTTTGGTCCCGGTAGCGGTTTGCACGAGAGAAGCATTGGCAGGGGCCTTGTTGGACTACTTAAAATCAATTGGTCTCACCTACAAGAATATGAAGTCCATTGGCACTGATGGTGCAGCCAACATGTGCGGCGTGAACAACTCGTTCTACACGCACTTGAAAAAGAAAATCCCCAATAGCGCAAAAAGATGGGATGAGTACGTGTAGTACTATAAGATAAGAGATGCGATATCATTGTAAGAAAATAGTGTGTTTGAGTTTGTAATATTTTTTGCACTCCCTTTCATTTCTGACGTCCTCGTTTTCCGCTTGTCTGTTCCAGGGAGATGCCAAAGCTAAGGAGCTCGCTAATTTGTACAATAGCAGTAACAAGTTCTACCTGCTTGCCCTGAAACACGTCTTAAGTGGAGTACAGAAGGTCAGCAAGGCTTTCAAGAAGACGGATGCTGACGTCTCGAAACTCTACTCTGATCTGTGAAGTCAAGTCCTTGTCCTGGCTGGACGCATTCTTAAGCCACAGAGCATGGCTCAGGTCGCTCGACCTGGGATGCTGCGAAACGAGGCAAGGATGCCCAAGAAAGCCTTGAACTACCAGCAAAACTTTTTACCCGTGGACAAAATAAGTCTTGGTGATTCTTTTGCGAAGGCCGCCATCGCGGAGAAGATTCCAGCTGCTGATTTGAACAGGATCCAGCATAATTGTGGGCAGTATATTTTCACACTTTGCAAAGATCTGCTGGATAAACTTCCTTCCAATCTTAACAGTGTGGAAAAACTGAACTTTCTCACGCCACGGATGGCGCTCTCTCGTACGGCCTGGTCTACTTTTCAGCAGCTGTCGACAGAGATGGCTGGTAAGTAATAAGTGTTCATATTCATTGAGAAACACTTTTTTCCGTGTTCAATATGCGTGGCATTAATTATTCCGTTTCCGTCTCTTTTTTATCCGCCGCGCAGGTGAAGCAGTTAACCGAGATACTCTTGAGTCCCAATGCCATCTTTTAGGAACACTGACTCTTCCTAAGATCATTGAGGATGTAGATCCCGGGACCTCCGTCGATGAAATTCACATCGTGCGTTTCTGGAGCTGCTTGCTGGAAATGAAGAATGCCGGAGGAGAGCATGCGTTTCAAGAGCTGGCCGAATACGCATTGATGGCTCTTACACTGCCCATCAGCAACGCCGTCATCGAAAGCGTGTTCAGTGTTCTCAGCTGTATCAAATGTCGGCTGCGTAATAAACTTCAATTGCACATGCCTGAGTCACTAATCAGAGTGCTCGTGCATTTGAAGGTACTAATATTTAATATAATCCTAAATTATCGTTTTATCTCAAATCCTCGGGTACTGATGCTTGCAATTTTTCCATCAGGTAGATGACCAATGCTGCACAAAGTTCCAGCCATCCAAAGCCATGTACCACAGTTTCACCTCAGAAATGTACAAGCGGCATGTGGCGAATGATCAACAGCCCCAGGCCGCAGCCCTCGATTATGAGCTGGTTGTTGAAGAGAATCCCCATGAACCTGATCCTATGATGGTCGATACAGCTGAGCCAGCGGTAGAGGGGATTCTTCAAGACATTGATTATGAGATCGTCAATGAAATTGATGCAGAGAACTTCAATGAAAAGCTCTTGGTAGTGCGGTTTGGCACTGAGTAGTTGAATAGTAAGAAGTGTGATTCTAATGATTCTATGTAATTCTAATGAATTGTGATTCTAATGTAATTCTAATCCAAAAGTGAATTGCAAATATAATGTGAGAAAATATAATAAATATAATATATTTTGTGACGTCCCAACTGGGAGGTCTATAATAATTTAACGATTCTCGGCTGAAAATGGAAGTCGGTAAGAGGGAAAACTTAATTGCCTCGACCGCGGCTAATTCCAATTAGTGTTGATTCCTCTTCAAAATTTGTTTAAATTGTGGTTCGCTGCTGAATTTGAACATAAAGATGTTCTCCTG
>JAUMHM010000001.1:8762822-8792849 GCA_032362435.1 Melikaiella ostensackeni | reverse complement strand
GTTAAGAATGTGGTGGTGGTGATGGATGATGTGGTGGTGTTGGTGGTGGTGGTGGATGTGATGGTGGAGAATGTGGTGATGATGGTGAATGTGGTGGTGGATGATGTGGTGGACGTGATGGTGGATGTGGTGGAGGAGGATGTGGTGGTGGTGAATGTGGTGGTTGTGGATGTGGTAATGGAGGATGTGGTGTTGGTGGATGTAGTCGTGGAGGATGTGGTGGGGGCGGATATGGTGGTTATAGAAAAATTGATATCATTTTCTCTCCTTAGTATCATCCTTGTTTCTCCATCATTAAGCTCACATATTCATCAGTCACCATAAATCCGGTTACATATCTGACTTATCTATCCAGCTGTCTTTTAGCTTGTAAGTTACTGGCTTGGAGTAAAAGAATGATTTCAATTCTTTCTATAACCACCACATCTACCACCATCACATCCTTCACCGCCACATCCTCCATCATCACATCCTCCATCACCACATCCTCCACCACCATATCCACCACCATCACATCCACTATCATCACCACATGTTGCAACACATCCTGCACCACTACATCCACCACGACCACCACATCCTCCAAAACCACGTGGATTACCACTACTACTACTCTCACCACATCCTCCACCATTAAATCCTCCACGATCACATCCTCTATCACCACATCCTTCACCACCACATCCGCTACCACTACATCCACCACATCATCCATTACCACCATATCCTTCATCACATAATCCAGCACCACCACACCCTCCTTCATAACCAACTTGTATTCGTAACAGAAACGCTCGCATTATCTGGCGGAAAGTCTGAATGCGTGCGCCATCGACTTACAAGTGAAGATGGTAGACTTACCTTTTGATTCGGGACATTCAAGTTCACAAAGCATACAAAATCTGAGCGTAGAACATTCGAATAACACATCACGAGTGTATGGATAATGTCGGTCAAGAATATCCCCGTCATATCGACCGAGCATCAATTTATGATAGAATACTGAGGTAATACCGATTATACTGATAATA
This sequence comes from Melikaiella ostensackeni, assembly GCA_032362435.1. Taxonomy (NCBI): domain Eukaryota; kingdom Metazoa; phylum Arthropoda; class Insecta; order Hymenoptera; family Cynipidae; genus Melikaiella; species Melikaiella ostensackeni. Next base: position 8,791,818 of record JAUMHM010000001.1, on the reverse strand, counting down.
CTGAGGATAAAATCGACTGAGAGTAATATATACTGTCGGTAACTTGCGGTGGTGGCTACATCTGCCGGCAACCAGTGTAGTCCGCGTGAGGAATCTGCATGACCGACCGAGGGTAATACCGGCTGCGCTATTTCTCAGCAAGTGGTGCCACCAACCACTTGATTCGATGTCGGTAATGTAGAACCCTAACGTATCTACTGAGACTCAGTCCATGACAGAAATCTGCATGAATAGAAATATTGGAATTTGAAAAGGACACGACGGTATTATGTTATGTAATATCATACCACTTGTCACATAATTTTTTCCACATTTCTCTAGAACTGGCACAGGACGCGTTTTGGACGCGCGACACCTGAAAGAATCTATTCGGAAAATCCATATAGAAACGAGTAGAAGTTCTGTTTGGAATAACATATAGATCAGAATTTTGTAACATCCATATAAATCCATATTGAGGTAGAAACTTAGCGCGACGTTTGAAAAGTCCTGTTTGGAACATCCATATAAAAGCCAGTAGAATTTCGGTTTGGGATTCCATGCAGATTACATTTTTGTAACGTCCGTATAAATCCATATTGAGGAAAAAACTCAGTGCGGCCTCTGGAAAATCCTGTTCGTTAAATGCGTATAGATACTTATAGATACAGGGATTCTTTTTGAAAATACATATAGAAACCATGTCAAGTTCTGGTAGGAATTTCAAAAAGAAAACAATATTGGAACGTCTATATAGATCCATGTAGATCACACATGTGGGAGAATTTCCATTTGTGGAAACTCAACTAAAGTATCAAAAAACGATCTTTTAGTAGCAGCTAGAACTGTTTTCAAGAACATAGTGTTATCTTTTGGCAATAAATTTGATAAATAAATGTGAAATTGTGCGATGGGATCTTCTCTTCCTATTATAGTTACTCTTCTCTAGAATAATTATCTACTTCCGTTAATAGAGAGTGTTTTAAAAAAAATCCACGAAATTTACAATAGTATACGCAAAAATAATAACTGACAGCTCTGACGCTGTTTGTCTTCTCAGCTTTGATTCTTTTGAGACATCTTGATGGAGTAATACACTTTCTTCACTTTTGATGTTGAAATTCAGGCCAAGGGCCTTGGCCACTTGCTTCGCGGCTTCAAAAATGAACGCTCCTTTGCCAATATCGTGGTTTCTGACCATTTTCAGGAGAGAGAGGAAATCGGCAATCCGCGTTCTCAATAATTGATTCTATCTCCCTCGGAGTATTTGGCAGGGCAGAGTCGCGGCCAGCACCGGAAGAACGACTAAGATGGTAGTAAAGCCAGACACACGGATAGTACGAGTGTTCCAGGTGCTTAGAATATGCTAAACACACTATGAACCTATCGTTGTGAACTTCTTGACGTAAAATGCGATTATGGTTTACTGAGGTGGAGATGACATCGTCCTGGCACGCGAAAATGAAACCCCCTATGCCTGAAATAAGTCTAGATGATTTGAAGAAAGCAAACATTAGCTTCGTCGACAAGAACTGATATTTTACATTTTTTTAAAAGTTTTCGTGCTTCACCCGTGTTTTCAGATTTGAAGAATCTAAATGGTATAATGCACTTTCGTCACTCCTGATCTCAGGATCCATGCCAAGGGTCTTGGCCGCTTCCTGCGCGGCTTTGTAAAGAAAAGGTCCGCTGCCAATTATCTCGTGATTCTTAACAATTGCCAGGAGAGGATCTCTTCCATTTGCGTCGATGTGAACTGTACATGGACGACAAGCATGTCAGTCGCAGATAGCTTGCATAAAAAAAAATCCACGAAATTTACAATAGTATAAGCAAAAATAATAACTGACAGCTCTGACGCTGTTTGTCTTCTCAGCTTTGATTCTTTTGAGATATCTTGATGGAGTAATACACTTTCTCCACTTTTGATGTTGAAATCCAGGCCAAGGGCTTCGGCCACCTACTCCGCGGCTTCAAAAATGAACGCTCCTTCGCCAATATCGTGGTTTCTAACCATTTTCAGGAGAGGATCTCTCCCATTAGCCACGATGTGAGCTGTTACCAGAAAATTCGGTCATAAAGACACTGGATATTTGGAAGTCCGCGTCCGCCTTCACGGCGTGGGATGTATAAGCGCAGAGCGGGCGGGTTGACATGAAAGCTCTTCTGCATATGCATGATCTTACGTGTGGCAATATCGAGGGCTATGAGCTCGAGCTTTGTCCATGGAACCACCCCAAATGAATGGAGTAGAACCGGGACGGCATGCATGTTAGTTGCAGATATCTCGTTCAACGCCGATAGATCGAAAGTCTAAATCTGTCAAACAAGACGCTTGTATCTGCTTCGGAGAGCCTCCTGCTATTAGACAAATTGAATCTGGAGATACCTGCCTATAACTAGGCGTGCCAGAGAGCTACATTTAGGATGTAACATCAGAGAAGGAGGCTCTCCGAAGCAGTACAAGCGTATCCTTCGACAGATTTGGCATTCCAATCTGTAGGCGTTGAAGTAGACATCTGCAATTAAAATGCTTGCCGTGTCGGTTCTGCTCTATTTATTTGGAGAGGTTCCATGGACGAAGCAAAAGCTCGCGGCCCTTGATAACGCCACACGTAAGATCATGCTCATCCAGAAAAGCTTGCTCATCAACTTGTCCGTTACGCGCTTATAGTCTTCATGACCAAGTTATCTTGGGTACAGCTCACATCGTGGCAAATAAAGATATCCTCTCCTGGAAATGGTCAGGAAGTACGAGAAGATTGGCAAAAGAGCGTTCCTGTATACAGCCGCGGAGCAGGTAGCCGAGACCCTTGGCATGGATCTTAACATCAGAAGTGAGGAAAGTGGATGTCTCTATCTAGATGCCTCATGTCTCAAAGTCCGGTTGAAGAAAGCAAAGGTCAACAACTTCCTCGAACAGCTTCCACGACAATCAAATGCACCGAAACTTTCACAGAAATGTGAAAGGTCAGTCATTGTCGATAGAGCTAACGTTTGCTTTCCTCAAATCACCCCGACTTAATTTAGGCACAGAGGATTTTATTTCTGCGTACCAGGACGGTATCATTTCTGCCTTAGAATATCGTGGCCGCATTTTGCGTGAAAAACTTCTGAGCGATAGGTACAGAGCGTGTCATGCACACTCTGAGGACTGTGTTTATCTAAAAAACATGCCGAGACACTTGCGAGATAGATGCAGAAAGCCGTTATTCTTGCATGGCTCTGTGTCATCAAGATACACGAGGGTTTCGCCGGCTCTTGATTGTGATTCCGTCATACCATGTAGCCGTGCACCTCACGTTCGTGAGGCGTGAACATGGGTGTAATTTATCGCGGTTCTACTGGGAGCCGTTGTAATTTTTCTGGCTAGCAGTCTGTCCTATGGGGACCCTGCGATGGTTGCTCGACCAAATTTTAAACTTTATATATATATATATATATATATATATATATATGAATTTAAGGTAGAATAAAATTTAATAAATATCTAAAATCGTTGTGTCACCCCCCCCCCCCCCAACCAATTGTCCTGAAAAAAATAGTGGCAGAATCGTTGAATGATAAGTTTGCGCAATCGACCTTAGCGCTCAACAGTGGTCCAGGAATGGAATTTCGTGGACAGTAATATAAAATTGCTAAAAAACTTAAGGCTTCCGATTTTCAATTTTTTTTTATTCAAAAAAATTATATAAATAAATATATTAAAAGAAAACAGAAACTCCAAGTTTTATTTTTTAATTGATTGAAAACACTGAAAATGAACATATGAATGTTGAAAAGTTATTTAGAAATACTCACCAAATGTAAGTAATTTTCTTAATAAACAAAATCATTATTTAAAAAAATATTCATACACAAATGCCCCTATTTAATTCTTTTTCAGAGTTAATTTTTTTTTGAGATCAAGATCAAGCAATGTTTGAAGCTTTGTGATATTTAATCATCAATCTTTGTGAAAAACTAATATTCTTAATTTTTGTAACTCAATATTATAAACAAACCTCAAGATCATCGCTTTGCCCTCAAAAGCTTTTCTATTAACAATAATATAACACTTTTATGATGAAGAAATTTCACAGCAATAATAATTTGTACTTTAAGATATTAATTTTCATTGTTAGAAATAATACACATTAAGAAAAACCATGAATATACAGTCTTGTGTGAAAAAATAATTTTATGTGAATCTTTTTGTATAAATGAAATAAAAAATCGGCAAACTCACGTTTGTTTGGAATTTTATATAGAGGAACTGAAAAAAAGAACAGTGAATCGATCGAGAATTACGACCTACAGGTTCATTTGTCCGCTAAAATCCATTCCTTAACCACTGTGCGCTCCGACTATAATCGCAACAATGTGTGTGACTTCTCATGAGGACAACTTTTCAGAAGAAGGATAATATTATAAAGACTTACTCTCTTCTTATTCACATCCACAAAATTTTTTTTCTAAATTATCCAATTTATTTATAGCGAAAATGTCTTAAATATTAAAATTAATGTTTGGATGTTAAAAATTCAAAAAGCAGCTCCCAACAAGGAAGTATATGCACTTGATATGCTTCGATTTATTGCTTTTGCCTAATTTTTAGGAGAGCTTTTCTAGATCTGGCAATGAGTTCAACGCAAGATTTCATAATCATGATTTTGCAATTTTGCTGGAAAAACTTTCGACTTCGAAGCTAAATATTTTTTGACTCGAAAGTTGAAATGACTTTAACATATGTGGATTTGACGCGAAATTTTCCAAACATTCAGGTGGTTTCTTTGAAAGTCGTAGATTCATTTTCTGCATACATAATCGCCTTCGAAACGAAGCATGCATTTTCAAACGGTCAATATAAATGTACCCAAACGTTCCATCAGAGGTCAACAAGTTCCTCGAATAGCTTCTTGACAAGAAAATGCATGGAAACTTTTACAGAAATGTAAAAGATCAGTCCATGTCGATGGAGTTAGCGTTTGCTTTCCTCAAATCATCTAGACTTAATTCAGGCACAGAGTATTTCATTTTCACGTGTCTGGAAGGTGTCATTTCCACCTTGGTATACCAAAGCCGCATCTTACGTCAGGGCGTTCTCAGCCACCGGTGCAGAGTGTCAGGCTCATTTTGAGCACCTAGGACACATACTATCCGGGAGTCTCACTCACGCAAGAATGACCTATTTCCACAGACATAATGTGGCCCTTAGAGAGGTCGAATTCTCGGCGCCGGCTCAAAACAACCTTACAGTAAAGGAGAAGGAAAAGGAGGAGAGGTATCGAGAATTTATAATGGAGCTGCGGCGACTGTACCCAGAATATTCGGTTCGAATGATTGTCCTTGTGACTGGTCTTCTCGGAGGAGGAAAGCGATCACTGTTTTGTAACCTCGAAGCAATACCCGCGTGCCAAAAATATGTCAAAGCACTTTCGAGATGGCTGCTAAGAGCTGTACTTCTTGGGTCGCTCTGTGCCCTCAAGACACACGCGGGTCTCACCGGTCCGTCCTTGTGATTCCACCATGCCTTGTGATCGCGGCCAATTCCACCTATGGCCACGCCTCACAACCCTGAGATGGGTGGCCACAGGGTGCAGGGAACGATGGAACTTCAATGACGGGACGGCGAAATGCTCCTGTATCTTGAGAGTGCGGAGGGCTCCGAGAATGATAGCTCTCTACATCCATCTCGCAAGTGCCTTGGCATGTTGTTTGCACGCAAGTATGGTTTCGAATTTGCGAGCCAGTGATGGCTTGACACCCCTGAGAGCGCCGATCACAAGGACAATCATTTTAACCGAATGTTCTGTGTACAGTCGCCGCGGCTTCCTTGTATGAATTAAGGTCTCGATACCTTTTCTCCTTTTGCTGCTTCTTGACTGAGTTGTTGTTGTTGTCCGGTGCTGAGAATTCGATCACGAACATAGTTCGTGTCTCGAAGTCTAGAAGGACGACGTTAGACTTCGAGTGCATAATGTGGAGTATTGTCGAGTACATTTAGTTCCAATAAATCGGCGATTCGCGTTCTCAATAATTGATTCTATCTCCCTCGGAGTATTTGGCAGGGCAGAGTCGCGGCCAGCACCGTAAGAACGACTAAGATGGTAGTAAAGCCAGACACACGAATAGTATGTGTCCCAGGTGCTCAGAATGTGCAAGACACGCTATGCACCTATCGATGTGAACTTATTGACGTAAAATGCGATTATGGTTTACTGAGGTGGAGATGACATCGTCCTGGCACGCGAAAATGAAACCCCCTGTGCCTGAAATAAGTCTGGATGATTTGAGGAAAGCAAACGTTAGCTCCGTCGACAAGACCTGATATTTTACATTTTTGTAAAAGTTTTCGTGCTTCACCCGTGTTTTCAGGGTAGTAGAATCTTAATGGTATAATGCACTTTCGTCACTCCTGATCTCAGGATCCATGCCAAAGGTCTCGGCCGCCTTCTGCGCGACTTTGTAAAGAAAAGCTCCGCTGCCAATTATCTCGTGATTCTTGACCATTGCCAGGAGAAAATCTCTTCCATTTGCGACGATGTGAACTGTACATGGACGACAAGCATGTTAGTCGCAGATAGCTTGCATAAAGCCGATTGATTAAAAGACCAATTCTGTCGAAGAAGATGCTTGTATCTGCTTCGAAGAGCCTCCTTCACTGATGTTATATCCAGAATGCGGCTCTGAAGTACGCCTAGGTATGGGGAGGTCTCTCCAGCTCCAAGATGTCTAAGCTCGTGGATGAGAGTGCTATTACACTCCTATCAAAGAGTCAGTGTCCCCGAGAACGCCAGCAAGTCGTCTTCGCTTTGGATGAATCTTGGCACACTTGTTCAATCCAAAATTCATACCAATTTCTCGCGTGCACCCCTCGACGATCCTCAGGGCATGAGTAAGCTGCTCTGCTGCAAGACATATGTATATATGAACTAGTTACCATATACGTTCCCGTATGCAACAACCATAATGTAGTCACTTAGCAGCTACGCCCATGCATTACTTCCATGTAGTTCGTTTTCGTGGCGAACCTGAGGACAACTCTCAATCGCTACACAAATATTTGCCAAAGGAAATGAGAATGCATCCAACCAATAGTTTATTCATTTCAATCATATGGTAGAACTGTTTGATTACATATTTTTTGTTGTACTTTGCAGTTTGCTATCTTCTCAGAAATGGAGTGGCCGCAATTTTTGGACCACAAAGCGCACATACAGCTACTCACGTTCAGAGCATTTGCGACACCATGGAAATACCTCACCTAGAGACCCGATGGGATTATCGTCTTAGACGTGAGAGTTGTCTAGTTAATCTTTATCCTCATGCTACAACATTATCTAAGGTTTGCTAAATATTATAAGAATCTTAATAATCTGCGAAAAGCAGTGCATTTGTAAAGATATTTTATGACAGCATGGGAATAACTTTGTGCAGCTCTTATTTCACGTTTACTATAAGAATAATAAAGAGTGCCTTGCATCGTTATTCGCGAACTAACTTTACTTGTAGAAACTTTCAGAGGTTGATGATTTATTCATTCATTTATTTGGGAATCAACCAGCAAATGTCCTTTATTACATGGAAAAGATTTAGTATATTGTAGAACAGTAGAATAATGTAAGTTCTTGTGGTTCGACCAGAATTCTTGAGTAATTGACATATATCACTAATATCAAATATTGAATATTAAATTAATTATATCATATTATATTAATTACATTAAATATTCCCCTATCCCCAGTTTCTATAACAATTTTTTGTACTATTATACCATCAAGTCCACACATATACTTCCGGGATAAGCAAAGACCTGTTTTGTTCTAGACCTGTAATGCTACTGGATGTAGAGTAGGAATTTATAAGATAAGTATAAGGAGAAGGATGCATAGGAAGAGGGATGGCTTTTTGATACATCTGGGAGATGCATAATGGTTATTCAAACAACACACTTGTCCCACACCACCGCCCCGACACAAATCGCTGACTAATGTCTCCAGCAATCACCCCAGGTGACAAGCGCCACGATTGACCTAGAAGCACACAAACTGAATAAAAAATCAGTAGGAAAATTCATACGCAAATTGACCCTATCCGACCAACTGTGTAGTCTATATTAGGGTTCCTCATTCTAAACAATTGGTTTTAATTTTCCGCGTTATAACTTTGTTCATTTGAATTTTCCGCGCTCACACGATTTGGTATTCTATGAACTTGAAATTTCTACTTCTAAAGGTAAGCATCTGCCTCATCCACAAAGTTGTGGACCCATTTTGATCTGCAATAAACTGTTTGAATTTTCCGCGCTCGAACTTGTTGATAATCAATAAATTTAAACTTTCTGCTTCCAAAGATATGTATTGCTACGTGATATTTCGTATCATACACAATGAAACATCAAAGAAAATAGAAATTAGTAAGTAAGTGGAATAGCAACTTTCACTCTAGGGCAGCTTGTAATCTTTACAATCCAACCAACACCCGACTGCAGGTTTATAAACTGTAGAATCTAATATTAAACTCTTGGAATATTGTCTTTCTGTTTCTGAAAAAAGCACTCCCAGGGCCAGTAGGCCATGTCAAAACAACGGAAAACCTAACCTCAAGGGTTGACGGAAGTTAGGGATATTTTACTTGGTATTTATCAAAGGCAGAGCAGGGTTCAGAGAATCTATCACTGGGCGAAGGCGTCACTTAGACCTGGCTAAATGGAGTTGATAAGTTATTGTTACCGTTGAGCTGAAACGAGGAGCGAGTCGGCGACCCAGCGGTTAACGACTACCACAAACTTTAGTGAATTGCGAACTGAACATTATTCAGTGTCAGTGGCACGCTTTACTGTCAGCTAAGTACAGTCGAGCTGCGTCCATTAATGCAGCTGGTGTAGGATGAGGGTCATGTACCATCAAAGCTGGTCATGTGATTTTCGCTTCACGTGCATAAACCAGAAATAGTGTTTGACCATTATAAAGAGCAAAAGCTCTCGCCAGATTTGTACTTTATAGGAATTAAACTAAAACCATTGGGCATATTTGTAACTTCACTGTAAGCATGACGCCTCTTACAATTTGCTTAGTAGGTGTGAATTCAACTTAAATTTAAAGCAAATCGATATTCGCAAAAAATACTATCAGTATGCGTAACCGGTAATGTCTGAGTTTCCACATTATTTCTATAGGAAGATTCGTAAACACATACTTCTTCTCTCACTGTGTTGGGCTAGCGTGTTATTCAAATAAGGTAATGCTATAGTAACAGATACGATATATTTGTACTACCCTGAAAACACGGGTGAAGCACGAAAACTTTTACAAAAATGTAAAATATCAGGTCTTGTCGACGGAGCTAACGTTTGCTTTCCTCAAATCATCCAGACTTATTTCAGGCACAGGGGGTTTCATACGATATATATATATATATCGTAGATATATTTGGGACTCTGCAAGTTCTAAGCAATATGCCGACCGATTTCGGTAAGATATGAATCCTGACAAATGTTGTATCAACTGTCGCGTCGGAAATTGGCTCACATAGATAACCTAGTCCTCTAAACCTTCATGCTGTTCCTTGCTACAAAGTTTTGATGGTTTTGGGTTCGGAGTATCAACACTCGTTCACTGGCGGCGCCACGTTTCCCCTAAGCGTGCACTAGTACTTCGTACCTAAAGCCATCAAAACTTTGTAGCAAGCAAATGCATGAAGGCTACATGGCTAGCATCGATTAAATTCAACTCAACAGTGCTTGCATATACAGCTTTTTTCATGTGTTTCAGGGATTTTCCCGTTTATTTCAAGCCAAGAGAGAAGTAAATCGTACTGCGCGTTTTTGAGAAAAACAATTTTTTCAATTCTGAGTATTAAAAATATTATTTTGCACCAAAAGCGATGCAAAACATGAGCAGCAGATCATAGTTCAAAATTGCTTTCCTTCCTAAATCTATAAAATCATACCCTTTCCAGACGTTTATTTTGTTTACTTTAACAAATTTTTCCAAAAGAATACAAAGAAATTTCCGATTGAGTGGGACACCCACTAAAGTTTTCGTGCATTTCCTTGTAGAGAAGCTGTTTGAAGGAGTTGTTGACCTCTGATTTCTTCACCAGTACTTTTTGGAAGGAGTAATCTAGATGGAGAAATCCACTTTTATCACTTCCATGTTTAAATCCAGACCCACGGTCTCGGCGCCCTGCTCCGCGACTTTGTAAAGGAACGCTAATTTGCCAATTACCTCGTGATTTCTGTCCATTGCCAGGAGAGGGACTCGCTTGTATCTCCTTCCGAGAGCCTCCTCCAGTGATTTTATATCCCAAATGCACATTTCAGGCACGCTTAGGTACAGGTGGGTCCTTTCAGCGATAAGGTTCCTTATAGTACTCCCATCCACGAGCTAAGGGTCCTCGAGAACGCCAGCTGATCGCTTTTGCTTCAGACGAATCTTGGCACAATTGTTCAATTAAGAGTCTATATCAATTTCTCGTGTATACCCCTTGACGACCCTCAGAACATGTATGAGCTCTCTGCTCCAGAAACATAGATCTTCAGGTCATCCATATGAAATACGTACATGAGTGACCTTGTGCTTGCGATCACTAGGCACCCTACAGACGTACCCACTAGAATTGCGTAGTGCGAAAGATAGTGGCAGAAGTGTGATGCTCTGAAAGACACTTCTCTGGAAGGGGACAGTGTAAATTGTCACACGATGTTTTCCAGATGTGATAATAAATCTGGTTTTCCAAAAGGGCATCAATCTCTGTATGCATCTCACTATGAGTGGATATACCTTCAAGCTCTCCAACAAACAAATGATAAGTCTATGCAGAATTGAATCGGAAACCTTCTGTGAATCAATCCAGGCCATTAACAGATTGCAGTTATAGAATGCAGCGTCCTTGCATACGCTACTGTCAACTGGCTCAGAAGGAAACTTGATGTAAATGTTCCTCCTCGTACTAAAGTCGTCATTATCTCTCAGGAGATGCCTGCTTTCCGCAGCAGGTCCTCATGTCGCTTCCTCTTCTTCATCTACGGCTTGTTCTTGCAACGGTTTAGGAAGCGTTTCGTATGTGTATCCTGTTTGTAAGAGATTTTCGGCGATGTTTCGCAACAGCTGTTGCAGAAAGTGCAAAAACTATTGGTATTTCTGGCACCACAAAGTGCGCAGGCGCCCATGTTACCTCTGCGATTAGGGATAATGCTGGCATAGTAGCAATGTAGCACATCATCCCTGAGTCGATCCGTCCACTCAAAACGTCCATCTTTTTGCCGGTCTGTCATCGTGTTTCCATCCAAATTATTTTCAGCCCCTCGAATCTTAGGGCGATCGGCACTGCTTGCCGACCGATTCCCGAGTGCTCTGTGTGTCCGATCATTTTAAACTGCATTAAAAACTGGGTTTCGTATTGCGATAGTTATTCTCGCGAGCAGCTAGAGAAAAGCTTCGTCCACCCTTGTGGCGACCCGCATGACAGGGTAGGGCTGCATACTCTAGGAGGTCATGCGATACCCAAGGAGCACCGATATAGGGCACCCTAGCCTTGAAGCTGGTGGCTTGATAAATTGTAATTATGACAGATACCAAGAATATAATATGTTTGAGTGTGGCCATGTGTGTTTCAAATATACTCTATGTAAGTGCGAGAAATTGCTGGCAAGTGATCAGTATACAGAAAGACATCATCATGGACGAATCGTGACCATACCCGTTGGCAGTTTTGGAGTTAAAGATATTGTAAAGTCCATACAGATGACTCTGACGAATGCAGACTCTTCTGTTTGTAACAGTATTAAATAGCGGTGATGAAATTAAGAATTTAGTACGAGTGGTACTACAATAAGTATCAAGCCTAACGACAATACGTTGCGTAGTAGAATAAGGATCAATCGTGAAGTTAATTTCAAAGAGAAGATATCGCTCGAGGAGAACCTATAACACACTATAATTGTTAGTTATGATAAAGCTATAGTGCACTTTAAGGCTTATGCTCATCAACCTTATGCTTCATCATAATGATATAACAACAGTGACGATATTCGAATGGGAGTGCAACGTCAGGATTCATAGATTTTTCGAAGTAAAAGTTCCCTATAGATATATTAAAGACCGGATAATTTTAATGGAACCACTGCTGCAGCAAGTACAAATCTAGTGAGTGACGCCATTTGCATTTCATTTGATGAAATTCGCTACAAATTCAATGGTATTGAGTTTGACAGATACAAGTGTGTCGGCCGTATCAGTACTATAGAGAGCTACATTTCACTAACTCCTGATCAGCTTCATTCTGCTGAGACTTTAGGCTGGCTTGAAATAGATGCGAATGTCGGAATAACAAATGAAGCTGGATACTTTGATTTAACAATATCACTTAGCATGATCCTTGGTTTTGCTGAAGATAATCAAAAGATTATAATTAATTCGAAACATGAACTTATCTTATCAAGATCACACACAGCCTTTAATGCTATTATTCAACCTGCAATAGGGGATCTTAAAGAATATACAATTTTGCTGAAAAAAGTTGAGTGGATGGTCCCCTATTTATTAACAGCAGATCGTCAAAAGATTCAATTACTAATGTATATTGAAAAGGATGCGCTTATATCAATAAGTTTTCCGTCCTGAAAAATGACCTCGACAACGGCTCAGATGGCTTCAACCTTTTCCTTTAATACTATTATACCAAATAACCAAAGTCATTTCCTTGGAGCCGTTGAAAACCGTCTTTTGAGTCCCCACGGTTCCATGGTAATTTTCTTTGATTTTTCGTATAAGAACTATAAAGGAAAAGGTTCAAGCACTCATTCGAGCTCCTGTTGAAGACTCTAGCACGTCTTATTATTTTCGATGGGCTTTCAAAAGTCTTGAGTTGATTATATTCAAATTAGTTTGAATTGAATTTAAAACGATTTTAATTACTTTAAAGTCAGTTCTTAATTAGGTACAAGATAGTTTTTTTTGCGTCGACATGCCGAACGATTTCTTCATTTCCGTATCTCCGTAGCTGTCGGAATCATCATCAGCAACTTCGACGCTTCACTAGAATCAACAACTCCGACGTCTCACCAAGAATAGGGAGAAATGGATCTTGCAGCTGTCAACGCAGTTAGATGTTTAGAGGGTTTCTTTTCTACTTAGATGCTGTTAGAGTTGACTCCGAAGTAGAAAAACATCATGACGAAAATCTATAGAATCCAGACGAAGTTTGGTATCAGGATCGTGGTTGAGCTGGGGAGAAGCATCGTTGTACACTTTCCTGGAAGACTTCTGAAGGTCTTCTATACGTCATGCATATTTCAGAGACTTCAGGCACACCCTACCTCTTGGAACGCGTTTTTGCTATACTTATCAGTCTTATTACACGCAATTTCACACCTAAAAACAGCTCCCCACCTCCTGAAGCGTGAAGTCATACGTGAACGCTCACTTATAATAACAGAGAGTTTCAAAGAAACGGCGATGAAAGATAGTTCGATGCGTATGCGTTTGCGGTAAAATGCTAATGGACAAAGTCTGTAATGAGTGGGTTCTCAAATACTGTGGTGTAGGAGAAACACTGATTGACAAGAGTGAAAGAAATATTTTGAGATGGTTTGTTCTTGTTGAGAGAATAAATGAAGGACGTTTAACGGTGCAAGTGTATTCAGGTAAAGTGAATAATAGCGTACCCAGAGGTAGATTGAGGAATGAATGGTGGCAATACTAGGATAAGGATGTGTGCAGGAAAATTGTGCATAAAGAATGTGTGACGGAGAATGACGCCTGAAACGAAAGATTTTGGATACTCATGTGCCCTCGTGGAGAGCTTTGATGAGTGGATGTGGTTGGGGTAAAGATTTTGGATCTTCCTATGGGCTTATCAGTCAGTTTGTGTATTTATGTATAAACCGTAATGTACGATGGCTTTGTGAAGCTCTCCACCTTGAAGTGATTAGAAGAAAATAGTGTTCAGTCTAAGCTATTGTTAGTAATATTTAGTTGTCCGCATGCAAGGGGCCGTTATGACCCATTCTAGTTTAGGAGATATTCGCGTTTTTCTAAGTCAGAGTCAAAATTATTATTTTCGGGTTTGAGTTAGGGATGATACTTGGGCCTAAACTGAATCTATTAGGATGACTTGAGTCTCGAAAGCAACCGGAAGCGAGTATATTTTATGTTCGAAGAAAAAGTATAATACGTGCGCTCATGACACTGTTCAACTTTAGGTGCGTTTTTTTCGACAAGCGGATTTCGAAGTTCCAACTTCGAAAATGCCACGACGACTGGTTTTTTCACCTGGAGTGTTCGTCTTGGGCTTAAAATTCTGGGAATTTATCCGGCTATATGGCGTCATACGTAACTCCATGCCAATTTCGCTAAAAAAAACGGCTAAGAAAAGTAAGAAACTAATTTATCTTCTCTTTTTGTTATTATTATTTATCATAAGTATTCCAAGTGTTGATGGTGGTACCAGGATCAACTAGCTGTATCAAAATGATTAAACTAATTAGCTTAATTAAAAAAAAGAAACTATCTATATATTGTGACATGATATTTCGTCACGCACAAAAAATGATTAATTACATACGAGTATTTGCTAATCATAAAAAACTACTTTGATGAATTCGAACTAGCGTCAGAATTTTGACAGCTGCCTGTGAAAAGCTTGATCGATTGATTTAAGCTAAATATGATCAGAATAGATCAATCAAACCAAGCAAAATTACTTCTATTCTCATTGTAGATTAGAGCACGATTAACAATCCAAAGGAAGCTTGGTTACACTACTTGTATTTTAATCATGATTCCAAGGAAACTTGACTTAGATGTTAGGATTCTCTCAATCTTCTCACGAGTAAGAATCGTCCGACCAGGGCTCAATTAACTTAAACTTATTACGCTAGCTAGTCACATACTTTTTTTCTGTTTCTCATTATATATAAATTGATTATTATGAACTCAGGAGGGTCAGCACGGAGGCCACGGCACTGAGACGACGGAGCAAAAGGACCCTGGCTACGCGTATGGCTATGTGTCTTGTGCGCTCAAGAATAGCCAGACAGACAATGTCCAGGTACCCGATAAACCGACTTAAAGAAGCCGCCATATGATTGCGGGCGCTCATGTTGGTCTAGTGTGGCGTAGATTACGTCATCATTCTGGCGTGCAGCCAAATCGAGGTGCGCGTCATCAATCAGATTCCTATGTTAAATAAATCACGCGTCGATTACTGATTGTTCATCTGCGCATAACAAATCATCCGCTTACGAGTTCGTGTGGATGGAAGTTTCCAATTCTCATCACGCCTTTTAGAGCAATGATATTAATCAGTACTAATCAATTGAAAAAAGCTTTGACGATGAGAATCTTTACGTGGTCGAAGAGTAATCACATGTGAGGTTTAATTTTTTTTCCACACTGTTTATTCCCACCGATTGATTTTGTACGGATTCAAAATTTAACGCAAGTGGGCCATGCAGCTATTTCATAGGATGGTCAGCAACAGCTGACCAGTGAATCGGGTCTTTGCTGAACTTTACTGAAATCACTTGAACTTGATTTATCTGCTTGTGATAGTTTCAATCGGCTATATTCAGTCTTAGTCAAATCCGAGAATCGGTCACGCCGTTTCTCCACATGGCTGACGTTCTCTCTATGGATATCACTGATAATAATAAGAGTAATAGTTAAACTCCGGACCTCGTTGTCGACCATGTTGGGCTACCTTCAATTAATCTTCGAAAGCTTGCGACATCTAGCTTCACATACAATCTCTATTATGTTAAATGAGGGATGGCCAAACAATAGTTTCCTGACTCGCTTTTTATCCCCTTCTCGTAGCACTTCTCCGTTCTCTCTCCTCGGACGCTCGTTTTCTCGGTTCGCTCTCTACCGAAAGCTGTAATAATCATTCGTTAAAACTCTATGTTCGCTCTTACTATATTCAATTATACTAAAAATATAATTCTCAGCATCCGAAACAGCATCAACCGAAGTATCGTTCAACACCGCTGATGCCTCATCATCTTTGGACATTGAATCATAATTGTTATACTTGGTAGATGTTTTAGAGGGGTTAGCTATTTTTCACCAGGTGATGCTGCTTGCACGCTCCTCTTCGCTACCGCGATATCCACTTCTTTGTCTCTGCCGCTGCCAAAGAGCTGAGCAGTGAGCGAACACGCACAGACACACACACACACATTTGAGTAGTGGGAGCTTTACGCAATCATTTCGTCTTGAATCAAAAATATGTTTTCATTGTTAACAGAAATTAAGAATGAACATTGGAAATAGAACAATGAGAATGTGACTTTGAGCGCTCTCGTGCACAAAACCGAGCACAAACCTTTTGTCAATTCAAAAGAAGTACCTCTTGAATTGCATGCTTGTATATATTTTGCTTTCACTTTTGTAACTATGGAAAATACCTTTTTACCAATTTTCGATTCGAAAATCCTCTTTAGGATACGAAAATGTCTCGAACAATGCTACGAGATTGATTTGATTTTCGGTCGCTAAAATGAAGATAAGAATGCATTTCATATATTATTTCTTCATTTATTTTTAATCCATATACACGGAGAGAAGAAAACGTCGCTAATCAACGTCTAGAAATAACAAAAACCACCAGACGTGGCTCATCGATGTTCAAACAGTGATCAGCATTGTTCAGACGGTGATGATCAATGTTTTTGACGTTACGGCGCAAACACGTTTGAGTACTGCTCACGACATCGCCATACGATGTTAAAACATCTTCGCAATAGCAATCAGCTGGTCAGTGATGACCTCGAATATCTAATGTGTCGTTGTTGCAAAAGCCTGCAGCAAAAGCCACAAACATGTTATATTTTGATTTTTCTATGATTTTTTTGCAAAAACCTGATGCAATTTATGTGTTCCAGTATTGACCGTCGAAAATATCGTAGTTGTAAAATAATTCCAGATTTCAAGATGTCAAAATGTTCTCCGTTCGCGCATTAGAATTGAGAAAGAAACGGTTAGTACGTGATACCGTTTCTCGGAATAATTTTACCTCTTTCTCCCTTTTTATGCGGCGTAACTAAATGTCTGGTCCCACCTCCTATTCGTTATGTAATGCAAAGATTTGTAATATCTATTCACGTAAATTTTGCTTCTTCAGACTTATACAAAATTTAAAAGTTCAAATAAGAATGGCAAGGACTTTTCCAGGATGTATGATACTGTTTTCCGGAAAATTAGTTTATGCTTTCGAAAAAATCATATTTATGTATCTCAAAAACTCAATCAAGGAATATTACCACGTTAGAAGACAAATGAGGTAGGAAGCGTAAAAAAAATTAACCTCGGCTTTTTTTTAAAAAATATATGATGGAATGCTGGACTTTTCCGTCCACACTAATGACAACGATGTACATATGAATATTGAGAATCATACCCGTCCAACATTATTTATAATAAGTATCATACACCCTTAATAAAATTTCCTGTAAATAAAATTACTGAATGATGATATGTTTTTTACTGTCCATGATATTTAATTCTGAATTATAAGAAAATTTGTGAGTATTCGTTTTTTGTTTAAAGTATGGATGATATAATTTTTCAATTTTCGATAAATATGTAATGTCAGAAACATTGGTTGTCACTGCGCGTAACAGGGCTGATCAGTATTTGAACGTCGATGATCCACGTCGACAGACTTTTTCACACTTTTTCGTCAATAAACGTGGTTCATCAACGTCGCGGACAGTGATTATCGACGTTTCTCCCTGTAGTTAAAAGTAATGACTTCTCCCAAAATAAATAATCGAATTCATCGATTTTTAAAACTATGTGAATTGAAAGAAGAGCTCCTCGTTCATACAAACGACTTCTGTTATCGTTAGCTGGATGATAACAACAGTAAATGCAAAATTAACTGAAAACTTGAATTTATAGAATCCTAAGGTATTTCTCAAAAGACAAAATGAGCTATTTTTAATTAAAATGTGAAGATTTCCGTAATCGAAACTTAAAAAAAACTGCATTTAAAAAATCAATTAAAGCTGATTATTCAAGGACGGTTTTATAACGGGCTTCGAGTATGCGTGATTGCATTGTCATGTGCATAATTTTTGTTTTTCCATATCGCCATTTCTCACAATTTTATGTATTTTCATGCTGTATTTTGAATACAAGCAGATCACATCTGAATCTTGACTAAAATAAACTAAGAAGCAATCTAATGAAATAAAATTGTACTTTAGTCACAAGAATGGTAATATAATTTGACAATGAGTGAGTTCCAGGCCATGGTGAAAAATTGAATTTAAACCTTCCCATAAATTTTGTTGTCTCGAGGAGTTTCAGGAGATATCAAAAGATTTCAATAGATTTAAATCGATTTAAGGGATTTCGAGAGAATCAAATGGATTTAGAAAATTTTCCAAGGATTTGAGGACATTCGGCAGAATTTTTAATAGTTTCATGGTATTCAATGAAATCACGAGTTCACAAATTTTTGGTTCATCGCGTGTACCTGAAAGAAAAAGTTTTTTCTAAACTTTTTTGATTCCCTGAAAAAAAATGTCACTAATTTATTTTTCCAAAGAAGCGTTTTCGAGATATTTTCAAAAAACGTGTTTTGTGGCTCTTTTTTCAGTTACTGCCAGAAATATTGAGAACGGTTAATCCAACAAAAATAAACTGTATATAATTCGAAAGCTATGTTTTTCTTCTGTCCGACAATATACTGTTTGTGTTAATCAGATTTAAATTCATTAGGTTATAGACGATGAATTTTGAAAAAATGGAACAACTTAAAGTGAGTGATTTCAAAATAAAGTCGAAAAATCAACTTTTTTTTACTTTCATTGCCTGTAACCCAAGAAATGTTAATCCGATTGTCACAAACAGGATGTAGTCGGGAAGTGGAAGAGCATACCTTTCGAACAAAATACAGTTTATGGTAATTGGATCAACCATCATCAAGATTTATGCCAGTAACTAAAAAAAGAGCCAAAAAACACGTTTTTTTCAAATCTCTGGAAAACGCTTCTTTGGAAATTAAATGAATGTCATTTTCTATTTCAGTGACTCGCAATAAGTCTTAAAACCCCTTTTTTTCCTGATGCATTTTTCGTGTAAACTAGTGTTATATACGACTGACTAATGTTACGGAATTTTCCGTAAGTCTAGTCCGGTCAAGTATAGCGCTAGGGCTATACTTGATATTTGTTATTACATTATTATATTTCATTTTAATATTATATTATATTTATATTTTCTATACTGATTCCAGTGTTCGCTAAGTTACTTTTATAAAATAACTCATTGCAGTTACGTTACTGAATGAAGTAACTTAAAGTTACTTGAAACTTACTACAAATTTAGCCCCTTACCTTCTTTAGTGTTTGAGTTATTTAAATAAATGGGCATAGTTAAAATACGTAGGTAAGTTAATATGCGTTGGTCTAATAATTATTTCATAAATAGACAATTAGCCACTTTGTCATGGATGGAAACACTAACTATTTGCAAATCTATAAACTACAATTTTTCTAAGTCCATACAAGATTTACGCTACCGAAATGCCATGAATGGCAATCTAAGGAATTTCAACAATTACTTTACGTTTCACAAACTTTCTAGATTCTTAGCATTTTTACTCTAAGATTATGACAGAATCATATTTGATGGTCTCCTCAATGTTGAAGCTTTGACTGTTTTCATAATAGTTACACAGTTTTTAATGTACTTTTGCAATCTTATGAGGCCCATGAGGCCCTAATTTCTATGGGAGAAACGTTCATTCAACGTATTTAATAAATTAATGGCAAAAAAAAACAGAAAATCAAAGACATCTTTTATTATAACATTGCACATTTGACATAATTTTGGATATAATTAATGAGAAAAAATTTAATTTTAATAAATTTAATAAATTAAGTTTAATGCAAAAATTGAGAGGTAACGATAAAGTGAGTAACTTAGAATGACAAGTTACCGCAAAAATAGTAACCAAGTTACGTTGCAAATTACAAGTAACGCAACCTTTTCAGTAACTTCGTTATACTCGTATGTGAGGAGTTACTACCCAACACAACTGACACCTACATTATTCAGTGAATTTAATGAAATATTATATAATACAATAGAAATATTGATAATGCTATTCATTTACACAGGCACACAAAAAAAAGTGTGAGGAGCCAAAAAAACGACTTATATAGCATTGTAGTATTGATCTAGCGTAGTCAAAATCTGCATTGTTTGGAATTTTCTGCTTACCAGCTTCTTTTATTCAAGTTTGAATATTTAGTTTAGGTCAAATTATTCCAGTTGAGCCACCATAAATCAAAAGTCGTCTTTTTTTACTGTAAAATGAATTTTTTAATAGCCCTTATGTTCGAAAAGGCTCCCACAGGTTTTGGTCGCAATGAACATTTAATGTTACAACATGATCCAAATTTTTCTCGTGAATGGCTAAGCGGATTTGACGATTCTTACGTTGAAATTTTCGTTTAAAAACGTACATTTCAGAAATTTTTATTTCCGAATATAAAAACATTGAATTTTTTCTCAAATTGCCAATTGTTTATGAACAAATTGTACTTTTTTTCTTTTGAAAACAAATTTTTTTTTGCAACTTATTCTACATTATCTACTTTGACGCGCCTTGCATTAAAAAATTAATATCCCGCGAAATTATAGAAACTACTTAGTAAGGAAAATTTCTAAAATTTACGTTTTTAAACAAAAATTTCACACAAGACACATCAAAATCCGTTTAGCCGTTCACGAGAAGAATATTGATCATGTTGTAACATTAAATTTTCATTCTTAATAACTTTTGCGAAAAAAAATTGTTTGCAATCAAAACCTGACGAAATATTTTCGAACATTATTGAAAAATAATAGCTATTAAAAAATTCATTTTACAGCGAAGAAAACGACCTTCGATTTATGATGGTCGCTTTCTTGGCTCCGCACACTTTTTTTTATGCCTGTGTTATTCATCTAAAGTCTTAAAGATTAACTCTAAAATCAGAATTCTCTATATCATATTTCGACTTTTGATAGTGTAAATTGAATTTTATGATAAATAACACAATAGACTATTTTCTCAAACATCAAAATTATTTCAAATCAACGGCAGTCATTCAAATTATTGAATTTTCAGGATATTTTGACATTATTATTAAGCTAAGATAGAAAGATTTACAACCATAGTTATTCTTAGAAAACTATTAAGCGACAAAAGAATCTGTATAGATCGTAAATGGTCATTGAAGTTGAAAAAAAAAAGAAAAATCATGTTTTTATTTGATTAAATGATATTTTTTTATTGGAAGCGATTCTTTTATTGATTAAAAGGGTTCCAAAAATTAACACTCACACATATAATTATTATCATCTGAAAGCTACGCAGCAACACACAAATTCTCACATATCGAAAATTGTTATCAAATTTAAAGAAATGATATAAAATCATGATTTTTCACTATTCAAGACGACTTTTTGTACATATTTTAGTTTAATATCAATTGAATCAACTAGAATTCAGTTTAAATTGCTGGTTTTTAATTATATTTGATTAAAATCCCACTTGAATTGCTAAATTTCTATTTGTATGAATTATAATTCATTTTGTATCAACCAGAATTTCGTTTGAATTGCTATACTTATATTTGAAATCTATTAGAATTCCGTTTGAATCAAATTGATATTAATTTGTTTGAATTACTGGAATTTGATTTGAAATTAATATTTGAATTTCAAATCGGCAACATTTTATTTAATCATATTCAAGAGTAAAAGAATATTGAATTGGTAGTGTGGAAAATTAAAATAGCTTGGGATTCGAAATTTTCTGAATAAATAGGTTACAAATTTAAGAATATTTGAATGTAAATGGTTTCAAGGGTAAAAAAATGCTAAATAAAAGCATTCATCCTTCATAATATTATTTTTTGCTTTTAAGTTTTCTGTTTTGAAAATAGTTCAAATTAGATATCCTTTCCCAATTAATAAGATTTTAAATAGAAAACATTCGAGTTTCAGAATCAATGAAGTTGAAATTAAACTATACTAGAATTAAATTCAAGTTAAAACATTGGCGAATTGTAATCCTATTGGATGATAGTTTATGTGAAAAATATTTGCTACTTGGACCGATATATATATATATAAACATTTTTTTTTTACTTTTGTGTGTATACACTACCGCTATTTTGGCTATTTTCAAATCTTCTAATACAAATAAAAACGCTGTCTACGACAGTTTCGAAGGTCAAATATTTATTTAAAAAATAAGTTTGAGCGTGCCTAGGGCACGCGAATCGGTCGTCGCGCTTCGCGCTCGGTTTTACACTGAAAGATATTATCAAATAATATAGAAGCAATTACAGAAATCAATAGTTTGAGGTACATAAGTTAATACAAATATTCTACAAACTAATACAGTCAATGAGAAAGTGAGAAGAAATAAGAGATATTTTTATTTTCTGTGATAGACACTAACGAAAATTGTAAGCTTCAGTTGAGGAAATTGCAAATCATTATATCAAAAAATTCGAATAGCTCCGATAATCTCCCTAGGTTAGCCGAATCCGTCGATCGTACCTCATAGCCGAGCGCTCACGATGTGAATCGGAGAATTTCGTGTTTCCGCTAAACTGATCAAGATTCATGTATGGACACGTGTTTTCCAGTGATTTATTTTCAAGGCAAGAGTGGTAATCGTGGCCAGTGTTTATATATATTTCATATAGTTTGGAGTCTTTATTATTGATTAATATGCTCGTGAGAAGTTCCGGATGATCGCTATAAGTGAATGTAAGTATTATTGCAATGTTCATGAAGTTTTATCAAAATTTTACATATCTTAAAGTAATGTTTTTGAGGTTAGGAATAGCTAAGGTTTTTATCAGTGTACTTTTTATGTGATACGAGTGTCGTATTTAAGTAGAAATACTGTAGATTCTGTAAATAAAAGAGTTTATAATTGTATGCACTGCAAACTTTTTTAATTTACGCATGGATAGCTGCGTTATGAATATGGATCTATCTGAAGGATTTGAAAATATCCGGGAGGTAGGCGGTTACGTTGAGGCAAGCGTCAGAAAATAACTTAGTTGTTTGAAGGTGAAGAATTATTCATAAATAAATAAAAAATAAATAAATGATAAATAATGTTCTACTCTTTCAGGATTTGACGTATAGGAATTCGGATACAGGTCTAGTGTCGTTTTTAAAATTTTCAAAGAAACAAAACAAAAGAAAAAATCGACTAAATTGGACTAAAATATTTTTAAAAAAACTTTTTCACTATGAAAACAATGCGAAGAAAATATTCTTACGAAAAGGGGTCCCTGTTATTAAATGAACTCTTCTAGACACAAATTATTTGACAATAATAAAAATAATAATAATAATAACAATTCTTCTTGTATCACACGAATTATACATTGTCATAATATATTACCATTTTTTAGCATGTGTCGAACCAGGAATTGGCGTATGATCAAGACTATAAAGCAGTAAATACTACTCAAATAGTACTGGCGAATGATACAGCGTCTGCTACTCAAATAGTATCTACGAATGATACAGCTCCCGAGGAGAATAGTAATAAAAAGGAAAACTTACAAGACATTAAGAATTATGCAGACATTGCGACGGGAAAAAATAATTTCGAGTCAGTAAGTCTTAATACTATTTTATGTTATATATTAATAAATAATAAGAATCAATGATTTATGATTTTTACAATACTTTTTAAGTTGTTTTCTATAATTTAGTTGTTCATTAAATAAAAATGAAATTCAAATTTGTATATTTCAGAAAGTTCTTGCTTTCCTTAGGCGGGATTCGACAGCTAAATTAGTTTTTGCTCATTATAAACAACATAAAACGATAAACAAGGAAACTCGAGGTCTTCTAACCAGATGCATCGTAGGCAAGTTCAAAGATGATGCTCTTAAAACAGTAGGAGTCGATAAACAACTAGAAAATTTTGTGTAAGTTAAATATTTAATATTTAATACGTAATTGAATATTCAGATATTGGATTTTTTTAAACTAAATTAATTTCTTTTTTCTATTAGCATTTCTCGAGAAGTGTTTATTGCGCTCTCGACACTCATAGAGAAAAAGTTTTCCGGCGAATCTGCCAGTACGTATTATAGTCCGTACAAGTCGGAAGATGACACTACCTTGCAAACGAGTAGAACTCTATGGGCACATTAAAATTATTTCAAAGAGGTTTTGAGGAGTAAAGGTGTCTTCAAGCCTCCTCAATCAAAAGTTAACTCCTAAAATGTACCAAACATTGATTCCTCTGGTAGGAATTATATTTCATTAGCAAATTTTCCCAAGGGTAAAGATTTTTTAAATCTGTATGAAATTTATAATTGCAGATAAAAAGGTTTTGAATGTAGCTTTAAACAATCTTCAAAATTCTGTAAGTACTAGTACTCTTCTTGATGACTGGATGATAAGCTTCAACCACAGATGTGTTTTACTGAAAAAAGACAAAATTTCGGTGGCCGATTATCTCAATAAATTTTCATGCTTGGTAACGCGAAATGCAAAAAAATTGGTATGTTTTATTCAAAGGCTTTATTTATGCCTTATTAGCTTTTCTGTCACTAATAATTCACTTTCTACTTATATAATTAGTCTCATAACTTGTCGATTGCGCATTTTCTTTACACTTTTAACAAGACTTCGACAGAATTAAGCCAGGTAGAAGCAGTCTGTTTTGAATAAGGTGGCAGATTATGAAACGTGTGCTAATTTCACAATTAATAGAATTGGAAAGGAAGGCTGGAAATAATACGAGGAAGCTCAGCATTGACGACAGTGTTTTCATCAGGAATTTACCTAAAGTAGAAGAAGGTATCAATATTGAAAAAAGTAGATTTTTCTTTGCTGGCTTTATGAAAATTGATTACAAAGAATTTGAACACTCAATTTAGAAATAAATTGTATTAAAAAATCATTAATTTTAAACTCAATGCATGCACTTTCAGATAAACAAGATGCTGTGGTTCTACATTTGCTTCAAACTTTGTTTAATGCAGGCAATCCTGGAAGGAAGAAGAAAGGCGATCCTCTAACTGAAATTACGAAGTGTACTCCTCATGAGATACGACAGTCTTTCATCTATCATGTAAAGGTGAGTTGAGCTCCATAAATGATATATAACATTTCGTGACACAATAATAATAATAATTGAATAATTCTAAATCGTACTTTACTCGTATAAAAAAATATATAATCGTGTTTTAATTTTCAGGAAATTAGTGATCTTGGAGCTCAGATACTATGTTTGAGGAATCAAAGCGTAGCTAGAAAAGGCACTTTACAGCCTGTTGTTTCTGTCGTTGGTGAAAATTTAGAAAACATTAACGAGGCTTACGTTGTTGTTGATTAGCAACGATATAAGGGGCCCACATGTTTGGACGCGCTAGATTTTACATTTAAAACATTTTATGCATTGGATTGCTCATATGCAAAAGCTTCACTGAGATTGTGGCAATTTATTCAAGTAGCCGGTTTCGAAATACCTCTCACTGAAAAAATCATCAAGTTCGTGAAAGAACCAATAGGATTAACAAAGAGGGCGTTCGAAACATCAGGACTTCAGGAATTTTTCCCTGATCAACCATGATTATCTGTGATGCTTGTAAACATTCATTTCCAGATAATTTGAATTTTATACGGCATATACGTTTGACGCATTCCAATTTAACATTACTCCAGTGCTCTGAACCAAATTGTGGTAAATCGTTTTCATTACTGGACTCATTTATCAGACACAGACGTTCAAAACATGATCCTAAAAAAGTAAACCCCATTCTATTCGAGGAGAACCAGGCTTAATTTTCATAAACTACCCAGAAACTGAGTGAATACTATTATTAGCGATACATCCAAATTATTAGAATCTTCTTTAAATTCTCTTCAAGACGAAGTATGTAGTCGTTTGGACAGTTTAGGCGCGAGTAAACACTGTTTGTCTGGAATTAATGATGTGTTTCAAAATTCTCCTAAGCCTTTTCGGAACATGGAAACAGAGAGTAAAACATTTTCTCAATTTGAATATTATGACACATTTATCATCCCGCGAAATTACAAGATAGGAGAGAGGGTAGAATACAAGTCAAAACCTAAAGGAACTACTCGGGTGGACGTGCCGGTCGTTGCTCAATTTATTCCAGTGCGATATGTTCTAAAAAAGTTTTTTGAAATGCCTGACGTATTCGCCACAACCATGGAATATGTTAATTCTTTAAACTCAAATTCTGAAATTATATCAAATTTAATTGAACGCCCTCATTGAGAAGCCAAAGTGAATCTTCACGGTCTCAAAAAAATATGTTTACCACTTTTAATGTATTTCGATGATTACGAAAACAACAATCCATTCGAAAGCCATAAAGGAATATCTAAGCGTGGAGCTGTATACTTAAGCGTACCGTGTTTAACACCAGATTTTTCAGTCAGAAATAGAAAATATTTTCTTATTTATACTATTCAACACCTTAGACCGGACAATTTCAAAAAATTCGGTTGTTTTTGAAAAAGTTGTGCAAAAATTAAAATTTCTACAAGATGATGGAATTACATTAGATCTTCCTAGTGGTAAAAAAACGATTTTCTCCATTTCGAGAAATCCCCTGAGAATTTTGCGTATTTAAGAAAATTGCAGGGTTTCACGTAACAAATAATCCTGCAGCTGACGTCATGCATGATTTCTTGGAGGGCATATGTCGATACGATTTGGCACTTATTTGACATCACTTTATTTATATTCGCAAATACTTCTCTCTTGACGATCTCAATATAAAAATACAGGCTTTTATTACGGTCCTAACAAAAGCGTTAACAAACTTCCGGAAATTTTAGAGTCACATTTGAAAAAAAAATGCATTCTTTTATCGTCTGCAGAAATGTTCAATTTGATTGAAGATTTAAATCTCATGATTGACTTGATGTTGATGAAAGTGACGAATATTGGCAGATACTGTTATTATTGCAAGAAGTTTTAGAAATCATATGCAGTACAAAAGTTAATCTCGATACTCCAACGCAACGAGAATGTGAAATTTTTTAATATTTATAGTTATTAACTACAAATTTCACCAACAGCATGCCACTGAAACATCATTTTTTAATCCACTACCCTTCTGTTATGCGAAAAGTTGGTCCCCTGTGGAATATTTATTGCATGAAGTTTGAAAAGCAAAAATCGCGAATTCTGCAATTTGCCGTATGAATATTTGCAGGACCACTGCTCTCCGACATCAGTTGAAATTAAATTACAGATTCTTGAACAAAAACTCATCATATCCAACATTCGTCCCCAGTAAAATTAGATCAGTCCCTCTACAGAATTTACTGGATATTTCTTATGACATACATTTACTGCCAAATTATTCAATAAATAATAACGTCTCAATCACTAATTCGATTCGGTACATCGGAAAAACAATTAAGGAATACAGTACAATAATCACTTTTTCTGAATTAGGCGAAAAACTTTACTTTGTCCACTCGATAATTTTAATTAACAAGGAAGACTTTCTTGTTGTAGTGGAATCGATGCCTGACTGCTACCGCAACCAACATACCTGTATTAGAGCGTACAAGGTATATAGTATTGACTGTTTTCATTGGGAAATCTTAAAAAAGTCTGACTTAAGTAATGCTGCATTCTCTTATGTCAATAAGCTCAAGGATGGGTTCTTTTATATAGCCAAAACCTGGATGTGATTTAATATAAGGAGCAACATGTATCCAATAGATGCTTCTTGTCAGTATTATTACCTCTAATAAATGATTATTCGATATGATGAATTGCTCACTTTATTTCATTAACAAGAAAATCTTTTCGGTCCCAATATTTATAAATGATTCCACATTTGTAAAATAGTTCAACTTTTTGACACAGCACTGTTAATTATATTACCAAGCCGAATGTGAGGCGGGAACGAGATGATTGAAAAAAAAAAACGAAAAACCTATAGATATTTTTGAATTTAATTCAATCCCAGTTTTGACCTTATAAAAACAGAATATTTTTCTATTTTTACTTTTAATTTTTAATATTTCTAAGTCGAGTTATTAAGCATCATGCCGTTTCTCAAAATTCCAAAAACTTTTACCACTTAGTGTACGAGGAATCTTCGAACCCCTTCTCTCAGCGTGATTTGCGTGCGAAGCGTGTGTCATGAATATGTATGCATACTCTGTATATAAGTAGAGGTTAAATTAGTTACCTCAGCGAATGTATGTTCTACAGTGTTGTGTATACAAATACTAATAATGATAATGATAATGTGCGTATTTATGTGCTATAATTGTGCAGTGTGAGTTGACGGAGATTCATGACGGGTTACGAACTTGTCCTTATCGTACTTCCGTCCGTCACATTCTTTTCGAATGACTCATAATTTTTAGTATAAACTTTAGCAAATTTCAGAATCCTTTCTCTACTAAACTGTAGTATCGGTTCTAACGTATTCTGTAACAAAATTTCTTTCCGTGCATATGTTCTTCATGTACAAATTACTAAATCTGTTTTTGATTTCAAATCAAAAAGGGAATTTACTTTCTTAAGGCTCTATGGGCCTTCAGGAATACATTTTCATCATAATATTCGCGCTCGATTTTCTGCGCTCACCGTATAATATAAACAAATAAATAGTTAAAAAGACGATTAAAAATTATCTCAATGATTCACGATTGGTTCGAAATGCTTAAAAGCAATTTTATTCAACATTTTAATGTCTCCAAAATTTTGAAAATGCTCTAACTTTTTAAATTTCCATTCAAATTGGGTGTCTCATAAACTCGTCCTTTCTTTTTAGGCCTTGAATTAGTGTGCGAAAGGGCAATTCAATCGAACAATTCCTTCGAAAGTTATCGTGTATGCAGACGACGATGACAACGACTACTCAAAAGCTAGGATGATATTAAGAGAAAACTTATGTTTTTTTTATCTTGAGACATCGAAATATCGAGAGAAATGCGCATCCCACGAGAATAATGTCCGTAATAGAAACTTTTTATTTCCGAGG
>JAUMHM010000001.1:8719846-8739332 GCA_032362435.1 Melikaiella ostensackeni | reverse complement strand
TTTCAATAGTCCATAAAATAATTAATATCCTCGATAATCTCATAAATTCGGTTGAAAGCTGTTGAAAACCTTTGCAATACTCTTATACCCCTTGAAATCTGTTGAAATCCTTCAAAATTTCTGGAAATCTTTCAAGTTTTCCAAAATCTTTTGAAATCTTTATTAAAAACTGCGTAAGACCGCTTTTAGGGCCGATCTGTAAGACTTCCATGTGGGAATTGGTCGAAATTAGCCCAGTTCATGATTGGGAGCTAATTTGGGAGCCACTGGGCAGCCAAGTTAAGAAAAATTGAAATTAATTACTAAATGATTTTGATTATACGTACAAGAGGCTGACTGCAATCCCACCCAAATCCTGAAATCATTTCAATTATTCCGAAGTGTACTACAAAAAAGACAGAATCTAAATATGAAAAATATATATTCAAAGTGATGAAAGCAAACATTTCTTTTTTCAATAAAGCTGTTAAAAGATCTTATTATAGTATATAAAAATTAAACATTTCTAGACTTGATTATTGTTTATCTTAGAATATGTTCAGGATGTCAACGCTGACGAAATTTCGGAAATTCCTGAATTGGAGAGTTCCGAGGATGAAAATTGTTCCGAGCAGGATTCAGATTTAGCAAATGCTGCAAATGTAGAAGCAGGTCATATATAATTACACATTAAAATCAATTTCTTAAAAACTGTATCGAAATGTCTGATGAAGACACTTTGAAATACTAAAATACAAACATTGTATTTTAGTTAACACCGACAAAAAAAGATTCAAAATTTTTAGTATTTCAAAGGGCCCACCAAAATTCTATTGGCTACTCCAGTACAAACGCACTGCGCAAACTCCGATGCGCACATCTGTAGAGTATTCTCACTTGTGACGTCACACGCTCTCACGGATCTCTTGTGAGAATAACATTGCCCGTACACCCCTATAGTTTGCATGTGTAGTTGGAGATTTTATAATTGCTTTTATTTTCGAGTTTTGGAATTAGTATTTCAGAACGTTGTTAGGGAATGTAAGGACCCAATACATCAGAAAATTAAAGAAAAAAAATGAAAATTGTGATAGGTTTGCTTTGTAAAATAAAGATTTTATTGAAAATGTGAGTGCAGCACCGTCGATCACTATAATGGATACAGCGGCATATTTCATTCTACGGCACAGTTTTTATAGCACGAATAAAATATCGGCATGTAAAAGCTAATGAAAGTTTGGAAGCCTATAAATTTTATGATGCTGGTTTTGTGGTGAAGGTGAAGTGCGAGGAGTTTAATGGTGTGTACTCTTCTGATTCTCTGTGAAAGGTGTGAGGTTATAATATATAATACTATTCTATTATTGGTTATTGGTTTTTTGTTATTATTAGTATTAACATTGAATGACATTCACAGGAAGCATAGAATTTGTAATAATTTTTTTTGTAAAATCCGATTTTTTGTGTAAAATGCGATAACAGCTTGTTGAGGTTAGAGTAAGTTTTGTACTGCGAGTGAATTTTTTTTTCTTGTAAATGCAAGTGCTAACTGTGAACCATCCACAAAATTACAAAATTCGTGTGGAATCCGGTAAAATCATTGAATCTTTGTAAGATTACATTTTTTCCCACTTTGATGTAAGTCACTGGCAGATCTGTACAAAAAATTATCGCAGAATTATATTTTGCTACGACAAATTACGGAATTGTAAGACTCTAAAAGTTCTACGAAAGTTTAAGTTTTCTTACTGCCGTGTCCTACGAATACTCTGTGTTCGAAATGCATTCAACATACGTGAAATTCTGCACACAAATTCCTAAGAAATGTGATGCAAATTTGTCAAATTTTTCGTGAAAAGTCATATAGAACTATTTGTATCGGAGTTGTAGTTTTGTGGGCAGTTAGCACCGCTCGCACTTGCATGATTCTAAAAATTCATCCTAACCTGAAAAATCTGCGATCGCATTTAACGTCAACAACGGAATATTACAACAAAAATTATGACCAATTCCATGCTTCACGAGAATATTACTCAATGTTAATACTAATCATAATTAATAACAAATAACTAATGATACTACAATGTTATACTATAACCTATCACGCGGAACCAGAAAAGTACCATTAAACTTCTGGCATTCCACCTTTACCACAAAACCAGCATCATAAAATGTATTGGCTCCCGAACTTCTATATGTTTTTATTTCATTTGTGATGTGAAAACTGTGTGATAGAATAAAATATGCCTCTATCGTACGCGCTTCCGTAATTATATCCATTATAGTGATCGACCGCACCACTATTTTCAGCAAGATTTGTATCTTGCGGAGCATACGGATCAAAATTTTGTGTTTTTACATTTTTTTATGTATCAGGTCCTTATATCTCCCGACAACTTTGCGAAATACACACTCTGCATCTCGAAAAAACCTCAAGAATTATGAAAACTTACAACTCCACGTACAAACACGAGCATTGGGAAAGCAATGTTATTCCCCCAAAGGTTCGCCACCTTAGATTTTTATGGCTTAATGAGAATACTCTATACATTTCTACGCATGCACAGTAGAGTTATATGATTCTTACGGCTGCGCAGTAATCTATGGTACATACAACATTCTAATTCAACTAACTCCGAAAATTGTCTAATTTCCTGAACTGCAGATTCACAGCAACTAATTTGAAATTCAAATTCGTCAATAAGTTACTGCCCAGCTCTGGAATAAACCTCGATCGAATTGAATCAAATATGAATCGGGACGTGAACGAGGAGTTCAGCATGGCTGGGGAAAACAGCTGAACACATTTCGCAGGTGTGCTCAAGACTCTCAAGAGAGTCGGGAATAATAGTTTCCGTGGTTTCCTCCAGAGGAGCGATTAAATTATGAGCGGCTACAACACGTTGTGGAGTCGACTCGACTTTCACGTTGACCTTGACATTCTCCTTCCCTACTTCCTCGTTGTGGTTCGTCTTGTCCAGGTCGGGAAGAATAGATTCCTCAGTGGAAACTACATTAGCCTCGAAGGCCACCTCCATCGTGTTTCCATCGACGATATGCTCAGTGAGAGGTCCCGTCTCAACGGTTTCTTCAATCTCGGCACTTGGGATGTCCACTATCTCCTCTCTTGGTTCCTGTTTGATAACCACCTGCTGTCTGGTTCTTCTTCCTCGCCTCGGAGCCGGCTTTCTCTTTGGAGTAGGTTTCGTTTCTTCTGCTATACTTCCGTTATTGTTTGCATGATTCTGGCTTTTTACAAGACCCGGCTCCATCTTGACGTTTATCAACTCTAAAATGGGAGCTTCCTCGATCGAAGTTTCAAGTTCGGACTCTTCGATCTGCTTTTCTTCCTGGGGATCTGGCGAGAGAGACTTATCGTTCTCCTTGGATTTCGCGAAAGTAGCTGGCGTGACTTGGTTCTTTGTTTCGACGTGGTAACTCACGTTCTTCGTCCTTGGCCGATTCCTCTCCCCTCCGGGAAAGATGCCGAGTTTATGTTCACTGGTCATCACTTTCGGAGTCCTGGTTATCATCGTCTTAGTCTTTTGACCCTTTTTCACTCCCTCGCTGCCAACCTCGACAGGGACTCTCGTCTTCTGGGTGTGAATCATCTTCGATCTGCCGAGAGGAGCAGTGACTGGTGGCTCCACTTTCTTTTCCTCTCGCTTGATCTTCTTTTTGGTGAGTTTCGCCTTCGCAGGGTTAACTTTCGCATTGCTGACGATGGAGTTGATGTTCTGCAGCGAACTCTCAAAGCTCTTGAGAACATTCTGGTAACCTTCTTGAACCTCCGTACGAGCTTTGCTCTTCCTTCCCAACTTTCGTTTCGTGTTGTCGTCCGAGTCGGAGGCACCATCGAGCATGTCGTAACTCTCTGAAATTCGTGGAGCCGGAACAGATTCGTGGGCCTTTATTTTGCGCCTCCTTTTGTATTTTCGGGGTCCGGTTTGGGGCTGTCTTCTCTGGGCTGTATTGTCATCGCAATGCTGAACTATGTGGGCGACTATTTCATCGGAAGTTGCGTATGACTCGCCGCAAACTTTACACAAATAGGGCGTCATGCTTCCATGACACTTGGGGTCTGGACCAGAATGGTGAGCTCTCACGTGTTCTCGTAAAACGACCTGGAAGATAGTAAATCGTTATTTATCTCATACATGCCGTTTATAACCCACGAGCGACAAAACAATCTTCGCGCATGCGAACACGCAAATGAGGTTGTTTTCAGCCGTTGAGGGCACAGTCGATCACGAGTACTTCTTTCCCGCGAATTATCAAATTAACAAATTTCTGAAGTATTATATTGAGAATTTAATCTTAAAACATGCTGCATAAACACAGTAATTCAAGAATAAGTAATTGAAGAGTGCAAGTGAAATTTTGATAACGAATTTTAAGTTTTTCAACATGAGGAACTATGCTTAATGGATTATTACGCTTTTAATACCTATCAAATGATAATTGATGTTATCGGCCGAGGAACTTCATGGTTCTGTCAGCGTGTTGAAAAAAATTTTAATTCCTTATCAGAACTCAACTTGCACTATCGAATCACTTATTCTTGAATTGTTGTGCAAACATAATCATATTTTGGTAGGCAGCAGAGCTCCTCGAGAGACTTTAACTTATCGAAGCTTCATGATAAATCCTACCAGTAGACATATGCTTTTCTCAAAGATTAAGCCATGCAAGTCTCAGTGCACGTCAAATTGAGGTGAAACCGCGAATGGCTCATCAAATCAGTTATGGTTCCTTAGATCGTACCCACATTTACTGGGATAACTGTGGTAATTCAGATAAAATTCTCAGAATAATACTTCAGAAGTTTGTGAATTTGAAAATTCGCGGGCAAAAGGAATTTGTGGTCGACAGCGCCCTCAACAGCTTAAAAAATTTCATTCTATCACTTTCTTCCCTAGAGACCGGGTTGAAAAAAAATTCTCCCCGTTTCGAGAAAATCAGCTCCATCGGAGGGGATAAATGGTAAACTAGTGATGAAATGTCGGTAATACATTGATTGATGCGCACGCGCGAAGATTGCTTTGACGTCCGTGGATTGCAACCGTCAACTTTCTTCTCGCTCTGAAGACACAGAAGTGACATTTTCATATATATCTGAGATAAAATATCGCGTACTACGCGGGAGAAATTGGTCTCTTCTTTCATTTCTTACCCTTTGATTGAAGGCGCGAGGACAAATAGTACAGCCGTATGGCTTCTCGCCTGTGTGAATGCGCTCGTGCTTCCGAAGAGTTCCGCCATCTGCGAAGGCCTTCCAGCAAAAACGACACGAATAGGGACGTTCGCCAGTGTGAATGCGAATGTGAATCTGTTGAGAACTTCGGCTTCCGAAAGTCTTCCCACACTCTCTGCAGGGGAAAGATCGACCACCAAGGTCCTTATTATGCGAATGACGATGGCTCACAAGGGCCCTTCCGTCTGGGAATTCCTCTCCACATTCGTCGCATGCAACCATCTTGTTGCGATGTGAAACCATGTGTCTGAAAAAAAAAATCGTAAGACTTAATAAAGTAATAAAGCAAGATTCAAGCCTGCAAGATCGAATAAAAATCCTTACCGGCGCAGTCTCGCTTTACTGTGAAATCGCTTGCCACATTTAGTGCAGCTGAATGTCTTATCAACATTGTGAACCCACGAATGTTTTAACAAACTGCGCTTGTCCTTGCAAGTTTTTCCGCACTGATGACAAGTATTTGGCGGAGCATCATCCGCGTGGTTTTGTCGCACGTGTTCCGCGACTTCTGCGTCGTCGCGACAAACCTCGCCACACAAGAGACAGCGACGACTAGGCGATCTAGCGTGCAGTTCGGCATGTGCCAAAAGCGCTAAGGCTTCTTCAAACCATTCTCCACAAACGTTGCAAACATGGTGTTGACTCGATCCTTCCATCACCTCAACTTCCTGCTTCACGTGAATCCTGAAAGGAGAATAGTTTTTACTTGCGAGACAAATACTTAATCGTTTTATGGGTTGATTTAGAACCAATCTATTCAGATTATTCCATTTTTGAAAAAGAAAAAGGTTATAATCCAAACCAATAATACATTTCTAAAGAATTGCTAATTTAATCAAATTTTTTTCTAAATATACTCAAGTAAAATAGATATCTTTTGGTAAATTGAGTAAATCATTAAAACTTCAATTAAAAGAAATCTTAACTATTCATAGGCAACCCTGCAGATTGGAATCAATCATTTAAAAAACCAACTTCAAACACTTACTTTCGATGACGCTTCAACTGATCCATTCGATGAAAAGCAGCGCCACACGTTTCGCAGAAGAAGTCACCAAATCTCTCATCCCCAGTGTAGGTCGGTACGGTAGTTTCCACCTCCTCGGTTTCCATCGGAACCGCGGCTCCGTGTTTTGATTTCATGTGTTCCCTGAGTGATTTCACATCCCAGTACATTTCTCCACAGGCTGTGCACTCGAAAGGACTGTCTCCCCCGTGAATACGAGAGTGGGAAGCCAAGGCTTTTTCTCTCGCGAAACCAACTCCGCAGAATTGACAAACATAGGGTTTTGTAGGATCTGTAATTGGCCAGCGAGAAGCCTGAGGATCATTAACCACCGTCATCTGATCAGTCCATCGCGAACTCGAGGCTAAATTATTTCCACGAGTCGAGCCACGACTCGTCATAACCTCCAGGAGTCGCATATCCTCATCCACATAGTTGTATGATTTACTAACGAGCTTTCCAACATCAACTTTGGACTCCTCTTGATTTCGCTTCGCAGCAGTTGCGTTGTTCTTGCGTCTGCGAGGAGCGCTCGATTGAACTTTCTTCCGTCGGCCTTTCGTGGTTCCCTCCTCCTCTGGCAACAGAGGATCTTCGTCATTCAAATCATCTTCGAGTCCATCACGAGAAGGTGCGTAGGCGTGAATCTTCAAGTGATTCATGAGATCACACTTCCTGACGTAACGGGCTCCACAGAGATTACATCCATGGGGTCTGTCGGTTTGATGAGCCACCATGTGGTTCATCAGGTTCGCCTTTTTTCTGAATCTGCGACTACAGAAGTCGCAAGGATAGGGACGAGTATTTGTGTAGGAATCTTGATCGATCGGCAGGGGAATCTCCATGTCGTCGTACTCGAGCAAATTGTCGTGAGAGACCTTCGTCTCCGGAATCTCAACCCTGAAAGAATTATCCAAGTTCAATTTAGAATGTCCACTCAAAACTCAGTAAAAAAAACTCCAGGGCATTTCCCGAATTAAATCAAAACTTACCTTTGAAATTAAAATGACAAGTTAAGACTGCAAAAACTCCCATTGAAATCGGGATTAGATAAGTTTTTCTAATAAAACTAAGAATTAAACAAATTCCTGGTCAGAAAAAAAGAATAAATTTTAAGCAAATAAATCACCCATCGTCAGGTCCAGATCTGTCCCAGTTGTCGGCAACGACCTCTTCTGTAACTTGGATGTTGAAATAATCGTGACCTTGATCCTGGGGAACAATATATATCGACTCCATGTCGCTCGACTGAGGAACCATGAGAATTTCGGCATCGCCGGAATCTGGTTCTGTTGGTTGATCGAGAATTTCTTCTTCGACTATCTCTTCGACGACCTCTTCACAGGCGATCACCTCCTCCTCCTGGGCGACGATTTCCTCCTCCAAGCCACATACTTCCTCGTGAACGACGTTCCCGACGTCCTCTACCCAATGCAGAGTCATTTCCTCCGGGACGTCCATTGAATCCTCAGTTATTGTAGCCATTGCTTTATTTTATCACTGACGTCACTGCAAAGTCAAATAAGTTAGTTGAAAGATTTTCAGGACTTAGGCAAATTTTACACTTTTGCCTTATTTATAACAATTATAAAACCCCCTATAGAATACAAATATTGAATATAGGAATATAGAACCCCCTTTAAGAACCCCTCTTAAACTCTATAAAAATGTTTTTAAAAAACTCTCTTCCAATTTGTAAAAAATTTTAAAAAACCATTTAAATTCTACATTCCCTCTTTAATACTATTCTTCTTGAGCCTAATAAAAATTTTAAAAACAAAAAATCCCTCTTCTAATTCGGAAAAAACCAAAATTTTCTCCCTTCCAACTGATTAAAAATATTGAAAATTTGCTTCCTCCAATTCAGAAAATAATTGAAAATGAAAACTTCCCCCCTTTCACTTAAAGAAAAATTTAAAAAAAAAGATTTTGCACCTTTCAACTCAATGCAAATGTCAAAGACAAAAAAAAATTGCCTTCTCCAATTAAAAACCACAACTTTCTCCATTTTAACTTATTAAAAATGTCGAAAATTTTGCCTCTTCCAATTTGAAAAATAATTGAAAATAAAGAATTCCTCCTTTTCATCTAAGAAAAAATTTTAAAATACAGATCTTGCGCCATTTTTTCTAAGTTAAAACACATTAAAAATGTAAAAAAAAGTGTCTTTCTTCGAATACAGAAAATAATTAGAACTGAGATCGCTCTAAAAACCAAAAATTCACTTGAAAAATGTTTACATTTAAACAAATTCTACACTTTTGTCGCAATTTACAACACTTACATCTCCCTCCCCACAGAATATAGAACCTCCTTTAATGTTAATCCGCTTGAACCAGGGAAAATTGTTAAAAATATAGTCTTTGCCCTTATCAACTCGATAACAATGTTAATAATTAACAAATTGCCTTGTCCATTTTGAGAAAAAAATTTCTCAGTTCCAACTCATTGAAAATTTAGAAAAAATGTCTTCCAATTAAAAAAAAAATTAGAACTGAGATCACTGTAAAGTCAAATAACTTACTCGAAAAATTTTCAGGATTTAAAAATATTCTACATTTTTGTCTTATATATAAAAATGATTGAAAACAAAGAAATTCCTCTTCTAATTCGGGAGGAATAAAAAAACTAAAATTTTCTCCCTCTCAACTCAATAAAAATGGTAAGAATAAAACAT
The DNA here is from genome assembly GCA_032362435.1 of Melikaiella ostensackeni. Classification (NCBI taxonomy): domain Eukaryota; kingdom Metazoa; phylum Arthropoda; class Insecta; order Hymenoptera; family Cynipidae; genus Melikaiella; species Melikaiella ostensackeni. Next base: position 8,730,416 of record JAUMHM010000001.1, on the reverse strand, counting down.
TGCATCATCCAATTTGGGAAGAAATTAGAACGGAGATCACTATAAAGTCAAATAACTTTCTTGAAAAACGTTCAACATTTAAACAAATTCTACTTTTGTCTTGTTTATAACAATTTCAAAATATTTAACACCAAAGAGTTATTAAAATGAAAAAGATGATGCAACCCTTCTAATTTTTATACATTAAGAAAAAAAGATTTCTTTATCAAAAAACTGATAACCAATAATTTTACAGAACAAAACATTTAAAAAGAGTTTTTACCAAAATTTGAGTACACATTTTTTTGAGATGAAAGCCATGAGCGTATCCAAAAGATTCAACTTATATCCCCTTTCCAGAATTTCCCCCAAAACCCCGAAAATATTCACAAGAGATCCCTGAATTCCCGCCTTAAAAGTCTCACATATTTTCTCACTAAGAATGATTTAGGTTATCCCAAGAGGTTATGGCACGATATGACAAGTAAACAAAAATAACAGATGAAAGCGGACTGGACTCGGGGCGACTCCTTTTCGCTGGAAAAAACCTACTCTCAAAACTTTCTTGAAACTCTTTTCCCACATTTCCCAAAGCCAGAACGATTTCCAAGGTGGGAATTTCGCCCCAGGAGTCGGCTCCAAACGCCCAACTCGACCAGGAAGTCCAATTTCCTCAAAGTGAAATTGACGTCTAATTGTAAGGTTATATCAATAGGTTATGCTCCGCCGAGAGGTTAAGCCCGTTCTCTTGCCTCTTGTTAATAAATCTCGAAAGTTGCATAATGCAAGCCGCCGGTCGAAATTGAAATATAAATGAAAGCCGCACTCGCGAATCTGATCCGAAATAAAAAGCGAGCACCTTGCGCTTTGGGTGTTTTTTCTCTGGTGACGATGAAGAGGAGCCATAGCCTCTTTGACGAAGCCTATCAGCACGAAATTACGCGCCCGAAAATTCCGGCATCACGGATCGCCCGAAAAGCCCGCAACATTATTTCACAGCGAATCGAAATCGCGCCGAGTCCAGGGCGAACACAAAGTATTTACTTACTTGTGAAAATAATCCTTACACTTCCATTAACCTAACCAAAAATACTTGAAGATTTAGAGCAGCGTCGACCTTCGGTTGTTTTCAACTAGGGGAGGGGATACGTTTGCATGCCTTTGGAAAATTGACAAAATGGCCGCTTGAGACCAGTCGAGAACGAAGGCGCGAAACTCAGAATTCTAACCTCAATTGACAAACCGAAATCTGTTGACGCTGATCATAGGAAGAGAATTTTGATTGTGAAAAATTATTTTACGAGTTTTGGAAATTCAGGTTTTTTATTATGTGGAAGCAAGAGAAAAAATTTTTTGAGAAAGAGGAAGGAGAGCTGGGTAATTTCGCTTGACGAATAGCAAGAGGCGGATTCTTTTGTTCTCGGTTTTCAGTTCTCGGCGAATCAAATCGAGGCGCGAACGGCATGCGCACTAACATTAGAAACGGAACTGAAACGGTTCGAATTTTGAAGTTCCGCTTGTCAAATAAATAGAAGAAAAAATTTAAATTGTTTCTCCCAAGTGATATTTGTTTATTAATTATTGTGGTTATGAATATAATTAAAAGTTGAAGAAATAACTTATTTAGGAGAGAATATTTATAAATATTGATAATTTTAGTCGTGACATTATTTTATGGATCCAGCAGGTATTGTTTATTTATAAAAAATTAGCTTGCATTATTAAAAAAAGCTTTAATTTTTAATAAGAAGTATATGAATTAATTTTAAATTAAAATTGATCATTTTTTTGATAATTTCATGATTTTTTAGTGTTTTTTAATTTTGCATAATTTTTTAGTGCATTCTAGATGCAATATGACCGTGACCTTCAGTTTCATTGATTTGTGCTCGGACACGTGTAGGGATTCTATATATATTGCAATGCACTTGAACCACTAAAAATTGAAATTAAACATTTGAATTTAAGATAATTCAAAAATATTTTTTTTCAGAAAATGTAATATTCCAAAAATGATTAAAAAATTTTTTTTTTTTTGGATTTGGACATAAATTAAATTTATCGGTAGAGTTTATCGATTTTAAAACTGAAAAACCTAAAAATAAAAATCAAAAGAAATCCCTCTTCCAATTAAAAAAAAAATTAAAAAGCAAAATTTCCCTCTTCCAATACAGAAAAACATTTCCATTTTAAGAAAACTTTAAAAAATACAGATGTTGCTTCCTTCAACGTAATAAAAATGTTGAAAATAAAACAAATCCTCGTCCAATTAAAAGAAAAAATTTAGAACCAAAAACTTCAGCTTCGCAGCTAAATAAAAATGATCAAAATGAAAAATGTCTCTTCTAATTCAGAAAAAAAGTTCTCACATTTTATCTTAAAAAAATCGTAAAAATATGTACAGAACTCCCTTTATAATAGTAACTCCTTTAAACTTAATAAAAATCTTTTAAAAATTCCCTTTCCAATTTGGAAAAAATTAAAGACCAAAATTTCCTTCTTTCAATTCAGGAAAAAACTGGAAATAAAAAATCCCCTCCTTTCGTCTTAAGAAAAATTACAAAATACAGATTTTGCCCCTTTCAACTCAACAAAAATGGTAAAAAAAAAAATTGCTGCATCCAATTGAAAAAATAATAATAATAAAACCAAAATTCTCCCCTTCCAATTCAATAAAAATGTTAAAAACAAACAAATAAAATTGCCTCCTGCAATGAAAAAAAATTAAAAACCAAAATTTTCTCCGTTCCAGATGAATAAAAATGATAAAAATAAAAAATGTCTTTCTTGCAATTCAAAACAAAATTAAAAATCAAAATTCCTTCCCCTCCAATTGGAAGGGAGGGAATTTTTGGTGTTCATTATGAAAAATGTGAAAAGCAAAAAAATTGCCTCGCCTAATTTGGGAAAAAATTTTAAACCAAAATTTTTCTCTTCAAGTGCAGAAAAAAATTAAAAATTAAAAGTTCCCCTCTTTCATCTTGAGAAAAATTAACAAATACATATTATGCCCCTTTAACGCAATAAAAATAATTTTATAAGATATAAATTGCTTTCTCTAATTCAGAAAAAAATTAAAAATCAAGGTTCCCTCCCTTCCAACTCAATAAAAATGTGAAGAACCAAAAAATTGCCTCGTCCAATTTGAGAACAAAATTAAAAACCCAAATTTTTTTCGTTTCAACTCAATAAATGTGACAGAATATTAAATTCTTCTCTTCCAATTCAAAAGAAAATTAAAGACCAAGATTCCGTCTCTTCCAACTAAAAAAAAATGGTTAATACTAAAAAATATCCCTCTTCCATCTTTTGAGAAAAATGTTAAAATACAGAATTGGCCCCCATTTAACTTAAGGAAAAATGTTTAAAATGCAGGATTTGCCCCCTTTAATTAAGGAAAACATGTTAAAAGCAACGCAACTCCCTATTTTAATTCGCGAAAAAAAATTTTAACTAAAATTTCCTTCCTTTCCACTCGACAAAAAACTTGAGAATAAAAAATGACCCTGTTCCAATTCAGAAAAAAATAAAACCAAAATTTCCTCCCGTCCAACTGAATATAAATGTTAGGAACAGAAAAATTGCCTCTTCCAATTCAGAAAAACAATTAAAAACCGAAATCGCGTCCCTTCCAACTCAATAAAAATATTAAAAACAAAAAGAGTGCTTCTTTATATTAAGAACAAATTGAAAATCAAAATTTCCTCCCTTTCCACTCGACAATGATCTTTAAAAATAAAAAATATTCCTCTTTCAATTCAGAAAAAATTGGAAAACAAAATTTCCTTCTCTCTTTCTTTAATCTCTCTCATACTATTGTCACATATATCTTATAAAATTTCGGCATCATCGTCACCCACCTACAATCTTTAACCCTTTCCCCTTTTCTTTTTTTAAGAATTGGTTCTACTATCCCTTTTCCCATATTTCTGGCCAACCCTCCCTTTTCAAAACCCTGCTGCACATTATCCACGCTCACTCCTTCAATTCCTTTCCCCCATATTTCCAAACTTCATAACGGATTTCAATATTTCATCTATACCTGCTGCCTTTCCCTCTTTCCACGACCCTAGGCCCTCACTATTTTTTCCCTTTTGATATTCTTTTCTTCGTCCCTTTCCCGTCCCTCTTTCCCCCCTTTCGTTATTTTTTTCACTCTTTACAATTCCATAAAATAATTTTTCCATTCTAACATTTGAATCTCCTAATTTACTTTTTTTCCTTTCTTCTCTGTCTATTTACTATGTACTTTCTATACTTGTTCCTCCGTACTAGTCTCTTTTGCCTTTTACTCAAACCTTTTATTTTCTTCCACTTTTTTTCTATCACATAACTCATTATACTCTTTCTTTTTTTTTCTGTATTCTTTTGTACTGCTCTTCCTGTTTCTCCATTCTCTTAATTTCTTTTTCAACTTTTTTTTCTCTCCTCACATTCCGCATCCCATCTACCTCTGTTTCACCCTTCACTGACTTGTTTCTTAACTGTATCCTCTAATATTCTTTTTACTTTTCCTACTACTGTATCCATCTCCTCGTCTACATTTCCCTCTCCCATTTTCACTACCTTTATCTTTTCTCTAAATTCTTCTATTTCCTCTGCTGCCTAATGAACTTTTCCTGCTCTTTTTTCTTTCTCATTTTCTTTGGCTGTTTTCCGTTCATCTCTCTTTCCCACCTCTTCTGCTACTATTAGTGGGAGATGATCCGAGTCTACGTATTCCCCTATCTCTAGCCTCCTTATGTTTTTTCTTACCTAATCGTCAACAATAACATAGTCTATTACTGTTACTACTTTGTCTTTGGAATTTCTTACAGTCCCATCCCCTGCTTCTCTCCATTCTCTCCCTCTTTTTTCTCCTGCTCTTGCATTGAAGCCTTCTCCTATGATTAGTTTCATCTCTTATTCTTCCTTCCCTTCCATTAACTCCCTTGACTTTTCCGTTATCCCTACAATATCTCCATTTACATATACCCCTACTATCTTCCACCTCTTCTCACCTATCCTTACTTAACAAATGAAAAACTTAAAAAATGGAACACTTTAAATTACTGCAACGTTCAATATTGAAAATTTAGAACTCAGAAGTTTTTACGATTCATAAATACAAATCATTCAACTATTAGGGCCTACAAATTGAAAAAGTTCAATTTTGAACAATTCCGAATTATTTGAGAAAATTGAATTTTGAACACTTTCGAACCATGAAATTTTAAAGTCTTCAGTTTCACATCGTTTCATTTTAAACAATTCATCTAATATAGTCGATTCTAAATAAACACTCAAATATGTATTACTAAATCTTAAAAGCCTAATTTTCAAATCTTCAATTACAAATTGTTCCTAAAATTGGTCTAAAAAAAATCCCTGTAATTTCCCGGTTTCCCGGTTCAGCAACCATCTTGCAAATAATAAATAAATAGAAAGTAGAAAGCCGTCCCTAGAAGTTATTAATAAAAATCTCCCAATGCAGGTCGGATATTTTAAGCCGAAGGTCGACTATTAAACCAGAAAGTGGGATAGACCTGAACCACTGCATGGGATTGTTTTTCAAATGGATTTATATTCGAGTGAAGAAGCAGAAGAAGTTAAAAAAAAAACAATTCTCCACTGGAACTACAGGAACTTAAAAGAACTTCCGGTAGTGCTAAGAAGTCACGGCAGTCATGTGAGGGAAATATATTTAAAGTGGAACCACCTGAAAAGTCTTCCATCGTGGATTGGAGAATTGCGAAATCTTACGAATTTGTATCTCTGTGGGAATTTCATTCACAAATTGCCACCGGAAGTCGAATTCACAAGACTGACTCTTCTAGATTTAAATTCAAATCGATTGGAAACGATACCTTCGTGTATTGGAAATTTGGGAACTTTAAAGTGTTTGTTATTGGACGAAAATTTGATAACAAGCATCCCTCTTGGTAAGTATCTCATTTTTTAATAAATATTTGAATGAAAGAATCAAGTGTCACAGCGGTTCATCAGTTCAATTATAGAGAAAATAGGGTACTTTTCCTTCAATAAAAGGGAATGTTCAGAAAAAAATTAGTAAAGGTAAGCAGCAGGCGCCTACAAATATGGGTTTCGTAGCATATTAAGTCGTTAATAGAGTCGTTCAAATCTCCCCCTCTCCTAACCTCTCTGTACTTCACCCAATTACCCCCTCCCGCATTTCCCGTCCCCTCACCATCCCTCATTCCCTCCTCCCTTCTCCTCATTTCCCAAATTTCCTTCGCAGCTCCACCCTTCCTCACTTTCCTCATCACCTCTCACAACCCCTTCCCTACCCTTCGTTTACCCTTCCCCACCCCTCATTCCCCCTCACTTCTACTCATTTTCCCTTACTTCCTAACGTCCCTTCCCCCTCACATCCTCACCTCACCCTTATTTCCCCTCACTCCCTCTTACTTCCTCTCACTACCCCTCATTTCCCCTTACAACCCGGCACTTCTCCTTGCATCCCCTCACTTCCCCTTTTTTATACGACGGACGGACATGCGACCAAAACCATAAGGGTTTCTGCCCGGGGCTATAAAACCCTAAAATGGAGAATTTTTTTTCTTCTTTATTTTTCTATTTTTTGATTGGAAGAGCAAATGTGTCGGTAGATTCGTTACATCAAATATTTTTCGAAAACAAAATTTATGATCACTCTATCACAGTATGACAGAAATTTGTTGATAAAAAATCCGAAAAAAAGAAAATAAATTTTTTTTCAATAAATGATAATTTGAAGAAATATCAATGCTAAATGTTGAAACAAATTATTACAACGTTAAAATTTTAACTAAAATTTTTATAATTTCTTTTAAAATTATTGTATCAAAAAATGATGTTCCGAAAAAATCCTTTTACCACAATGTGCATTTGATTTGTCTTTAAATTGATATGCAATAAATCCATTTTCGTTTAAAATGTTGGTTATCTAGTTCTGTACTGCCAGCATTTATTTGTAATTTTGTGTTTTCAAATTTTTTTATAAAAAATGTTTGATGGGTTTTGAATTTCGTTTTTCAATTTTTAACCTTTTTGTTAGAAATTTTTTAAATGTTAAGGTAATTGAATGAAAGGTTTTCAAAACTGATAATTTTTCAGCCTTTAGATTCTTGAGAAAGTCACCCTTAAAAAAATTAAGAACATTCTAATTATGAGGATATTTTACATTTATATTTATTGCAGAAGTTGAATTTAAAATTTCGAAATTTGAATGTAAAGGCTTTCTGAATTCAGAAGCTTTCAGTCTTTCTCAAATTGGGAGTTCAAACAATTATTTAGTAAAGGTCTTTAAATTTGAATAGTTTAAAATTTAATTTCCTCTAAATTTTCTACTTTTTTAAGATGCGGATCCTTTCAAATGGAAAATTTTCAATTCAAAAGTTTTTACCTTTTTTTTATTAGTTAAATTTGTAATTTTTTTTCAACTGGAGTTGGGTTCTAAATTCGGTTTTTCAGTTTTCAAACTTTTCAATAAAAAATCTTCCAAATTTTAAAGTACATAGTTGAATTTCAAAAGCTTTCAAATTTGGTAGACTTTTAACTTTAAAATTTTTTTATTTTAAGGAAATCTATTCAAATTTGAAAGCTTTAATAATAATAATTTTTATTATTTATTATTATTATTATTTATTGATAATAATAATAAATAATAAAATTAGGTAAGAATTTTAAATTTGAATTTCCTCTAAAGGAGAAAAAAGAGTGAAGACGAAAAATAAATTAATTAAGGGCATGAAAGTGGACAGTGAAAAGGGAAAGGAAAAGATTAAGAACCTGATGACAGAGATCGATGCACATATCACAGTAGAAGGGGTAAAGAGACTAGGGTGGAAGAAGGAAAGGAAGGAAGGTGTGTTCTTTTAGTGCAAGTAAGGAGTGAGAAGGAGAGGTATTAAGTTATGGAAAAGAAGTTGCTGAGAGGAAGAAATGAAAGAATCGAAGAAAATCTGACGTGGTTGGAGAGAAAGTGGCTAATCGAGCGGAAGGCATGGGTTGAGAGGAATGAAGGTGGTAGGGTAAGGATAGGGATAAACAGGATATGGGTGAACGGAGAGGTTTGGATTTGGGACGATGAATTAGAAGACCTGTGGGAGGGTAGAAAACGTGAAGTGAATGAAAGGGAAAAGAGGGGGGTAATAAGAATACAGGTGTTACGGTAAGGTTCACAAACGTTAATAAGAATTGAATGCAAGCAAGAAAGGAGAGAAATTCAAAGAGAGACGCGAAAGTAGTGTTTTGAAATGTGTCAGGGTTGAAAAACAAAGACAGAGTATTTGGGGGGGGGGGGGATTGCAAAAGTGGGATGTGCATGAGAAGAGTATCACCGAAAGGATATGTGTGGAGGATGCAAGCAGCGAGAAAGAATTACATAAAAGGGAGAGGTATGGATGGCATGGTGTTAGGGGTAAGAATGAAAATAGTGGTACAAGAAAAAAAGGAAGAGTATATGGAAGAAAGGGACAGAACAATAATAAGCAGAAAAAAGTAGGAAAAGTGATTATTGCTGTTGTATGGTAGAGGACGAAGGAAGAAAGGCGGATGACTTGGAGAATGAAGCACAGAAATGTAGTAGAGAGGGGGTGAAAGAGGAGATATGGATGATTTGCAAGAAGGTTTGGAGAGGCGAAGGGTTGCCGATGGAATGGAAGTCAGGGCTGGTAGTGACGTTGGTTGAAACAAGGAGAGGGAAAAAGGGTAGAGGAATATAGAGATATCACACTCATGTCAGTGGGCTATCAAATTTACGCAGAAATGCTTAAGAAGAGCATGGAAAGACAGGTGAAAGAAAGGGGAAGTATAGCACACAAAAAAACGGGTTTTAGGAAAGGGAAGGGGACCACAGATAATATTTACGTGCTCAATTTTTCAGTCAATAGGAACTTGGGGCGGAAGAAGGGGAAACTAGTTGCACTCTTTGTGGATTTTAAAGCAGCATTTGACTCTGAACAGGAGGGTGCTATGGAAGGCCATGAAAGAGATAGGAGTAGATGAAGGTGTGATACAGAGTATAAAAGGGATATTTGTGCAGACTAAGATAAAGGTGGAGACTAAGATAAAGGTGGAGACTAAGATAAGGGTAAAGATGGGAGAAAAAAAGGGGAGGAATTCTGGACAGGAAGGGGACTTAGGCAAGAGTGCCCGTTGAGCCCTCTTTTGTTTAGTGCCCTATTGGCAGACGTGGGGGAGAAGATGGAGAAAAAAGGAAAAGGGGGGACAATATTGAGAGCAGGCAAACTGTATTCACTAGCATACCTAGACGATGTAGTTCTAGTAGCGGATCATGAAAGAGGGATGAGTCTGATCATAAGAGCATTCGAAGAGTATGTGAGAGAAAAAGATTTAAGGGTGAATGTGTGTAAGACTAAGATGATGTCTTTTAAAAATAGAAAGTGTAGAATAGAGTACGAATGGAAACTAAATAGCGAGGTGGTGTAGTTGGTGAAGGAGTTTTGCTACCGAGGATTTTGGTTCGAAGCAGGAGGAGGAAGCAAGCTGTAGATGAGATAGGGATTGGAATGTACGAGTAAAATAATGGGACAAGTGAGAAGGTTCAAGGACGTCTGGAGGATGAGAATGTGGATGTTCGACATGTTAGTGTGGTCAGTGTTAAGTTATGGAGTGAAATGTGATGACCAGGCAACTAAAAAGATCCTGGAATTTTGAAGAGAAACTAAGAAGGGGGAGGAAAGCAAGATTGCAGAAGCGTATGTATGAAGTTTGAATGTGGGATGCAAGTGAGGAGTAGAGAATGGCAGGGAATAGAGGAAGAAGATGACGGCAAGGCAAGAAGAGGAAAGATGAGAAAAAATCTCGAAATTAAGATACAACAGCTGGTATAGGATGGGGAAGAGGGAGGGGAAGTCGGATAACCTGAAAAAGATTAAAAAGGAGAGCAAATGGAATAGAGTAGTGAGATTGAAAATGAGAGAGGGGGTAGGTATTTGATGAATGAAGAGGAGAATCTGTGTAGATTATGTAGGTATGAGCAGCAATCATGGTTGCATGTGTTAGAGAGGTGTACAGGTGACGAAGGTGGAGGGGAGAGTATGGAAGAGAGAATGAAGTGAATTTTGAATGGGATGGCCTGGGTGAGGAAAAGATGAAAAAGCTGAAAGAGTTGAGAGAGAGAGAGAGAGAGCTGGTAGCACGGGGTAGGGAAAAGCCAAAAAATGACTTCTAAAACAGGAAAATTGTGAAGTAGTGTTGCGAAAGAGAACTATAATTTTTAGATTGGTAATGGTGAGAGGAAACGAAAGCCCAGGGCAAGGTCGCAAGCGTCTGGGAGTAGAATAGTGATCAAGTCGATATGTAAGAAATAATTGGTAAGATAGAATATAAGGATTGTCGATAAGAAAATATGTAATGGTTCGGTAAAGATTCTTAAACCCTTAAAAATGAAAGAATATAAACAAAATAAAGCAGAAATAATGGGATAAAATGCCAAAATTCTGAAATGTAGAGATTATAGGGGATTTTGAGAAAAATAGGGAAAAGAGGGGGAAAAAGGAGAATAGGGGACTGACTGTGATTCCTGAAGAACTAAATTTTTATCTTTTTTTTTTTTGAAATTGAAAACAGCCTGCAGTCAGTTGAG
>JAUMHM010000001.1:8703023-8719836 GCA_032362435.1 Melikaiella ostensackeni | reverse complement strand
CAGTTGAGGAATTTGGAATACTTTTCAATATCCGGAAATCGCCTCATTGTTTTGCCAGAATGGCTAGGATCTCTTCCAAAACTTGAAGATTTAATCGTAGACAATAATTTTCTGGAGGAACTTCCAAATAGATTAACTTTAGCACCAGAATTAATAAATATATCGGTTCGATCAAACAGGTAAATCTAGAAATAAAGTGTAATTATTTAGAAAAAAGATTGAAACATTTTTATTTTTTATATATCAGATTGAGGTATCTGCCACTGAGTGGATTCGTCTCGTCGCCCTTTATTCGATTTGATCTCAATCGAGATTTAAATTACTTATCCTACCCTTTGCTCTCCCAACTGGTTTCGAAAATTCGAAATTCCTTTGGAGGGGATTTAAGAAACGCCGTAGCTCGCGGGTAATTAAAACAATTATTAGTTTATCAATTATAAGTAATAATCTAATTTGTAAGTCTAAAATTATTTTTTTGATCCAGATGCTTTCAAGCAAATCCAAGAACCGAATTTCGAAGCATTAATATTAAACTACGGTTATCGGAAGAACTCTGTATAGAAGAAACTACAATCGAATTACCCAGGCAGCTCATCACCGTTCACAAAACTAGTGACAATGCTGTAACTTCTCTTTGGGAATTGGCTCTTCGAAAAGTTTACTCCACAAGGTATTAATTATTAATGATTAATTACTGGAAGGAGTCTGATTATTCACTAAAGAAAAAAAGAATCCCTCCCTCAATTCAGAAAAAAATAAAAAACCAAAGTTTCCTCCCTTCCAACTCAATAAAAATGTTTACAAATTTTGAATTTTCCTCGTCCACTTCAGAAGAAAATTAAAATAAAAAATTTCACCCATTCTTCTTAAGATAAATGTAAAAAACAAAAAAATTGCCTCGTTCAATTCTGAAAAAAATTAAAAACCAAAATCCTGTCCCCTCCATTCAATGAAAATGTTGAAAATTAAAAATTCTCCTTTTTCAACTCAAGAGGAATTTTCAAAATGCAGAATTTTCCCCCCTTCAAATAAACTAAAACATCGATCAAATTATTGTTAAAAATTATAACAATTTCCTGTTCCCATTCAGAACAAATTAAAAACCAAGCTTTCCTCCCTTCGAACTTATTAAAAATGTTGAAGATGATGAAAGTTCCCTGATCCAATTCAGAAAAAATTAAATATCAGAATTTACTTTCTTCCAACTTAATAAAAATATTTGAAATTTTCAATTTCCCTCTTCCAATTCAAAAAAAATTAAAACTCACAATTTTCTCCCTTTCAACTAAATGAAAATGTTTTAAAATTATTATTCCCTCTTCCCATTCAGAAAAAAATTCCCTCCTTTCATCTTAAGAACAATTTTAAAAATAAAAAATTTGTCCCCTGCAATTCAATAAAAATGTTGAAAAAGAGTTGCCTTGTCTAATTCAGAAAAAAAATTAAACCAAGGTTTTTCCCTTCCAGGTCAATAAAACTGTTAAGAATATTCAATTTCCCTCTTCCAATTCAGAAACAATTAAAAGCCAAAATTCTCTCGAATTCTCTCCAGACAACAAAAATTTTAAAAACAAAAAAAAACCTCTTCCAATTAAAAGAAATTAAAAACAAAATTTTCTTTCTTACAAACTCAATAAAAATGTTAAAAATAAAGGATGTCACTCTTTCGAAAGGAAAATTAAAGACCAAAATTTCCTTCCTTCCAACTCGATAAAACTATTTAAAATGTTTAAATTCCCTCTTCCAATTCAGAATAAATTAAAAACCAAAGTTTCTGTCCTTCCAACTCAATAAAATGTTTCAAATTTTTAATTTCCTTCTTCCAATTGAAAAAAAAAAATGAAAATTACCTCCTTTTATCTTCAGAAAAAAATTTTAAATCCAGAATTTGTACCCTTCAACTCATTGAAAATGTTTTTAAAAAAATAGAAATTTCCTCGTCCCATTCGAAAAAAAAAAAATTAAAAACCAAAATTTGTTTTCTTCCATCTTCATAAATAGTATACTATGCACCAAAGGAGCGAAGTAGGAGTTTTTTGACGAGTACTGAAAAAATACACGGGTCGCAAAAAGTCCCCTCCCCCTTGGTACATACGATATTTTTTATAACAAATGCATGATTTCAGACACAATTGGAACACAGGCATGATTTCTGCTCATAAGAAGGAATTTCGGAAACTTCATTTTAATATTAATTAAGGAAGTTTTAAAAATTTTGGAAATTTATAGTAAATTTATCGGTAATTTGTGGTAACTTATCGCTTCGGGTTGGTCCAATCGGTCAAAACGATCAACTGATCGCTTGATAATTTTGATTATGCACCTCCGACGTCACTTTTTACTCCCTAGGGACTGAAAAGCAGAACTTTAGCCCCGCTTCATAGGCCTTGAAAGGGCTGAAATCATGCATGTATAATGAAAAATATTTAAATTTTTAAATTTCCATCTTCTAATTCAGAAAAAATTAAAAACCAAAATTTCCTCCCTTTCAACTCAATAAGAATGTTAAAAAAAATTATTTTTCACTTGTAATTTTTAAAAAATTGAAATTTCCTCTTTTTATTTCAAGAAGTTTTAAGAAAACAGCATTCGTCCCTTTCATCTCAATAAAAATGTTAAAAACAAAAAAATTGCCTCGTCCGTTTCGGAAAATAATCAAAAGCCAACATTTTCTCCCTTTCAACATAATAAAAATGTTAAAAACAAAAGGAACTTCTCTTCCAATTTAGAAAAAATTAAAAACCAAAATTTTCTTCCTGATCAATTCAATAAAAATGTTACAAATAAAAACTGTCACTTTTGCAATTCAGAAAAAAAAATAAAACTCAAAATTCTCTTCCTTCCAACTAAAAAAAAATGTAAAAACTAAAAAATGTTCCTCTTTCATCTTGAGAGCAATGTTAAGATACAGAATTTAAAATTATTTTTCTTCGGGAATTGGCTCTTCGAAGAGTTTACTCCGCGAGGTATTAATTATGAATGATTATTTACCTTGTTTCAGATACCATCATACACTCGAAATAACATCGCCTCTCAATGTGAAAGTATTCTACGAACCATTTTTTCAAGAAATTTCCGATTTAAAGTTCGCAAAAAATTGTATACCATCCTCTTTAATACAAAATGGACCCGTGAGTATTTGTGTAAACAATTCCTGTCAAGAGCCAATTTTTACTGAAGCCTGGGTGACTTTTGGTTTGGGTTCTGACGTCTACGATATTCCAACAATTGCACTTTTCTGCTCTCAGAGGTAAATTTTTTATTAACTATTTTTAATTCAAGTATTTAAAAAAAAGTGATTTATTTACAGGTGTGCATCTCAGTTTTTGACGCTTTCTGGATCGAGAAATAATCGCTACTTCATAAACGAATGAAATTAAATAAATGAGTCTTTCCTAAAATTTTATAAATTAATTTTATTACACAAGAACTTCAACTGTATAAATGCGACTTGACTGTAAGCGGTGCCTCAATTTTTTCATCTTAAAATTGTACTTGAGTCTTAAAAATTGAATGCGTTTGCCTCAGGGTGGTCCAAAAGAAAGGCTTTATTTTTTTTCTCAAATGGCACCCCTACAAAGTGTTTCTTTTCGTGTTAAAATGATCTCTGATTTTAGTCAGAATTTAAAAAAAAATATTTATGTTTCCCTTAAGTCGATTTTTGTAATTAGAATGTTTATTTTATTTAAATAATCGATGTTTTTAAATTTTTACTCCCGCATGCGTACAGTATACTCAAAAATCTGAGTGATGTATTTGAGAAAAATGATTACAGTGTATGAATGTCGAAGTGAAAAAATCCTTTAGCAACGATTATTTAAATAAAATAAGCTTTTTTTCAAAACTCGGTTTGGGGGACCCCTGAATAATCTTTTAAAATTCTGCCAAAACGCTGAGTAATGTAAATAACTCAAAAGAGTACACTGTACGCATGCCGAAATTACAACACACAAACAGCGATTATTCCAATAAAATAAACATTTTATTCACAGAAATCGACTTGGAGGACCCCTAAAGATTTTTGTTTAATTCTGCCAAAAATCAGGGGTCATTCTGATACAAAAAGGAACACTTTGTAGGGGTGCCATTTGAGAAAAAATCAAGCGTTTTTTTGGACCACTCTGGTTTGCATACTTACTAAAGTTTAAAGAAATTGAGAATTATTCAGCTAATCAACCAATCTAGAGCCTTGTCTCTATCGATGTTATACTTGAGCAAGGCAGTAGCGGCCTGGTCTTCAGAAAATCCTAAATCTCTCAGAGTGCACAGATTTTTGTGAAAAACTTTGGCTTTTTCTTGATCGTATTGTGTGAGTTCCAAGGCTTTTTCGGCAGCATCTTCGGAAATACCAAAATCGTCTTCTAAAGATTGTACGGCAAGAAGGTATTCAACTATTTTTTTGTTATCACTGCCTCCTAGATTTTGAATTGCCCTCGCTGCTCTTGCAAGAGGAAAACCCATGTCGCTTAAATGTCTCGCGAGTTTCTGATCCTCTTCGAAAAGATCGGACAAAATATTTGATTTCGATTGAATTGGTGTGGGTAATTTATCGCAGTTGAGAGAGTTCTTCTCTGGAGAATTCTCCAGATCAGGCCAGGGTTTCCAATTCTGAAATTGAAGCCGGGAATTTTTTAAACTTTTAATATAAAAACATTTCCAATTACTTCAAATGTCACTAATATGTCACATTGAATTATGCAATTTTTAATAAATTCGACTTGGAATTCTTTTGAGTTTGAAAAGTTCAATTTGTAACATTATCAAGTATGAAATCATTCAGTTTACAATGCGTGATTTCAAAATCCTTTATTTAAACAATTTTTATTTTACAGTTTTATAGTAGTATATTTCAAGTCAATAAATTGTAAGCATAAACCAATTTTAAAATTGAACTGCAAAGTTTATATATATTCAAAATTAAACGATTTCAAGATGAAACGTTAAAACTTGCCATAGTTCAAAATTATACTGTTTTAAATCGAAAGCCTTAATTTAATTTTTAATTTCAATTAATTTCATTATATTAATATAATAATATATTATATAATAATATAATGTATAATATAATATATATTAACTTAATTTTAATTTTCAATCTTAAATTTTCAAATAGTTTAAAATTTTTTAGGCTCTTAATTGAATACGACAAATGGAAAACTTTTCAAATTGAAAAATTTCTAATTAAAGATTTGCAAAAATTAATCCTTTGAAATTAAGCAATATTTTTCTGTTCATTTAAAATATACAATTTTAATCAGTATTCAAAATAAAATGATTTTAAATTGAAGAATTCAAAATTGCACGGTTCGAAATTGTTCTAAATTGAACTTTTTCAAATTGCAGACCCCAATAGTTCAATATTTTTTTATTTGTGAATCGTTCAAATTTCTGAGCGCATTCTCAATTTTGAAAATTACAATTTGATTTCACAATTCTAACTTTAAAAGAAAAGGAAGAAATTTTGGTATTAAATGTTTTCCGAACTGGAAAAACTTTCTCGTTTTTTACATTTTTATCGGGTTGAAGGGGCACGGTGGGGCTGAACCAAATTGATTAATTGGTTTTTAAAAGAAATTTTTAAATGATGGTCTCTATCATACTTTAGAGTCTACAAAACTATAAAATTAAATTAAATCTCACAAAAAAAATTGAAGCAACTTTTACCATCAACTTATATGCAAATTCTACATCTCATAATTTTTGAATACCAAAAATTGACTTAGTTCAAAAAGGGTTCAAGGCATGATTTTAAATTCTGCCTGAAAACTTTCATGGGGTGGCAGGGGACCATAATCAGCCAGAGATGGGAAAACCCCATATGCAGGCACCTTTTAATTAAATTTGGTTCAGCCCCACCGTAAGGGGAAAATTTGTATTTTCAACATTTTTATAAAGTTGCAAACGAGGAAATTTTAGTTCCTAAATATTACTGAATTGGCAGAGGGACACTTTATATTTTTATCAAGTTAGAAGGGAGGACATTTTTAATTTAAACTTTTTCTGAATTCAAAGAGGTCCTTTTTTTAACATTTATATTCACTTGGAAGGAGGGACATTTTGGTACTTAAGTTTTTTTTCGTTGGAAGAGAAATTTTTTTCTGAATCAGAAGAGGAAATTTGTTATTTTTAACATTTTTATTGAGTTGGAAGGGTAGAAATTTCAGTTATTAGTTGTTTTCCTAAATTGGCAGAGGTCACTTTTTTAAAATTTTATTGAGTTGTAAGGCAGACAATTTTTTTGTTATTTATTGTATTTCTAAATTTGAAGAGGCACTTTTTTGTTTTCAACATTGTAATTGAGTTGAAAGGGAGGAAATTTTGGTTATCAATTGTTTTTTCTAAATTGGAAGAGGCAATTTTTTTGTTTTTAACAATTTTTGAGCTGGAATGAAGGAAAGCTTGTTTTGACGTTTTTTTCTGAACTGGAAGAGAAACCTTTTTTTTATTTTTAAGATTTTCATCGAGTTGGAAAGGTGGAAATTTTTGTTATTAATTGTTTTTCTGTATTAAAGGAGGCAATTTTTTGTTTTCAACACTTTTATTGAGTTGAAATAGAGCAAAGTTTGGTTTTCTATTTTAATTCTGGAATGAAGGAAAAACATTGTTTTATTTTTAAAATTTTTATCGAGTAGGAAGGGTGGAAGGTTTGGTATTCAGGTTTTTCTAAAATGAAAGAAATACTTTTTTTGTTTTTACCATTTTTAATGAGTTGGAAGGGAGAAAGTTTTGGTTATTAATTGTTTTTTCCTGAATTGAAAGAGGCCATTTTTTCTTTTTAACATTTTTATTGAGTTGCAAGAGAGGAAATTTTGGTTATTAATTGTTTTTCTAAATTGGAAGAGGCACTTTTTTGTTTTTAACATTTTAAATGAGTTGCAAGGGAGGAGATTTAGGTTATTAATTGTTTTTCTGAATTAGAAGAAACCACTTTTTTTATTTTAATTGAGTTGGAAGGGTGGAAATTTTGGTTATTAAATACTTTTCTGAATAGGAAGAGACAATTTTTTGTTTTAATACTTTTATTGAGTTGAAATGGAGGAAAGTTGGGTTTTCAATTTTCACCTGAATTGGGAGAAAAACATTTTTTCAACCTTCAAAATTTTTATCGAGTTGGAAGGGTGGAAAGTTTGGTTTTCAAATTTTTCTAAAATGAAAAACACTTTTTTTGTTCTTAACATTTTTATTGAATTGCAAGGGAGGAAAATTTGGTTATTAATTGTTTTTCTGAATTGAAAGAAGCTATTTTCTTCTTTTCAACATTTTTATTGAATTGACGGGAAAAATGTATTATCTTCAATTTTTTTCGGAATCGGAAAAGGAAAATTTGTTATTTTTAACATTTTTATTGAGTTGATGGAGGGCAAATTTGGAATTTTTAACATTAATATGAAAGGGAACAACTTTTTGTTTTCAATTTTTTCCTGAATTGGAAGAGGGACATGTTTTATTTTTACTATTTTTATTAATGTGAGTTGAAAGGAAAAAATTGGATAATTTTCAATAGCGGAACAATGTTTGCAAGCCGGGAAAAACCAGGGAATTATTTCCTATCATTTATCAGCCTGCAATGGTAAATAAGATTATTAAAAAACTCACAAACCTCCATAACTGGTCGTTCTAATTCTCTCTGAAGTTCCTTGACTATAAGCGAAACAATCCTTTTTTTGGAATCTACCCGCTTTTCTGTCCGTTCCTGGTCTTCGACATGATTAATAACATCCTCCTTTTCTGGAACGTGATCCTCTCTCTCTAGAGATAAATCATTTATTATGTTCTCTAGCTTCCCTGAAGATTCCCATTTGGGTTGCAAAACCTGGGCGAGTTCTTCCTTATCGTTTATAGTTTTCAGGAGCATATTGTCGAAAGGACTACTCGTATCGTTATCGAAATCAGCATAATTAAGTTGATTCGACTTGATATTATCCCGGATGTCATTAAGTGGAGGAGAAAGAGGTTGAGGCGTAAGAATCGTCGTCTCAGGCACAGGTGCATTTTTTATCGGTAGTTGGGGTGAATCCTGTGCAGAAGGCGAAGGAGATTCTTCTTCTCTTTTTTTCTTTTCATCCAACCGGGCTTGTCGAGCTTCACTATTTGAATGTCGAGCTTTCCTCCATTCTGACATCTTCGAAAAAATACATATATACTCAAATACATAAATACATAATTATATAAATAAATAATTAAATTAATAAATTGTTATATATTAATGGTTATAAATAATATCGTGCATCTTTAATAGTGATCATTCCATGAACACTGTGCTTCCTCATAGAGAATTTTTTTGTATTTATCGTTCTGAAGAATATTTATGAGGTATAAAGTTCTAAATAAATACAGGGCTCGGATCGACTAGAAGGCTTCAGAAAAGTCGCATTAGTCGCATAAAATTACAAAAAAAATTGCATGGATTTTCGAGAAAAGTCCACAAAAAGTCGCATGAAATTTTTAAACATATGTAATGAAAAAAACAGTATCAGACTGAATGACTAGAATGATAACTTTATTTGTTTATGAATACGGAGTACATCCTTCTTATTGATTTTCGAATATCAAGCCTCGGACTCATTTGAGAAATTCATAATAGTGTTAATAGTAGCAAAAATATTGATAAATAGTATCAAAATAATGTCATGCAGTTTTTCAAAAAATAAGTCTAGGAGTTAACTATTTTTGAAATATATATATATGTATACAATATACATCTCCCATAAAATCTCGATAAATTCTTTGGTATCTTTTAAAATACCCTAAACTCTTGAAAATCTTTTGAAATCTCTTAACATTTATCAAATCTCTCAAATTTTGTTAGATCCCTAGTAATCCCACAAAAATCAAGTAAAATCCCGTAAAACATCTTGAAATCTGTAATATCATTCAAAATTCCTCCAATAATTACGAAATCTTTGAAATCCTCTGAAATCCCATAAAATCTAGTAAGACCCCTTGAAGTCCATTGAAATATTTGATATTTTCTGAAATTCCTTCAAATCTTTCAGAATACTTTAAAAGCTTTAAAATCCCTTGAAATCTGTTTAAATCTACTGAAATCTATTAAAGACCCTTGAATTCTGTTGAAGACTTCTGAAATCCATGGGAACCTCTCTAATTTTTTTAAATCCCCTTAAATCTATAAAAATTTATTATAGCCTTATGGAATCTAACTACGAAATTCTTGGAAATTAACTGAAAAAATCAAGAATCTAACGATCAAATTTGGACATCACACTCTTAAATGCCTCCACTTAAGTAAAAACAAAAAAAAAACAGCCTTCGAATCTCTTTGCTCCGCTTTTTCTCTCGTCTTTTTTACTTTTATTTTTTTAATCACAATAAAAAAAAACATTTACAAAAAATCTACCACCGTTTCGGTGCTTATTAGTAGATTTTCTGTAAATATCTTGATTGTGATTTAAAAAATGAATAAAAATAAAAACAAGACGAGAGAAAAAAAAGGAAGGGGATTCGGAGGTTGCTTTCTTTTTCTTTCCTCTCTTTTTATTTTGGTTTTTCTTAATTTGAATGGAGACATTTAAGAGTGTGTTGTTCAAATTTGATCGTTAGATTCTTGTTTTTCTCAATTTCCAAGAATATCGCAGTTAAATTTAAATCTTGGAAGTAATAGAGAAATTTAAGCTTTGATTTATTTTGAATTTAACTGCTCAAAATTTGTTTTCGTATGGAATCTTTCAATTTCTTTTGAAATCCTAATAGTCCCTCAAATATTTTAATATTCCTTGAAATCCCTTGAAAGTTTGTAAATACCGTAAAAACTCCTCAAATTCTTTGAAATGCGGAATCATTTTAAATTTTTTAGAAATTTTTACATCTCTTAAAATTTCTATAATACTACAAAACTCTTTGAAATCTCGTGAAATTCTTCAGAATCTTTTAAAATACAGTATATTTTTTTCAATTCTTTGAATTTTTTTTTATCTCTTAAATCTTGTACAATCCTTAGCAATCTTTTGAAATATTGTACAATATTAAATCTCATAATCCTGTAAGACTCCATAAAATCCCAAAGAATCCAAAGAAATCCCTTGAAATCCCTAGAAGTCCTTTAAAACTTCACTCCATTTTATTTACTCCCGAAAATCCCTTGAAATCATGTGATAAACCGTTTTAAGATCCCTTCAAAATTTTTTAATCACTTGAAATTTCTTGGAATTTTTTGAAATACCCTAAAATATTTAAAATTCTTTAAAATCTATTTAAAAAATTTTAATCTTTAAAGTCCTTGGAAATCCTATAACATCGCTTAGGTCTGGTAAAATCCCTAGAAATCCCTTGAAATACTTTGAAATCCTCTGAAATCAGATCAATCTTCGTGAAAATAAGTTTAAAGGCAAAGTGAAAAAATAGTTGCATTAGCAAGCGATTCGAGAAAATAATAGCATTAATGTCATTTTTTCGAAAAAGTAGCTAAATAGTTGCATCGTTAAAAAAGGGTGTCAAAAAGTGTCAATATTTTCGTGAGTCCGAGGTCTGAAATATTCTTTGCACAATCGAAATAAGCTTTAAAGTTAAAACAATCTTTTAACAATAGTCATTCAGCTTGAAGGATTCCAAATCTGGGTTTAAAATATTTCTTTCTGAACTGTTAAACTTGACTACTTGGTTTCTTTTCAAATGAGAGAAGTTTATCGTTTATATTAATTTTGAACTTCAGGAACATTCATTTTGAACACTATAAACTTAAAATTACTCAACAATTAAGGGTTCAAATTTGAGAATGTATAATTTAAGTATGAATTTATTCATTTTTTAATAATTAAATTTGAAATTAATTGATTTTAAACGTTTTCAATTTAAAAATGTCTAACTTGCAATTTGAAAAAATTAATACTTTGAATACGGATTCACGCAATCAGAGATTGTTCAATTTCAAACGTTATTAATTGAAAATTGTCTGATTATGAAGCTGCAATGAGAAATTATTCAATTTTTAAAGTTCTCAAATAAAATAGTACAATATTTTCTAGTTTTGAATTTCAATTTTATAAGTTTCAATCGAGGTTTTAATGTGATTAAAATTGAAACTAAGTAGCCAACTTCTGAGAAAAACGGAAAAAGTCGATAAGTCGCATTTTTTTCAAAAAGTCGCATTTTTCCAAAAAAGTCGAAAAAGTCGCACGGTCCGAGCCCTGTAAATAATAAGACTTTGACAAGAGTCGGGCTGATTTTTTTATCATTTAAACGTTAAACAAATTATATACAATAATTATATTTGATCACACCTGATAAATATATCAATCGAATTGTCTCATCATAACGAATAACTTTAATACTTGCAATATTGCTATATTCTCAAAATTAAGAAAGTTTTTCTCTTACAAGCGTTTAAAAAATTTCATTTGAGTGTTTCTCAATACTTCAACCGTTTTATCTTGTCAGTATAAACAGATTGGTACGTATTATTTTG
The DNA here is from genome assembly GCA_032362435.1 of Melikaiella ostensackeni. Lineage (NCBI taxonomy): Eukaryota > Metazoa > Arthropoda > Insecta > Hymenoptera > Cynipidae > Melikaiella > Melikaiella ostensackeni. The sequence continues at coordinate 8,708,414 of JAUMHM010000001.1, read as the reverse complement.
CATCTTGCCATATTCCTAATATTTAAAAAATACATATAAACCAAAAATTTCGAATTATTCAAATTCATTTTGTTTCATTTTGACGAGATATTTAATGAGTCGAACTCAACCTTTTTTGTCAAAAAGGATGTATTTCATTAAAATCAACGCAAAAAATTTTTGTTTCTTAAATGTCATCAAAATTTCAAAAAAAATTCACATCTAAAACGATTTTTGAGCAATATATAAAATAGAAAAAAAAATTCTCATCTGATCCGGCTCTAAACTTGATCAATTAAATAATGAGCATTAATTAGGACTACGATTCCTCTAAATTCATCATTACAAGGCTTCCACTATGAGGAAGCAATTAATCCAACTCAAATCCCATTGAAAAAATCCTGGAGAAAAGCTGAGCGTTATTTTCGGATGAGGAAAAAGCGAGAAAATCCGCGAGAATTTCCAGATTCCTCGAGCGAAGACTTCCTCGTCCGACAATAACACGAGGATTTCTTCAGTAGGGATAAAATTATGGACCCATAAAAAATAAATGAATAAAAAATACCTTTTGAAGAACCGATCTTTCCAGAGTGAAATCATAACAATATCTCGACGCATCGGGCAATCTATTGTTGTAAGCTGCAGGCAAGGCGATTTTTCTGGGGGGTTTGTAGGCTTCGGCAATTTTTACGTGAACACCATCCATGTAAGTCGCAACGGATTCGCACTGAGTTGAATTAGAGGCTCGTGCCATATTCCATAAAAACTTCTGCTCTACCCGAGAAACACTTTTCACGCTTTCCACCACAGAAATGCGAATTATTTCAAAAATGTATAAAAACTCTTTGAAAGCTGTACCTAACCTCACTTTTTATTCTCACCTAGTTTATCGAAGGATTCGACTTGATTTTGGGAGCGATTATTGATTCAGCGGGATTTTTATCATCAGTATAAGAAAAGTTTTGGGTTATCCCCATTTTCAGAATCACTAGGGTGAATTATCCACGAAATTGTCCCATTGCAGTATTTTGACAGATCAGATGCGACCGTCCATCTTTGTTCTGCTCAGCTGACAGTTCTGCTAACTCACTTTTTTCGATGATTAATTACGTTCTGTCGTTTTTTAATGAATTGAATTCGTTTTCAAATTTGGATTATTTTAATTTATTAAAAAAGCGTTTATATAATGTCGTGTATCTTGTTTATTGTCAGGTACATAAATAGAAATATTGGATGTTCCAAGTTATTAATCAAACTTGTCTTTTGTTTTAACGTATTTTAAATTATTTACACAATTTTTATTAATTGAATCAAATGAACGTTTCGCAATGCAAAGTATTCTGACCTTATTTCAAGCTACATTTAGGAACAGAGACGTGTATATACATTCCAAAATTTGTGTACATTATACTTTTTATTTTTAGTTTCTTGGCTCCGTTTACTAATTTTCTTACATATATCAAATTTTGAACGTCCGACTCTATTGTGAAATAAGTTTTTATTTAAGAGCATATATCTACGAAATTCTGGGAATAAAAAGAAAACAAGAATCTAATAATCAAATTTGAACAAAATTCTCTTAAATGTTTTCCTTATTCAAACTGAAAAAAATTCAGCATTAGATTCTTGTTTTTTTTTTATTTGCAAAATTTTTGTAGTTTTTATTGAGCTGAAAACGAAGAAATTTTAGTTCCTCATTTTTTTTTTTTTTTTTTTTTTTTGAACTGGCAGAGGTAAATTTCATGTTCTGAAGATTTTTATAGAATTGGAAGGGAGGAAATTTTAATTTTTAATGTTTCTAAATTGGGAGAGGTGCTCATTGTTATAGAGTTGGAAGGGAGAACATTTAGTTTTCAATTGTATTTTAATTGGAGGAGAGCCAATTTTTATTATTAAGATTTTTATAGAGTTTTAATTTTGCTTATTTCTTTTTTGTCTCTTTTTAAGATTTTTATTCACGTAAAGGGCAGAATTTTTTATTTTCAATCTCTCCTCTCAATAATAAGAAGAGGGAAATCTTTTGTTTTTAACATTTTTAATGAGCTGGGAGGAAGGGAATTTTGTTTTTCAATTTTTGTCACTGTAGGAGCGATATTTTTCATTATCGAGATTTTCATAGAGTTGGAAGAGACAAAATTTTGTTATTCATTTTTTTGTCTCTTTTTAACATTTTTATTTAGTTGAAGGGGAGAATTTTTTTTCTCGATTGGAAGAGGAAAATTTCCTTATTTTTAAGATTTTTACCAATTTGGACGGGAGGGAATTTTGGTTTTCAAGTTCTTCGAAATTGGAAGAGGCATTTTTTAGTTATTAATATTTTTATTGAGATGGAAGGAAGACAATTTTTATTATTAATTGTTTTTCTGGATTCTTGGTTATTTTTTTCTCTTTTTAACATTTTTATTCAGCTGAAGGGGAGAATTTTATATTTTCAATTTTTTTCTCTTAATTAGAAGAGGGAAAAATCATATTTTTAAACTCTTTTCGTGAGTTGGAAGGGAGGAAATTTTCTTTTTCAATTTTCTTTATCGGAAGAGACATTTTTTATTTTTAAGATTTTTATAGAGTTTCAAGAGACGAAATTTTGGTTCTTCATTTTTTTGTCTCTTTCTAACATTTTCATTCAGCTGGAGGGGAGCATTTTTCATTTTCAATTTTTTACCTGAATTCGAAGAGGGACATTTTTTATTTTTATCGTCTTTATTGAGTTGGTGAGGGAGGAAATTTTGCGTTTCAATTTTTTTTTAAGGAAGAGGGACGTTTTTGTTATTTTATTTCTTATTTTTATGGAGTTGCAAGGAAAACAATGTTGGTTATTATTTGTTCTTCTCAATTGGAAGTGGCCAGTTTTTTGGTTTTTGACATTTATATTAAGTTGACGGAGGACAAATTTGGTAATTTCAACATTAAGATGAAAGGCATGAATTTTTTATTTTCAGCTTTTTTCTGAATCGAAAAAGGCAATTTTTTTAAAAATTTTATTGAGCTGGAAGGGGGGAGATTTTGGTTTGAATTTTTTTTCTGAATTGGGAGAGTGAAATTTTTTATTTTAAAAATTTTTATGGAGTTGGAAGGGAGGAAGTTTTGGTTTTTATTTTTTCTGAATTGGAAGAGGGACATTTCTTAATTTTAAGATTTTTATAGAATTGTGGAAGGAAATTTTGGTTTTTAATTTTTTTTCAATTGCACCTAACGATCAAATTTGAAGAACATACTCTTAAATATTCTCCTTGAAATTGAGAAAAAGGATTTTGACCATTAAATTCTTGTTGTTTTTTATTTCAAAAAATTTCATAGTTAAATGTAAATGTTGAAAGTTAAAGAGGAATTTAATTTTTGATTTATTCTGAATTTAATTTCCTAAATTTTACTTATATATATTCGCAAGTGGAAAGATAATTGTCGAAAATTAAAATCAACTTCTTTATTCTCTAAAATACATTTTCGATTTCTTCGTCTTTCGCAGAAGACCAGTTTCTCTTAAAAAATAATCTCAAGAATAAATTTCAACTCTTCAAAGTTCAAATTTATGGAATTGTCTTAACATTTATATATTATGTATTAATTTTATCAATCTCTATTCACAAAAATAGGTACTTTCAATCTTCCTCGGAGAAGTCACACTTTTAAACATTACATTTAATTAAAATTCAATCTACCTAACATTGAACAATCTTCAATGATTCAAATTAAAAAAATAAAAATTTCGGGACATTATCTACTTTGTACAAGGCAATTTATCTAGAATTTCCTAATTAATCTATCGTTAATGTAGAGCAGAGGTCCACCAACTCGTTTTGTCCGGCTTTCGTTTTTCGTTCTTCGTTTCTACATTTTGAATGTCCACTACCGGTTCGGCTATAGTTCCTCCTAAGAGTTTCTTATCTTCTAAGGATTTCATATAGGCAAGGAAAGATGTCCACATTAAACTACAAATGCTAACGTAGACTACTCGATTCCTCTCCGGGATGAGGAGGAAATTAACTGTTTGTAGAATCGGCCAAACGCACACGCCAATCTGTGAATTATTATTGTTATTATTGTAGGAGAAGAGATAGATTTTTGATCAATCTCGAAGTCGCGTGTTGCTCATTCAAACACACAACTTCCAAAACACCGCTCCGACACGGGTACGCTGATCAATCTCTCTAGCAATCATCCCAGGTGAAGAGCTTCACAGAGCCATCAGACGTCACGATTCACACATGAACACTAAAAACTGACTGATAAATTCATAGGAAGATCCATACTCTTTACCCCAACTACATACACTAAGCAGAGCTCTTCACGAGGACCCATGAGTATCCAAAATCTTTCGTTTCACTTCTTTTTACAAACAATTGTCTTCCATACATCCCTATCCTTGCATACATCTTTTGCTTCCTTTACATCCATATATTTTTTCATGCAACACTCTTGTCAATCAAGTAAATTCAGTTTTTAATACCAGGGTTTAGGATTCCAATTTTTAGAAATTATAGTAATTTGATACCTTGTATGTAGGCCAGAATTTCTGCTTGACTTGGTCCACGCATTCGGAAATGGGTCTAAATTCGAGGAGACTTATTCCAAAAAAGAAGCAGCACATCGCAGTTGGCCCATAAGTAACTTGTTCCACCAGAGCCTTCAAATTAAAATTTGATATTATTACTTTCTCAAAGGTAAAGTTCAATTTTCATTTCTTGTGCTTGCCACATAATTCAGGGTGGCCGTTAAAATGAAAAAGAAAAATTCCCTATTTTTCCCGGTTTCGAGAAATTTTTCTGTCAACGAAAATTCCCAAAATTTCTCCTTTTTAACTCACATTAATAAAAATGTTGTAAATAAAAAAATATCTCTCTTCCAATTCAGTGAAAAGTTGAAAAAAATTACTCCCTTTCATCTTGATGTTAAAAATACTAAATTTTGCCTGAATAAAAATGTTAAAGAGAAAAAAATGGCCTCTTCCAATTCAGAAAAACATTTAATAAGCAAAATTTAATTCTTCCAAACTCAAAAATTCTTCTTCTTCTTTGATTCTCTCATAGAGGGAGTTTTATTAACCTTAGGTTTGATAAGTGGAACTCCCTTGCTGTGTAAGCATCAACCTATCTGGCCATGGCTAGTAGTGTGTATGTACTTCAGTTTATGCGAATCCAAGAGGATTATAGTAGGTTATTTGTCCAAGTGAATCGGACCAGTCCGCGGCAGTCACATGTAAACGTAGCCGCTTGATTAGCCTTTATGGTGGAACACCACCGACCCCTTCACTAGTGCGCATGCCCAAGCGGCACGCGCGAGATTCAATTCTACTTTCTTATATTGATAAATAAAGTCTTATATTTTTCAAGATATAGCTTTGTATCTGTACAGCTATAAAAATTATGCGACTAGACAGAAATATTGCACTCTCTCAGGAAACGTGCGATTAAT
>JAUMHM010000001.1:8633278-8650920 GCA_032362435.1 Melikaiella ostensackeni | reverse complement strand
TCACTTGGGTTTACAGAAATAACGTAGGTCGCACCTCTACCCCTTTCCAACTCTCATCAAACTTTATGATTTTCCACAGAGGTGGGGGTATACTTCTCAGGTAGTAGAGTGCGAGTTTGGACATGCCCACATGGAAGAGGGCGAGAAAGCGGTAAACGAAGGGAGGGAATAGGAAGTGATAAACAGGGAAGGAGGAGGAAAAACGGGCATAAATGAGGAATCGGGATGAACGAGTAGACGAAGTATTTCAAGAGACTGCTAGATGCGTGGAAAATAGGGTAAAGGGTGAAGGAAGAAAGGCGGTTACGGGGGACATGGACAGCGGAAACGATATTAGTAGGGAAGAGGTGAATCAGGCAATTGCAAGGCTGAAAAGAAACAAAGCAACAGGTGAGGATGGCTTGGAAAGTGAAGCACTGAAATATGGCGGAGAAGGAGTGAAAGAAGAGATGTGGAGGATTTGCAATAAAGTTTGGAGAGGCGAAAGGTGGCCGGAGGAGTGGAAGACAGGACTGGTAGAGCCGTTGATTAGGATTAGGCTGAAAAGGCAGGTGGAAGAAAAGAGAAGAATACCACACAACCAAACGGGTTTTAGGAAAGGGATGGGGACCGCAGATAAGATTTACGTACTTAATTTTTTAGTCAATAGGAATTTGGGACGGAAAAAAGGGAAACTAGTTGCACTGTTTGTGGATTTTAAAGCAGCATACAGGAGGGTGCTACGGAAGGACATGAAAGAATGAGGAGTAAATGAAGGTTACATCCAGAGGATGAAAGAGATATCTGTGGAAACTAGGATAAGGTTGAAGATACGAGAAAAGAAAGGGTAGGAGTTCTGGACAGGAAGAGGACTTAGGCAATGATGCCCGCTAAGCCTTCTGTTCGAAGCAGGAAGAGGAAATGAGCTGCAAGTGAGAAAGTTACTGGAATGTGCGAGTAAAGTAATGGGACAAGTATGGGGTATAGGAAAGAGAAGGTCAAGGACGACTGGAGGATAAGAGTGTGAGTTTTCGACGTGCTAGTGTGGTCAGTGTTAAGTTATGGAGTGAAAATATTAGATAAATTAAAACTAGATAATAAAGAAAAGTTTCAATGTTTAAAAAGTTTGATATAAAAAAGTTAACCAATTCCGAGAAAATCGATAGAAAATTTTGAGATAAAAATTTTTTTATCTAGAGTGGGGTTCTAAATTTGGTTTTTCAATTTTTAAACTTTTTAGTTAGAAATCTTTCAAATTTTCAGGTACATAGTTGAACTGCAGAGGCTTTCAAATTTGGTAGTTTTTAACTTGAAATTTTTCAATTTCAAGAAAATGAATTCAAATTTAGATGCTTTAATAATCTTTCTCACATTGGGACTTTAAAGAATTATTTTGCAAGGGTCTTTATAATATTTGAATAGTTTCAAATTGAATTTCCTTTGAATTTTATACTTTTTAAGATGCGGATCCTTTCAAACTCAAAATTTTTATTTAAGGAGTTTCTACATTTTTTTATTAATTAAAGAGCTTCAAATCTGTGAGTTTTTTTTCAGAAATTGGGGCCTTTGAAATCTGAAACCTTTTGAATTATTTTATGGATTCTGAATTTCGTTTTTCAATTTTTAAACTTTTTAGTTTGAAATTTTTCAAATTTTAAAGTACTTGAATCAAAGATCTTCAAATTGTTTTACAATTAATTATTATTTTTAAATTATTCTTTTGCATTTTCAAAAATAACTACCCCCATTTTAATGAAGGAATTTAATGTCACAAATGCATAAAGTGTGAACGTAACCAAAATTATTCATTTTAATAAATAAAATAGGTGAAAAAATTCGGTAGTTTTCCAGCCTTTGGATTCTCGAAAAATTCGCCTTTAAAAAATGTTTAAAAATTATTATAATGTGGATATTATACATTTATATTTATTGCAAAAGTTGAATCTAAAGTTTCGGAATTGAGATATTTATGGATAAGTCAGACAACGAAATATTATTTAAGGTATCCTTAAATATCATTAAAATTCATTCGAATTTAAAATCTCTTTAAATTTAAAATCTTCTCAATTGAGAAGCTTTCAAATATTTTCAAATTGCGATTTTATGAATTACTTGGTGAAGGGCTTTAATTTTGAATAGTTTCAAAATGAATTTCTTCTACATTTTCTACTATTTTAAGATGCGAATCCCTTCAAATTCGAAACATTATATTTAAAAGTTTCTACATTTCTTTATTAGTTAAATTTGTAAGTATTTTTTTAAAGTGGTGTTGGATTCTAAATTTGGTTTTAATTTCTAAAATTTTTAGTTCAAAATCTTTCAAATGTTAAGGTACATAGCGGATCCTTTCAAATTCAAAATTTTTAATTTAGGAGTTTCTACATTTTTTTCATTGATTAAAGAGCTTTAAATCTGTAATTTTTTTTAAACTGGAGCCTTCGAAATCTAAAAGCTTTTGAATTATTTTATGGGTTCTGAATTTCGTTTTTCAATCTTTAAACTTCGGTCATTGTACGGTCATTGAAATGAAAAAATTCAAACTATTAAAGCTGAAAATATCTTTATTTGAAGTAATCAAAACTGATTGCAAACTTAAGCACTTGAAGTGAAACACTTTTGAATTTTAAAGTTTCAAAATTCAAACTAAACAAATTTATGATTTATAAATTCGTAATTCAAATATTCAATAATTCAGACGTAAAAAATGGAAGCTTTCAACACTTTTTAATCGAACAATTTTAAATTTCAAAGAATTCACAAAGATTCCAAAATATATAAGATTTCAAAGATTTCGTAAGGATTTAAAAAATTTCAGAAAGATTTCAATAGATTTCCTAAATTTTCTATTTTTTTAAGATGCGGATCCTTTCAAATTCAAAAATTTGAATTTTAGAGTTTCTACATTTTTTTTACTAGATAATAAATCTAAAGTTGGGTTCTAAATTTGGTTTTTCAATTTTTAAATTTGTTAGTTCAAAATCTTTCAAATTTAAAGATAAATAGTCGAATCGCAAAGGCTTTTAAATTTTGTGGTTTTTTAACTTTCAAACTTTGTAATTTCGATCAATTTCATTCAAATTTAGAAGCTTTAATAATCTTTCTGAAATTGGAAATTTAAATAATTATTTGGTACACGTCTTTGAATTTGAATAGATAAAAATTGCATTTCCTCTCATTTTTTAATTTTTTTTAGGATGGGATCCTTTCGAATCGAAAATTTTTAATTTGAGGATTTCTACATTTTTTTATTAATTAAAGAGCTTCAAATTTGTAAGTTTCTTGAAAAACTAGAGCCTTTGGAATGTGAAAGCTTTTGAGTTATTTAATGGGTTCTAAATTTCGTTATTCAATTTGAAAACTTTTTAGTGAGAAATTTTTTAACTTTTAAGGCAGTTGAATCAAAGGCTTTCGAATTTGGTAGTTTTGCAGCCGTTGGATCTTCGAGAATGACATCTTTAAAAAAAATTTAAACGTGATTATTATGTGGATATTATACGTTCATATTTATTACAAAATTTGAAGTTTTGAAACTGAGATATTTAGAGCTAACTCAGACAAAAAAGTATTATTTAAGATATCCTTAAATATTATTAAAATTCATTAAAATGTAAAAGTTTTTCAATTTAAAGGCTTCTAAATTTATAAGCTTTTAAATCTTTCTGAAATTGCGAATTTGAAGAATTTTCTTTCTACTTTCTACTTTTATACTTACTTAATAACTAACTTACTTTACTTACTTTCTACTTTCTACTTTTTTACGATGCGAATTGCTCATTACCGCACATTTTTGAATATTATAGGTTTCTATTTGAAAAATTAATCGCAGCTTCAAAAAAAAAAGGAGAAAAATGGCCTAAATTCTCAAATACAGGGATTATACGGGATATTGAGAAAAATAGGGGGGAAATAGGGAAAGAAGGGGAATAGGGGACTGACTGTGATCCCTGTAGTATTAAAAAAATACGAACCAGCGGATCGTTAATAAATATCCTTTTGATAAATTTGCTAATGGAAAGATGAAGTATTATCCAAGGCGTCAATTGATACATAAAAGGAATCCAAGATCTCCATTCTCTATCCGAAATGTCCATTTTGCGTCCAATCCATGACCAGCCCGGTCGAAAATCCTCATAACTATCAGGATAATCAGCAAAATCTGAATATAAAATTCATTTAATTTAAACTTCTTTTCCAAAACTGTACAAATAATCTATAAATAGAAAAAATACTTACAGAAATCTGTCAAATGAACTTGGTACATGGAATAAAAAATAGCCCCACTCCAAACAGCAAAATAGACAAAAACCTCGAATTTATTGAACTTCGCAATTTCCAGATTTTGAATCTCCCGAGCCATCGCGCCATTAATTAAGACGTAACTAACCTCAAAATAACACCTCCGAATTTTTTGATCGATTTGACCTTCGCGTTCGTGTGATGTGATTTAAAATGCCAGCACGTGTGAGTAAAAACACAATCATCCCTTTTTTACTCCTCTTTACTTTCTTTCATCCAAAAGTAATTCGCAAAATGGTATATTTGAGAGAAATTCACTTCTGTGCGACTCGACGCTTTGTTTTCGCGATTTTTGAGGTTATGTTTGAAAAAAGACGCGATTTGAGATGACACAACCACTTGTTGTGGGTTTGAATTTTATTTTGAGCGTTTTTTATTCCTTTTATGACCTTCCCAATTAAATTTCTACACTTCTTTTTTCGGGTTTTAATGATTTTTTGGTGACCCACTTTATTTTGAGGTTATGTTTTTAATTGTCAAAGACGTCAACAATTGTTTGCGTTCTTTGTTTATCATAACACGTCGCAATTATGATATTTTTGTTATTGTTTTCTGAGTTTGGTAATAATTTCTTCTTGAGTAAACAAAATGATTAGAAAGATTTTATAAATAGGATACTACTTTAACTACAAAGCGTTCGAGTTCCAACGTTTTTGTATGTTTGAAATGAACTTTCGAGTTTAATACTTTTTAAATTGGCAAGCGTTTGAATTCTATTTTGCGGTTTCAAAAAGTGCAGGGATCACAGTCACTCCCCTATTCCGCTTTTTTACTTATTTTTCCACCTCTACCCTTTTTCCCCTTTTTTGGGAAAATCCCGTATAGTCCCTACATTTGAGAATTTTTGCAATTTTTCCCCTTTTTTGAACCTGGGATCAATTTTTCAAATAGACACCTATAATATTAAAAAATGCGCGATAATGAGCAATCCGCATCGTAAAAAAGTAGAAAATTTAGAGGAAATTCAATTTGAAACTATTCAAATTTAAAGACCTTTACCAAATAATTCTTTACACTCACAATTTGAGAAAGATTTAAAAGCTGATAAATTTAAAAGCCTTTTTTAAAAAACTTTTAAATTTGAATGAATTCTAATAATATTTAAAGATACCTTAAATAATATTTCTTTGTCTGAGTTAGCCCTAAGTATTTCAATTTCGAAACTTTAAATTCAACTTTTGCAATAAATATATAGTTATAATATCCACATAATAATAATGTTCTTAGTTTTTTTTAAAGGGTGACTCTCGAGGATCCAACGGCTGCAAAACTACCAAATTTGAAAGCCTTTGATTCAGCTACCTTAAACTTTGAAAATTTTCTCACTGAAAAGTTTTAAAATTAAAAAACGTAATTAAGCAAAGATCAAATGATGCAAAAGTTTTCAGATTCCAAACGCTCCAGTTGAAAAAAACTTAAAATTTGAAGCTCTTTAATTAATTTAAAAAAAGTAGAAACTCCTACATTTTTTATTTTAAATTTGATAGGATCCGCATCTTAAGAAAAATAGAAACTTAAGAGGAAAATAAATTTGAAACTTCAAATTTAAAGATCTTTACCAGGTAATTCTTCAAACTCGCAATTTCAGAAAGATTTAAAAGCGTCCAAATTTAGAAGCCTTTAAATTTAAAAACTTTTAAATTTAAATGAATTTTAATAATATTCAGGGACCCCTTAAATAATATTTCTTTGTCTGAGTTAGCCCTAAATATCTCAATTTCGAAACTTTAAATTCCACTTTTGCAATAAATATGAATGTATAATATCCACATATTAATAATGTTCTTAATTTTTTTTAAGGTGACTTTCTCGAGGATGTAGAATGTAGAATCTCTTAAATTAAAAGTTTTCAACTTAAAAGGATCCGCAATGAACATGCATGATTTTTAATAAAACAAATTTTGAAACAAAATTAAAAATAAAGGGTGGCTGTGCAGAACTAGATAACCAACATTTTATCGAAAATGGGTTTATTGCAAAAAAAAATTCTTTAAAAACCAAGTACACATTGTGGTAAAAGGATTTTATCGAAATATGATTTTTTGACACAATAATTTTTAAAAACATTTTTTAAATATAATTTTAGTTAAAATTTTAATGTGGTAATAATTTTTTCAACCATTTAGCATTGATGTTTCTCAAAATTATCATTTATTGAAAATGAAAAATATATTTTATAGTTTTCGGATTTTTTAGCAAAAAAATTCTGATGTACGTTGATATCGCGATCTTCAATTTTGATTTTATCGGAGCAGAATAGTTTTCCGAATTAAACCTTTTTTATTTTCATTCAGCGTCCCCGTATCTCGAGAGAAGTCTCTATTTTTGTAAAACATTAAAAATTCTATTTTTATCACTATGCAAAGCCGATTTTGAAAATCCATGAAATTTTAATCTCAAAATTCTTGGTCGATTTTCTCGAAATTGGCTATTTTTTTACACCAAATTTTGTTTACCCCTATTCAGAAACTTTATATCTCGGGAGCATGTTTTTATTATTTTTTGTTAACTTTTTTTCAAATTTTCGAAAAATATTTTATGTGAAAAATTCAGCGATACATTCATTCTTCCAACCAAAAAGTAGAAAAATAAGAAGAAAAAATTCCCTTTTTTCGAAGAAAAATTCCACTATCTTCCCTATAATTGAATAATTCTTTAATTATTAGTAATAAAATGTAAAAATAAGTTTTCGTGAAATTTTGTATAATTAAAGGTAACAGAAGTGAAGTGCAAGCGTTGCAAAACAGTTCTTTTCACTGAAGAAGCAACTCCGCTTTTGTCAGCTCACGGCGAAGTTCGAAATACATCAGAAAATCTGCCATGTTCAGCAAATGGATCTGAGCCTTGTCTCTACATATCGACAGATAAAGTACCTGATTGGATTAAAGATTGTATAAATAAGGTTAAAAAATTATAGAATTTATCTAAAAATATATAAAAAAGTATATAATAAATACATATTGTTCGATTTTACTCCAGGATCTAAACTTTTTTTCTATTTCTAGGAACTTTGGACCAAGGGAAAAATTAATTGCCAAAATTGTAAATCCAGGCTGGGATCGTTTAACTTTGTTAATGAAATTAAATGCGATTGTGGCGAGTGTCCAGTGCCACCGATAAGGATAATTCGTTCAAAAGTCGACAGACCTCTGGACAGTCCACGAAATTCCGTTGTTTAATTATTAGAAAAGGGAGAAGAAAACACTTGAAAATTGTATTTTGTTAATAAAAATACAGAAATTCCGATTTGGATTCATATAATATTTTTTAATTTTTAAACCCTATTTGCATTCGATGTTAAAAATATGCATTAACAACCAAACAGTTGAATTTGAAAGCAAAAGAGACGAATTTTCAACAAAATAGTTGAACCTTTAACCAAATAGTTAAATTTTGAAGCCAAAAAGACAAACTTTTTTGTGAACAGTTGAATTTTTGCCAAAAAAATTTATTTTCAACCAAGTAGTTGACTTTTCAACCAAAAAAGATTAATTTTTATCCAAATAGTTGAATTTTCAACCAGGAAGATGAATTTACTACCAAGAAGATTAATTTCCTACCAAAAAGACGAATTTTCAACCAAGTAATAGATCAGTTTTATCTAGAAAAAATAAATTTTCAATTAAAAATATAAACTTTTAACCAAAAATGGAATAGTTATATTTTCATTTAAGAAATTAATTCTGAATAAAAAGAAACGAATTTTCAACAAAAGAGTTCAACATCCAACCAAATAGTTGAATTTTCAATCGAAAAGATCATTTTTAACCAAATTGATAAATTTTTTATCAAAAGAGACGATTTATCAACAAAATACATGAATTTTCAGCTAAATAAGTTGAATTTCAAACTAAAAAAGATTCATTTTCAACCAGATAGCGGAATTTTTAACTAAAAAAAAAATTCTTTACCAAAAATGAAATTGTCAAATTTCCGATTTAAAAAATTAATTTTCAATCAAAAATGAAATGAATTTGCAACCAAAGAGATGAATTTTGAAACAAAAAAATGAATCTTCAACAAATAAGTTCAACTTTCAAATCCAGTAGTTGATTTTTCACTAAAAAGAGAAGAATTCTCAACAAAACATGATTGAGCTATTGAGTTTTATGCGAAACCACATCGGAACATATACCCTGAGTATGAATTCCACAATCATTTTAAGCTAAGAGGATGGTTTTGACGTCGCGATATATTTTCTCATTATTCTATTTGCAGAAGTATTCCAACGTGCATGATTGAGAGGACCTGGATCTTGAACACTTAGATCATGAGAACAGTTACCAGATTTCATAGCATGTGAAATTTCCAAAAGATATTTCTGATCTTTACTCAATATTTTCAATATTCAATCAGTAATTGTAGGTAATTCTAAATCTATTACTTGGAAGGAAACTACAGGAAGCTGTTCACATCCAGAAAGCGTAGACCCAACAGTCCCTGAAAATGATTTGGGACCAGATGTTACTCCATCTACGTGACGGAAAAGACTTCGCAATGGAAGTTCATTAAAATGAAGTAGACAAATGATCCATTGAAGGGACCTATTATGTTTTTCTTCAATTTTGCTAATGCCACCACCTTTCCATCCTGTGTTAACAGCAGTGCCGTCTGATACAACAACAAGAAGTTTACTCCACTCTCCGTTGATTTCGTTTTCCCCAAAATCAAATAAACATTTACAAATGTCTTCTGCGCTTCCAGATTTTGGAGTCACATGACCTAAATACTAAGATCCGGGTTCTCCGACAAGAGAAATATGCTCCTCAATAAAAATTTTACGATGAAACTTCTTGTCGTCTTGAACACCAGTTAGAGTTTTATCCTTTCGACCATCAAAGTACAGACTTAGAGGTGGCGATTTCTTACGTGCTGCTTCTATCAGATCTTTTTGGACTTTGTTTCGTTCTCTTCTGACTTTGTTTTTATCTATACTTAGAGAAGGTTCAAGGATATTTGCATCTTTGAATGCAGATGACACGATAAGTGCCGTAGCACGAGAGCTGACACCAAATCTTTGGGATACGAGAGTAGTTTCTTCAAGAAGAACCTGGGATTGATTAGAAGAGCTTATTTTTGATTTTTTGGAAGGGTGATGAATCTATTTTCACCTTTAATACAGAGGAAGAACATGAAGCCTCAATATCGTCATTAAGACAATATTTACTTTTTTGCTTTACAAGTCTAAGATTGTCAGACTCACGTCTTCTAATTCTTTTTTTGCTGTTTTTTTATTATTCAGGAACGTTTACTGAAGCAACTTTCCCCAATCTTGGACCCCTCTCATTAAAAAGAAAAGCCTGTTCGAGTATGGATACTTTGTTATCCATTGGGCATCTACAATTTTTGAAATCAGCTCACTTGCATGCAGCAATGTCGAAAAGCTTTTTCGCAGATGCCTTGAAATCGTCTACTTTTCTTTTTAATGATGAACTTTTTAAATAAATCTTGACCAATTCTTAGCATCTACATATTTCTTGTGATAATCACATTTGAGTTACTCGGATATGTGACACAGTTGGGATAGACGCTTTTATATAAATTGTCTCTACTTACTTAACCACATTATCAGCAATTACTGAAAAGAGGGTTTTTATTCCCTCCGAATCTGTTCCTAGTTTGAACCTTTCCTGTTTACAGCATAAGATTACATCTTCAATGGAAGGTTTATGACTTTATACTAAATCTCTCGGATCTCCGAAAAGTGGACATTTGATGGCCTGCCGTGAAGAAAATTTTTTACGTTTCGACATGACAAACAAAATTTCAAAGTCAAAGCAATCTATTTAAATCTATTTTTTCAATCTTATACGAGATAAGACTTCAAGCGAGTGATTTGTGTGCTTTTTACGCTAAAAGTATCAGCTGAGTAAGTCAACGTGTGAGCGAGCACAACAAAAACAAATGAACATCAAAACATCAGTCGAGCGCAGCAGAAACAAATGAACGTCGAATACAGCAGTAAACTTCCTCTGTTAGGTAACTTTTTTTATGTGGAATTCAGGAATGAAGGTCAAGTGCATCTATCCTCACAACGTTCTACACAAGTGAAATCCAGAAAACTGAGACCATAAATACTAATATCAAGTAAAATAAAAGTTTTGAAGGCGTTCGCCCAACCGTTCGTGAATAAAATTTTTTAGCTAGTTTTCTCTTTTCCCTTACTTCTTTTTTCAAAGCCATATTTTTAAATAAATGAATAAAGAGTGTAATGTGTTAGCATTACGGCACTAATCAACATTAAAAAGATTAAGATTACCGATTTGGAATCGATTTTCAAATTTCACATTTTATCATTATTATTGGCTAAATACGGAATTTTTAAGAGTTTTCAAAAACAGAAGATACTGTCCAATCAGGCTGAAATTTGGAGGGCTTATTAATGTTGGGAAAACACAACTTTTGCACACTATTAGAATCCGCTAATCGATAAAAAGGTTTTTTCGGCCCACTCTAGTGTTTACATCATACAAATTCTTGGAAGGACGTCACGGCCATCGCAGGCCATACCCGAAACCGTCTCTAAATCGAGGTTCCAATGTATTAATGAAAAATACAGCAAGTGGAAATGAAAGTTAGAAAATTGATTTCTGAAATATTAATTATACAACAACAAAATTGGAGGAGAAAAATGTAATTTGGAGCAAAAATAGTTATTAGCTTTAAATATAGGATTATTTCTTCGATGGAAAAATATTTGAACTCTGAAATTTTGCTCCGTAAAAAGGTCCCTTGAAGAAATAAAAATAATAAATAGCGAATTTCTAAAAACGTACAAAACTCGCGTAGCATTATTCACATACTTAAGGAAATACCCACAATACACATTTTAGTTATTTGCAGTGAAGTACAGTTATAAAATTCCTTCACTAATTACAATGTAATCTTGCAGTCCTGCCGGATCACCCTGGCAGCCAATGAACAGCGAGTGCCGTCTTCTACAAAGTACACACATGCATCCCACGCAGTCACTCCGCACATTTATTTAATTTACAAGATATTAAATATGCCTTCATTTATCAAAGTGTAATCTTTTTATTATATTTCAAATTATTTCGTGCGTCTTTTACGAATATAGTTTGAGGTTTCATTGAGTCAGATCTTCAAAAAAAAAAATAATCAAAGATTTTTCCATAAGGCGTAATGCTTCTGTATGTCACCGTTAGTTCATAACTGGCCACCGCAGCGCTACCGTCTAAGCGCACATAGGCAATATATACACATAAAATAAAGCACGAGTACCGTACTAAGAACATGTTCCTTGAGGCTGCGAGAGCCTTAAGTAAATAGATTAGTACAGGTTTGGGATCGTTCATATATTACGTAACGCATTTTTCTTTTGTTTAAATAAAGACGAGAATAAAATTCCCGTGAAATTAAAAAGGACACAATTATATAAACAAAAGAAAAACGTGTTACGTAATATATAAACGACTCCTTTCGACAGTTTCGGAATATTTGCAAGTAAGCTTCTTTACATGCATTATACTGTATAAACTAAATCGAGCAGAAAACGCAAGGTTCAAATGTGCGTGTCCAATCCCAGAAAGTTAAAAAATTCTTCTGCGAGCTCTCAGGGACACCATTTTCAAGTTTTGAGTAAAAATATCAAAAAATGACGATTTTTGTGCTAGTTTTCTTCGGGTTTAAAAAATTTTGATATTTTAATTTTTTTAGTTTACCAACAACCGAAAAAATTGTCTGCTAGTAATATTATGCTAATAAAAATCATGCCGAATGAAATTCTCCAAATAATACAAAAAAGACTAATTTTAAATTGTCTGTAGATACGACAAGCTCAACTAAAAAAGTGGTTACAACTTTTTTACTCACAACTCTAACGAATGCTTTAAGTAATGTTGACAATAATGTTTGATTCACTTGTTCTTACGAAAAATAGTTATTTATGATAAAAGGACCCAAAGTGGCACTTTTTCCTTGTGTGAAATTGCAATACGAGGCGATGGCGAGTATTGCAATCACGCGAGAGAAAAAGTGTCACTCAGGGGCCGTGTATCATACAATATTTTGTATCACAATGCAATCATAAGTGCGACTTTAGCGTCTCTTAAGCTTCCCCGAACGACTGTCGTCCACAGTATGAGTTATGTGACCTGTCGCGAAGAAAGGGACCTTAGTCGGAAAGGCAAGATTTTTCAGGGCGAGCATTTGAAATAGCTGCGAAAAACGTAGAATCTATGAGTGAAAGGTCGCTATGTCGCTTAATTGTAAGGCAGAAAATTATTTAGAATTTTTTTCCTTTTGTTCATTAGAAAGAGCAACTTAATAAATAATTAATAGTGAAAAAACCCGGAAAACGATTTTTTCCGACTAAGTTCCCTTTCTTCGCGGCAAGTCACACATGAGTATATGAATAAAGTGTAGAGACTGTTCATCATTAAATCGACCAATCTTTAAACAAGTATTCGTATAATGATCCGGTGTTATGAGTATTAAAAAAATAAATGCAGTTATGTTTTATTCTAAATTATGTAAACAGAAAAGCGAAAAAAAACACCCCGCACAAAATATATGGAAAAGGCCTTTCGGTGGATTTTACTGACACTCATTCAATTTGTAGTTTATGAAACTAGAAGAAATTTCCCAAAAGGACTTGGATTAATTATGACTAGTTTCTTTTGTGTGGGGTCCTTTTTATCAGACAGTTTGTTACTTTAGAGTCATGCAACATTAAGATATTGATTAATAACGCTATTTCATAAGTTGAACAAATGATAGTTCTTATTGCAATAACTGTCAATAAAAAGTAATGAAAGTTTATATTCATGCAAAAACTCCAATCGATTAAGGCTTGATCAAGAAAACTTTCGAAAAAATAGTGTTAAGTATTAAGAGAAAGGTTTTCGTAATTAGTGCATCCGCTTCATTTTTATACTAAGGTACAAGTTTTTATCGTGCTCCAAGAAGTGTCAAAAACCCTAGTTGAAATTTGGGTTGCCGATTGAAAAAGACGAGTGGATTTTTGTAGATTCTTAGAAACTGATTCCGAATATGTGAACGAAATTCTTGCGATACGTCAGGTTTTTGTGAAAATTGAGGTGCAAAGTTCCCAAAGAGGCGCTTAATAAATATGGTAGGTGAAAGTTAATATACAATTGAGTTTGAAATCATATAGCTTATTTCAAAAGTGGTCCACTAGGAACTTTTATTTCGTTTCATTTCGGTTATTGAGATACGAAATGAATAAGTTCAGTGTTGTTTCCTATAAGTGACACAATTATTAAATTGTATTAAACAGTATTACAATTAAATTTTGAAATATTCAAATAAGTATTAAAATTGTGGTGAAAAAACATTTTTACATGTGTTGCGTCTTTAAATTTGAAATATGCTAAGATAAGTTAACATTTTCGTGAAGCTTCTGAATTCAAACAAATCTATCCTTTAAACCACCAAAATTTTTGATTTAAAAAGTATTAGGAAAATTTGAGAGAGTCTATGTAAGTACTAATGATAAGTTAAAAGCAATACAATTTTTAAGCTTCAGAGCGTTTAAATTCGAACTTGTGCAAGATTGCAAAAATAAAAATTTGAAGACATTCAAAGGGCTGAAAATCAGCCTTCAAATTTAAAGCGGTGGTATTTAAAAGCGGCCTTAATAAAATCCTTCGTGTTTACACGCCACCGAATTTAAAAGTCTTAAGCTTAAAAAGGTTTAATTTTTAAAACCAAATCAACCTTTACGTGGGATAATTAAAAAAATTTTAATTTATTTAAACCCTGCTGCGATCATACTATTTTTCTAAAAATATCTTCTAGACTGTAAAGCTACTTTTTATACTTCTTGAAAATGTAATTTTTTTGTAATTACTTTTTATGTATGCGAACTCTGAGTAAAGTCCATCAATCTGTCAATATATATGAGCATTTTCTGATATTAATTCATAAATTCAAACGGAAGATATTATTTTGTGACGTTACTGCCAGTGAAGCAGAACAATTTCCATGTAAACAATTTTTAAAAAATTTGGTAAACTTATTAATATTTACTATTTGTGTAATATTTCTTGAAAATTGAGAGCTACAATAGGCAAATACATAGATTCATTAAAAGAAAAAACCACTGATTACACACTTTACAGTGTATTTTAACGACATACGCTAATAAAATCTACCTCTTTCTAAATCCAGCACCACGTAGCAAGATCTGAATATTAGAGTTTTACGGGAGGATTATAAAAACGGTTTTCGAATTGCAAAGACATCAATGTTTTTAAAATTTTATACATTTTTATTTACCTAAAGGGTTTGGTGTACCGTAACTCGGTGGTTGACTTGAATTGAGAGCTGTTGACGTTAAGAAACTTTTATTTCCTGAAAAATACAAAAATCGCTTTCAAATCTAGTACTCTACTAATGAACAAATTATATCGAAATTACAAATCGTGGATTAACTGAAGTATCTGATCAATTTAGTAAATATAATATGGATATATGCGACTTGAAATTGTCAGTTAATATACGTAGTATTTCTATTAAATAGGAAATTGAATAGAAAATTAGATTTATCACAAAAACATAGAGTAATATTAATTAGAAAATAATTCTTTTAGTTGTATTCAAGTGTAATATTTGTTTAAGCCTTAAGAATAATTTCGCAATTATTTCTTTTAAAAGTAAAGTTATGACTTTGTTTTAGATAAACTTGACGTGCGAACAGACCAAACTATGTCATTTGAGATAATTTAGTACCTGGAGCAAAGGGTGTTGGTCCGCTTGTAATTCTTCCAACATTACTTTTACTTGTTTTTCTGTCTGATTTAATGTCTTCAAATACGTTAGTACTGTCCTTCAGAACATATTTTCTGAAATTCAGATACTGTTCTTTTTGTTGGTGCACTTTGGAGTGTACACCCTGTAATCTTCCAGCGACGGCAACAAGAGACTCGTGAAGTTTTTCCATTGCCATGGTCAATTCTAGAAAAATAAATTCAATTTACAAGTTAGAAGGCTTCAAGAAAAAAGGAGAAAACTAGAGGAACAAATTATATTAAATGAAACCCGTAGGTTTACGTGTAAGGCAAAAAGAAACGGTACTTTTTCAGAAATACTATAATATTGAAGTTTACGCAGTTCTGTATTAAGTGTTCAATTTGTCAACCAATTTTCTTATCCTAAACAAAGTATTTTTTATTTGTTTATTTTATTACACACGTACATCCTTTTTGGATATTTAAATACAGAAGATCCATCCTTACTATGTATCCCCTACCGTCTGCAGCCTGATTTTTATTAGAAATGCTCGCATTTGCTTGGACTTTTGGCCAAGGAAGAGGAAAACTGCAGAAAAATACATTCTCGGAGTAAAACCTCTCACCCGACCAGGGTTCGGTACGTATAGTACGTCACGTAATTTACATGGTTTTCTACATGTTACTTACCATGTAATTTACATTGAAATCTATAAATTCATTGGAAGTGGGGGTTTTCTACGTATAATACACTACCGACAGAAAGTTTGGTACATTTCCTTAGACCGTTTGAAAATTCATACTTCACATCACAGGCGAATATCTGTGCAGGAACTGAATCTACGAGTTTGTAAGCAGAATCATTCGAAAGATTAGAAAATTTCGTGTCGAATCCGCCCAGGTTGAAATCATTTTAATGAACAAGTCAAAAAATATTAAGCTTTAAAGTCAAAAGTTTTTTTGGCAAAATTAACTTTTCGAAATCTTGAGTTCAACTGTTTGCCAAATCTAGAAAAGAGTTCCTAAAAATTTGGAAAAATCATAAAACCAAGAGTGAATCCTACTTTATAAATGGAAAACAAGAGCATGATTAAATATTATGAAATTGCTGAGTATTCATAAAAAATATTTCCTTGCGCAATGGAAATTTTCGGGAGCCAAAAGTCCGAGATTCGTCGTTAACCTTCACTTGTTTTGAGGTGCCACGTCAGATTACATTAGATATACAGTGGGATATAATGGATTCTGACATTGCACGTTATATAACAAATGAAGGTTAACGACCAATCTCGGACTTTTGGCTTGCAAAAATTTCTACTATACGAGTAAATTTTTTTTATGATTACGCAGCAATTACATAATATTCAACCTTGATCATGATTTGGATTTATAGAGTAGGATTGACTCTTGAATTTATGATTTTTCTACATTTTTAGGAATACTTTTCTAGATTTGTAAAGAGTTGAACTCAAGATTTCAAAATATTAATTTTGTAAAAAAAAAACTTTTGACTTTAAAACTAAATATTTGTTGACTCGCTCATTAAAATAATTTCAACCTAGACGAATTCAACGTGAAATTTTATAATATTTCAAATGGTTCTGATTACAAAGACGTAGATTCAGTTTCTGTAGAGGGATCGCCTTTGAAGTGAAGTATAAATTTTTAAACGGTCAAAGGAAATGTACCCAAACTTTCTGTCGGTAGTGTACTACAGTAATTTACGAATAATATACGTAAAGAATTTTGAGTTATGCGCGACTTCGGAATCCTGCACTCGAAAGTAGTTAAATGCAGTAAAAAACACGTCTAAGAGAGAATCAGGATCGGTCACTTTCATGACTATTTTATGAAAACAGTTTCTATTGAAATAAAATTTTTTCTTGGTAGATTTTTGCATTGTAATCAAAGTTTAAAACTTAATAAACAATATGATTGAGGTTGAAGGCTTTCAGTTTTGTATTTACAATTACTGAAGATACTCAATGACGCCTGCGTACGCGCGTCAATGTTCTGAACGATTATTTTCACCAATAAGAAATTTAATTTCACTTTTCAATCTCAAGGTTCTTAAAGGAAAAATAACCTCAATCTTTCTTTCTAGCCAAAACGAAATGAACGACTTACTATCTAGTATCTAACAGCACAGCACATTGCCCAAGTTTGACTTAGATCGGAAAACTTTGATTTTTTAAGTGGGTACACTTGAGAAATAATGCTCCTTATGTAACATGTATGATACAGTTTCATAAGTACATGTTATATAGCTCTGTACATAATATATCAATTTAATACATTCAATAATAAATAGTATTATTTTTAATACATATACTTATAATGGATATTAAGATCTCATCATTCAGTTTCTCATCGCCGGCGTGTGATGGCGTGCAAGAGCTTGTTTCAGTCGGCCGTGTTATCTACACGACCTATTGGCCGTTTGAGACAAGTGGCAATATTTGCATATTTTATGATATTATTTTATACATAATATATTTATTATATTATATATATTATATTTTCAGTAAATATAGTTATAGTTGGCAGACTGGAGGCCTCTCCATCAATCTTGAACAGTTCCTTTAATTTGCTACCGTTTCGGACACAATCAGTGTCCCGGTCAACATGTCCGAAAACAAGCGGAACAACGACGCC
>JAUMHM010000001.1:8622545-8633178 GCA_032362435.1 Melikaiella ostensackeni | reverse complement strand
GTGTAAATAACTGCGCATTTCTTTATAAAATTTGTTTATAACAATCACATTTGTCATGAAATAGCAATATAGTTTACAAAAGTATCACTAGCAAGACTAATAAAGTACGTTTAAGAAAAGTAACTGAAACTCTCAAAAATCGCTCAAACTGTGCATTTCTTTATAAAATTTGTTTATAACAATCATAAAATTGTCATGAAATGATAACATAGTTTATTGAAACATCACTATCACGTCAAACAATGCACGTTTTTCTAAAAAAAGTACGTCAAACACTCAAAAATTGCTCAAACTGCACATTTGTTTATCAAATTCGTTTATAACAATGACATTTGTCATGAAATGACAATACAGTTTACGAAAGTATCACTAGAAAGGCTAACAAAGTACGTTTAAAAAAAGTAACTGAAACTCTTAAAAATTGCTCAAACTGTGCATTTGTTTATAAAATTAGTTTATAACAATCACACAATTGTCATGAAATTGCAACATAGTTTATTGCAACATCATTCCCAATTCAAACAAAGCACTTTAAAAAAAAGTACCTCAAACACTCAAAAACTGCTCAAACTGTGCTTTTGTTTATAAAATTTGTTTATAACAATAAGAAATATATTCCGCTTTGCCTTCATATGTTTTTATGTTACTTTAAATTGGATTAAATACGAAAATCGCTCAATAAATATCCAAAACCACTCAAAAATCACCTACTATTGTTTATAACAATACAATTGTTAATAACAATTTATTAATTTTTAATAACCTATTATGTTATGTTCCACGAATGTTTATTCATTTATTGAACACTAATATCAATCATTTTGAATTAATTGCGTGTTATTATAGTAACAATATCTTAAATTTTACGATTTTTCCCAACCTTGTGTATAAATAAAGTGAACAATAATTTTTTTCCAATTGGCCTCGAGGGATCTCTTAAGAATTTAGTTAGCTTTAATTTTTAAAAAAAATTTTTCAATCGGTTAAAAATTGTAGCCAGAATCGTATTTTGAACATTTTTTCGTCATTTTGCCCCACTGTGCATCGTACTCATTGACAAAGAGAAACGAACGATGTTTGTGATTGAATTCCCGACTCTGGCTGACGCCCACGTTACAGGCGAGGAGAAGGAAAAGGGGGAGAGGTATCGAGACCTTATACTGGAGCTGCGGGGAATGTACAAAGAATATTCGTCTAAAATGTTTGTCCTTGTAATCGGTGCTCTTGGAGGTGCGAATGCATCACTGGTTCGTAACCTCGAAGCCATACCCGAGTGTCAGAAAAATGCCAAGGCACTTGCGAGATGAATGCAAAGAGCTGTCATTCTTGGGTCGCTTCGTGTCCTTAAGACTCACGAGTGTTTTCGGTTGAAAATTTAACAATTTCGTTAAAAAGTCATCCCTTTTGGTTGAAAATTCAACTGTTTTGTTTGAAAATTCGTCTTTCTAGCTTTAAAATTCGATAATTCCAATGATATACTTTTTTCTTGAATGAAAATTTCTTTTTGATATAAAATTCAACTAGTTTGTTGAAAATTCATCCTTTTAGTTTGGAAATTTATCTCTTTTGGTAGAAATTTCATCGTTCTTGTTTAAAAATACAACTTTTGGTCAAAAATTAATCTGTTTCGGTTGAGGATTTAACTATTTTGTTGAAAATTCGTTTTTTTTTTCGCAAATTTATCTTTTTTAGTAGAAAATTGAACCACTTAATTGAAAATTCGACTTTTTTGGTAAAAAAAATTATATTATCAGTTAAAAATGCAACTGTATGGTTGAAAATCAATCTGTTTCAGTCATGTTAAAAATTAATTTTTTTATTTGAAAATTCATCATTTTAGTTGAAAATTCATTCCTTTGTTTGAAAATTTAACTATTTTATTGAGAATTTTTTTTCGGCAAAATTTACCTTTTTAAATTTAAAATTCAACTATTGGGTGTAAAATTAATGTATTTTGTTGAAAATTCGTCTTTTTCATATAAAAGTAATGTTTTTGGAGGAAAATGCAACGATTAGGTTAAAATAGTTGAATCTCCAACTGAAACAGATTAATTTTCAATCAAAAGGATAAATTTTTAACAAAATAATTAAATTTTCAATCGTAAAAGATGAATTCTCAACCAAAAGTATAATAGTAGACCTTTCAACAAAAAAGAATTAAATTTCAAACAAAAATAGATGAATTTTTTTATTGCACATTTCAGTTAAAAACGCGAAGAAGGGGAAAAGAGGGAAGTGGGGGGATAGACTTTGAAGTCTGCGATATATAAATAGGAATTTTGATAATTTACCGACAAAAGAATGATATCGTTTAAATAAACATTAAAGTTCAATTTTTGAAATTTAAAAATATTATGTTAGAAAATTGAAAATTTTCTCTTCTAAAATTAATTTCATTAAGGTTCTACGTTTATTTAATTAACAAAATTTTCATACATGTTTGTTCCCTAAGTTTATAAAATCTTAGTAAGATTTTTGGATGACCCCTTTCTTTCAAAATAAAAATAATCAACTAATTAAATTACGAATTTATTGTTCATTGCCGCCCGTAATTGGTTAGAAGGAGAAAAAGTTAATTCTCAAAACTCTAGGGGCGATTCGTCACCAGGGATTGGTACGTATGAACGCACATTACGCGTTAGCACAAAAATGGCTGACGTTCAGCTGAGATTGTAGGCCTCTGATTGGTCCTCTTCAAGATCAGTCCCCATCATTTCCCCTCATCATAAGTGATACAGAATCTGAATAAAAAAGAGACAATGAAATAAGAACCACTCCTATTCCGGATTCTTCTTTGTCGGTCGTGTCTGTCACTCGTTTCATCAACAAATTATGTAAATAAATTATTGAGAGGGCTGTTATGGCTCCAAAATTTCCCGTGCAAAATCACCAGAACAAAAAATTTTCTCGATTGGATTTTGCTTTTAAATCTTCGACTTGAAGGTTAGAATACCAACATTATTCCTCTTTAAACAAAAATTGTATTCCGCCTGTGAAAGTGCTATAAATTAATCGAATACAGTCTGCCCCAATTTTCCGTCGTGCGATTTCTCGCATTAATTAAATATTTAATTAAAAAGTGATTCAATTTTTGATAATTCACGATGGTGAGACTCACGGAAGAAATGGTTATTGCGAGGACCAGAATTTCCGATTTGACACATGTCAGACAACTTAATTGTTGGTAAGTTTTTTATTGTTTATTTGTGTTCAGCTGTTTTATTTACTGATCATATTTTTCATTTTGAGCAACTTTAATCTATTCCCGTTTTATAACTGTGTTTTATTCAATTTCGATTTTTTTTCAAAAATGTTAGATATGTTTCCAATTGGAAATTTACTCTTAAATTAAAATGAGTATTGCAATGAACGAACAAGATTGCTATTATTTAAATTTGAAATTACGCCATTTTAAGCCCTTCAAATAAAAATTTGTTTCATTTGAAATCGAGTTTGAAATCTAAGTTTTAATAATTTAAATTTAAACCTAACTTTTTAATTTTTAAGTCCAAAATTAAAAAGTTAGCAGTTGTAAATTAACTTTATTTTCTAAGCAAAATTTCGTTTTCTAAGCTAATATTTTTAAAGTATTGAAAGTGAACTCAATTTTTATTTGAACTATTAGTCTTTAGTCTATAATTTGTCAAGATTCCTATTTATTTATCGCAGGCTTCACAGTCTTTCCCCCATTCCCCTCTTTTCCACTTTTTCTCGTTTTTCCACTTGAATGCGAACTGAATTATAATAGAACCCAACAAGGAAATCTTACTATTTTTGGTTGAAATTTCATTCTTTTTCGTTAAAAGTCTTCTATTACTTTTTTGGTTAAGCATTCGTATTTTTTTGTTCAAAATTTTATTGTTTTGTTGAAAATTCAACAATTTTGTTAAAAATTCAACAATTTTGTTAAAAATTATTATTTTGGTTGAAATCGAACTGTTTGAATGAACATTTTTGTTGAAAATATATATTTTTGAGATGAAAATTTAAATTTTTTGTAGAGAATTCGTCTTTTTTGGGTTGAAAATTCAACAATTTGTTTGCAATCTTTTTCTCTTCTGAAAAATCATTCTTGGTTGAAAATTCAACTCGGGTTGAAGATTCCTCTTTTTGATTTGAAAATTCATCTCTTTTTTGTACAAATTTAATCTTTTTTGCTAAAAATGAAACTGGTTGGTTGAAAGTAATTCTTTTTATGCTTGAGAATTCAACTATTATTTTGAAAATTAATCTTTTGTGGTTGAATTCAACTGTTTTGATAAAAATTCAACTGTTATAGAAAATTCCTCTTTTTGGCTTAAAAATTCAGCAATTTTGTTGAAATTTTTTTCTTTTTAACTGAAAAATCTTTTTTGGTTGAAAATTCAACTCTTTTGTGGAAAATTCAAATATTTTGGTAGAAAATTGAACTATTTGGTTGAAAATTATCTGGTTTTTTTTCGAGTTGAAATTCAACTGTTTTGTAGAGAAATCGTCGTTTTGGTTGAAAATTCAACAATTTGGTGACTAAAATTGTTTTTCTTCTTCACCGTAAAATTTTTCTTGGTTGAAAATTCAACTCTTTTGTTGAAAATTCAAATGTTTTATTGAGAATTCGTCATTTTGGGTTGAAAATTCAACAATTTGGTTGCAATTTTTTTTATTTAACTGAAAAATCTTTCTTGGTTGAAAATTTAACTCTTGTTGAAAATTCGTCTTTCTGGTTTAAAAATTTATCTCTTTTGTAGAAATTTCGTCTTTTTTTTTGTCAAAAATGCAACTTTTTGTTTGAAAATAATTCTTTTTTTGGTTAGGGATTCAACTACTATATTATTTTGAAAATTAATTTTCTGTGGTTGAAATGAACTGTTTTTTTGAAAAATTGTAATTTGGTTTCAAAGTTCAACTATTTTGGTGGAAAACTGTATAATTTGATTGAAAATTAACTTTTTTGTTGAAAATTCAACTGCTGTGGAATATTCGACTTTTTGGATTAAAAATTCAGCAATTTGGCTAAAAAAAATTTTTTTCTTGACTGAATTTTTTTTTTTTTTTAATTCAACTACTTTGATAGAGAATTTAAGTATTTGGTTGAAAATTCATGTATTTTGTTAAAAGTTCATTTTTATGGTTGAAGATTCATCTCTTTGGTTGAAAATTCATCTATTTGGTTAAAAATTCGTCTTTTATAGTAGAAAATTAATCCTCTTAGTTGAAAATTCATTTTTTTGGTTGATAATTCAACTATTTGGTTAAAAATTCATCTATTTCAATGAAAATGCAATATTTTTACTTGAAATTTTAGGAATTCAAAGTGTTTCAAATTGCGTTTAATACAGTACATGCATTAATTTTATTTAAAAGAATTCATTCCCCTATTTTCTTGAAAAATCTCCTTATTCCCTATGTTCTTAGAGGATTTTTTGGCCTGTGAAGCCTATATCGATACAGTTGAAAGAATGTTTTTTTTTTTGGATTCTTCTGGTAAGTGGGGAAGGGGGGAGGAGGCTCAACATAAAAAGGTGTGTGGACTGAAATTTGAAACATTTTAGGTTCTGTCTCATTGCTTATGTTAAAAGCTAAAAAAAAATTATGTACAGTTTTCACTGCTTTTTTGGAATTTTTGAAATATTGCAGGCTTTTTTAATTGAAAGCACACACAAGGTGCCAACTTTTGATTCAAAAGTGGATGTGGGTGGATGAAATCGTTGCTTCATTTTCATTTTGAAACTGTCAAATTATTTAATTCTGAACGCTTTGAGTTTGAAATTGCTCAGTTTTCAAGTTATTGAATTATTTAATCATCAATTTTCAGTGCTTAATACTGAAATTATTTAAGTTTGCAGACCTAAAAGTGAAAATTGTTCAATTTTGGTGTGTATTAATTTGAAGAGTACAATATTAAATGTTCCTCATTCTCAAACGTCTATCAAGGCTTTCAATATGAAATTTTACAATTTTGAAACATTTAAAAATGAAATTCTCTTGCAATCTCAAATTTTTTTATTTTGTTTTTTAAACTATTCGTTTTGGAAAGGTTTTCAATTAAAAATGGTTTATCTATCAAGGCTTTCATTTCCATTCTAGTATATAATTGTTCTAAGTTCATTTATATTTATAATAATGTAAAATACAATTTTATTTATTGAAAAAATTGCAAGATACTTGTTAACGTTAATTTAATTTTTTTACGTAGTATTTCTTTATTTTGAAATATTTGTGATTCTTCTCATTCCAAGAATCAAAATCTAAGGAAGATGAGAAAGCAAGAAAAGTACTGTTAGAAAGGCGGCTAATAAAATCAGCGTGGGAAATCTTTCGCTTAATAATTAAAGTCTTCCTGAGTTAATTACGAACTGTACTTACTTATACAAAATTTATGTCGTTTAGCTTAATTTACTGTTTTTTAAGCTTACTAACTTTTTAAAATTAAACTTCCGTATACTTTTTCATCGATAAATAATTAAATTGATTAAAAAATACAATTTTTAAATAAAAAGAATTGGTATAAAAATATTTTCTTTCAGGGGAACGGAATTAACAGACGTTAGCATCCTCCAAAGAATGAAAAATGTGGAAGTTTTATCCTTGAGGTAATTAAATAAATCATTAATTTATTTTTTCAAAATTTCTGTAAATTAAAATGCATTTTTTATATAATTCGAATAATAATATTGTATTTTGTTTGAATTGATTTATAAATAGCTTATAACAATAGGAAAAATCAGGTTTTGTCTTTCCTTTTTTTGTTATTGAATAGTAGCTAGTGAGATAATTCTAGTTAAGAGAAATGTGAATCGAGAATGGCTTGGTGACTCGAACTCACGGTCACAACCCACTCTCTGGGAAGTTGTTCTGCCCACTCTTATGTAAATCAGAGCAAGATTCATTCAATACATTCGATTAATTTCTCACTCAGCATAAATTGTTCATTAATTCCTTTTCCGTTCACAAAGAATTCCAGGCGTTAATTCCTTTTAGATAATGTTTGTCAACAAATTGTAAATAGGTTACAAAGTTAGAAAATGCTTGTATAATAATTATAATAACTATCATTAATAAATAATAATAATTAATATTTCAGATTTGATTTTTCAATCAAAAGTCAATTAAATTTTCAGAGATTTTCATTATAAATTATTTTACAGTGTGAACAGCATCGAGACACTTGCGCCTTTCCAGTACTGCATGAACCTCCGGGATTTATTCGTGAGGAAAAATAACATCCAGGACTTAAACGAAGTATGTTTTCTTCAAGATTTGCCAAATTTACAAAATCTCTGGCTTAGCGAAAATCCCTGCGCAGAAAGAGAAGGGTCATTATTTTAAATTCTATCCAATTTAAAATATTAAGAGCATGTGACAGTTTGTCACGTGAACAATTACATGGTTTCTATTCGGCGGCTTTATAATTTTAAAAAATGTAAATATTGTGTTGAAATTTTGGGAATTGGTTCAAAATATATAAGGGCATGTCTGTCTGGCCCATTTGAGTTTTTATTTTGTTCAAATAGTGCAATTTTATTAATTTTTAATTTGGAATTAACTGAGAATGGGGCTTTGGAGCTGAAATAGAAATAATAAAATTGCATTATTTAAACGAAATAAAAACTCAAATGGGTCAGACAGACGCGCCCTTATATATTTTGAACTAGTTCCCAAGATTCCAGTAAAGTATATGTATTTTTCAAATTATGAAGCCGCCGAATAGAATAAGATGTAATAATTGGTCACGTGACAGACTGTCATATGCCCTTAAGGCCTAAGTTTCAAGAACATGAATATTTGACTTCATTTTTTCTCCTTAGATATCGATTAGCAGTCCTGCGAGTCTTGCCGAATTTGCAAAAACTCGACGACAAGGTTGTCTCTCCAGAAGAAGTGCATACCGCTCTTTCAAGAGGGAAAATATTGGTCCATCCCTTGGATTTAGAAGCTTCTTCTCCACAACCGGATCCAAATGTTGAGGTAATTTTTCACAATAAATTAAATTTACTTCTGATTACTAAGGCATAGCCAGGCATGTCACTTTTAGTCACTTTTTTTCTTAAATCACTTTTTAGTCACTTTTTAAGATAAAGTCACTGTAGTCACTTTTTTAAGATGAAGCTACTGTAGTCACTTTTTTAAGATAAAGTCACTGTATTCACTTTTTCAAATGAAAAGATCACTTTAGTCACTTATCTTTCAATACATATAACACATAACCCAAGGCTTAACAAAGTGGTTAATCCTTGGGTTCTCTGTTTTAATTTATCAAATGAATTTTTGAAAAAATTTTAATCAAAAATATTCCATTGATTTCAGTAAAGTTCGAATGAATTTAGAAGAATTCAAGGGATTCAAAAGACTTTGATGAAATTCATAAGAATTTGAGTGAATTTAACAAAATTAAAAGAATCAAATAATTTCCGTTGAATTGAGTGAAATGGGAGCGAACGGAATTCAGGACAAATTCAACAGAATTTAAGCGAATTGAAAAAAAAAATCAAATGATAGACAAGAACAATGAATCAAATAAAACTCGAGTGAATTTAGAGGAATTTGAGGGAAATGCGAAGGATTCGATGTAGTTCATAAAAATTCAAGGTGAATTTAAAAAAAAAAATTAAAGTGAATTGAAAACAATTAAAAAATATTTTTAAAAGTTTATTGATTCATTCATTATGGAGTAAGTTCAGGAAAATTCAAGGGAATTCAAAGGGATTTGATGAAATACCTAACAATTCAAGGTGAGTTAAAAAGAAATCACGGCGAAAAAAAACTAAATAAAAAAAATCCATTGAATTGAGTATAATTAAGCGAATTTAGAACAATTAAAGTAAACTCAAAAGAATTCAGGGAGAATTCGAAAAAATTCCAAAGAATTCAGGATGAATTCCAAATGAATTCAAGTAAATTAAAAAAATTTTAATCAAAGATATTCCATTCATTTCAGTAAAATTAGAGTGAATTTGGAAGAATCCAAGAGAATTCGATGAAAATCATACGAATTCAAGGTTAATATAAAAGAATTCATGGCGAATATAAAATAATTCAAGTGAATGAAACAAATTTTTTAAAATCCAAAAAAGTTCCGTTTTAGGAAAATTAGAAGAATTCGATGAAATTTAGAAAAATTCAAGTGAATTCGAATAAATTCAAGAAAATTCAAAAGAACTTAGAATAATTCAGGATAAATTAATAAGAATTCGGGGTCAATTTCAAATAAATTCAAATGAATTGAAAAACATTCAACAAATCCAAAATATTCCATTAATTTCAGTAAAATTGGAGTGAATTTAGAAGAATTCTAGGGAATTGGATGGAATTTAGACAAATTTAAGATGAATCTAAAATATTCAGGGCGAATTGAAAAAAAATCATGAAAATTCAAAGCAATTCCAAAGAATTCAAGAAAAATAAGAAATAAGTAAGGACCTGAATTCAGTAGCACTATTCTTTTGATTTTTTTTTAATTCACCCTGAATTTTTTCAATTCATTTGAATTCAATTGGAATTACCCTGAATTCGTATTAATTTATCCTAAATTATTTTTAATTCTCTAGAATTCTTCCGATATCACTTTAATTTCACTGAAATGAATGGAATATTTTGAATTTTTTTAAAAATTATTTGAATTCATTTGAAAGTCACCCTGAATTCTTTGACATTTTTTTTTTGAATTCTCGCTGAATTCTTTTGAATTTACTTGAATTTCCTCGAATTTTTCTGAATTCACTCCAAAGTGAACGAATTCAATGAATTTTTAAAAATATTTCTGAATTGTTTTCAAGTTACTTGAATTTTTTTTGTTAATTCACTTTGAATTTTTGTGAATTTCATCGAATTATTCTCATTTTCCTTGAATACCTATAGATGCAATCGAGTTTTATTTAATTCATTGTTTTTTTTTATTATTTGAGCTTTTTTCAATTCACTTAAATTCTGTTGAATTTGATCAATTCTACTTAGTGAACTGGATTTTTTTTTCTTTAGTTTTTTTTTAAATTCATAATGAAGTGTTTTATACTCGCATTGAATTTTGAGGCATTTTACCAAATTCTTTTGAATTCCCATAAACTCTTGTAAGTTTACTCCAAATTAAAAGAATCCAATTAATTTTTTCCCATTGTTTTCAGTTCACTTGAATTTTTTAAAACTTCACCTTGAATTTCTCTAATTTTCATCGAATTCTTTTAATTTACATAAAATTCATATATATTCGCTAATTCTGTTCACTCCCATTTATCTGAATTCAATGGAATTTTTTTGGCCATTGAAAATTTTCTTTCCTTCACTTGAACTATTTTATATTCGCCCTGAATTCTTTTATAATAACCTTGCAGTCGTATGAATTTCATCAAATGCTCTTGAATTCTTCCAAATTCACTCTAATTTTTCTGAAATGAATGAAATATTTCCCTGAATTCCTTTGAATTTACTATAATTGAGCGCCCGGATCGTAGAACTCACCGAGCGCGCGAAACCGGGTAAAACTATTGTCCAGTTCCGAAAACTTTCACCGAAAAAAAATTTTCAATTTTCACTTAAAAAAAATATATAATCGTGTTCCAATACAAAAGCCGCGTGTTTTGTTTGAATAAAATTTTTCCATCACTCCTTTATTTTTCGAAATAAAAAATAAAAACCGTGAATTTTTCGAGTCGTAAAA
>JAUMHM010000001.1:8596133-8622445 GCA_032362435.1 Melikaiella ostensackeni | reverse complement strand
GATTTTCGAACATTTTACGACTCGAAAAATTCACGGTTTTTATTTTTTATTTCGAAAAATAAAGGAGTGATGGAAAAATTTTATTCAAAAAGAACACGCGGCTTTTGTATTGGAACACGATTATATATTTTTTTTAAGTGAAAATTGAAATTTTTTTTTCGGTGAAAGTTTTCGGAACTGGACAATAGTTTTACCCGGTTTCGCGCGCTCGGCGAGTTCTACGATCCGGGCGCTCAATTGTTCTAAATTCGCTCAATTCTACTCAATTCAATGGATTTTTTTATTTTTTATTTCGTTTTTTTTTTGTAATTCACCGTGAAGTCTTTTAAACTCACCTTGAATTCTTAGGTATTCCATCCAGTTCTTTGGAATTTCCTTAAATTTTTCTTAATTTACTCTAAATTTGATGAACTTAATAAATTAACTTTTTTTCTACTTCTTTTCATTTTACTTGAATTTTTATGAATTTCATCGAATTCTTCTCATTTCCCTAAATTCCTCTAAATTCACTCGAGTTTTATTTAATTCTTTGGTTGCCCCGAATTATGTATACTCCCATTTTACTGAATTTAATGGAAATTATTTGATTTTAAAAATTGTTTATGATTCACTCAAATTTTTATGAATTTCAGCAATGTCTCTTGAGTCCTTTGAATTCTTTCAAATATATTCCAATTTTACTGAAATCAGTGGGATATTTTGGATTAAAAAATTTATTTTCAATTCATTTGAATTATTTTGAATGTACCCTGAATTCTTGATTAAATTTAACTTGGATTGTTTTGAATTCACTCTAAATTCGTTAAAATTTACATGGATTCCTTATAAATTATTTTTTGGTTAGAAATTAGTTACTTTTGGTCACTTTTTCGGTTTGAATAGGTCACTTCTTTAGTTTTTTCACTTTTTCAAGTAAATTAGGCTATGGCAGCCCTGGGCATAACGTAAAATACAAATTTCACTGAGTAAAAAACCCTAAGATCATATTTTTTTCTTTTTTACATAAAACTTAACTGTGTAAAACTTAATTGTGGGAAATTTTGGTTCCGATCAAAAAAAGAATTTCTGATCATTTTTGCTGAAATTTTCCGGAAAACCCGAAAAAATCATGTTTTTCTTGATTCACTTCAAAATTATTAGTGGTGTTGAAAAAGTATTTGAATAAAAGTTGTAGATCTCTATAAAATACGTCTTTTTTGTTGTGTTAATTTTTGTCATTGAAATAACCCTTCTCGAGAAAAATCGAAAGAAGGGTGAAAAAAGTAAAAAGAAAATATTTGATATTTTTCGTAATCAGTGGGAATTTTTAATTTGAATTACTCTCAATTACCTCAATTACCTCAACTCTCATAATAAGCCTCGAAGCAATGCCTGACATACTCAGTCCTGTGGGTTTTTTTCAGTCTCTAAAATCCCCTACCATCTGCAGCCGGATTTTTATTAGAAGCGCTGGCATTCGCCTGAACATTTGGTCAGGGGTGTAGAAAACTACAGAAAACCAAAACTCCCGAGTACAGTCGGTTATCGACAGATGAGTTTGGATGTTGACGTTCGATAGCATCGAGTGCCCACATCCATCCTCGGCGTCAAACAAATTCAAGAAAATTCAAAAGAATTAAAAATAATTCAGGCCGTCGGTTACTTTCTTGTAAAATATCAAAACTACATTAAAATATAACAATATACAAAAAAAAATTCAAGAAAATACCAAATTCGTCCATGTAATAGACAAAAGTTCTAATTTCCTGTAATTGTTGTTGAAATTTATTGCCTTTAGTTTGTTTTCCTGTAAAAATGATTGTAGTTTTTGCACTTATTTGTGAAATATTTTTCACCAGGGACTGAGAGAACAGTTTAAAATTTGATTTTTTCAAATTAATGTTTGTGAAATTTTGTGTAAGAAACTAAAACTACCCAATAAAAACCACACAATAGGATTTTAAGAGTCGAAAATGGTGAATTATATTTTTTATGGAGTCCGGTATTAAGAGTATTAAGTAAAATTGAAAACGTCCACTGTTTTTGAAAAATATCAAACTTTTTTTTACTTTTTTCATACTTTCCCTTTTTTTTCTCTAGAAAGGTCGTTTTATTGAAAAAAAATTAATGCAACAAGAAAGATGTATTTCGTAGAGATCTACAAGAAAAGAATATGACTCCAGGGTCTTTCATTTTCTGAAATGATTTCTTAATTCTCTTTGAAATTCCAGGAGGAGTTGACTGAATACATCGAAGAACCCGAATTAGTTCAACAAAGGAGATACAGTTCTTCCAGTGATCAGGTAAAAAAATATTATCTAAAAATAAAAAAATCTTTACTTAATAATCCTACAAGACCATAATAAAATCGTAATGGCTAGCCTGCCGGCGCCGGCAACATTGTTCGTTGCTAGCTGTTTTTTTCCTCCCGGGTGTAAAGTTCCGAAATGCGTTTAGCGATGTATTTTCATGCACTGATTACGTATATGGCCATGAAAATTGCAAAACAAAACAATTTTCAATGTCAAAACTTAAAAAAAAAAACACGTTTTTAAAGAGAAAAATGTTATGTTTACAACATTTCATTTTTAAATCATATACGGGCGGGAAGGCACTACTGTGATTTGTCACAGAAATAGTTTCAGTCAAACCCCTAACCCCTTCCAACATCTCGTAGGGACGGAAAGGCATCCCTTTGAATGGTGACACAAATAATGTTAGTCAAACCCCTACAACTTTCCAACATCTCGTGGGGGCGAGGAGACACCCCTATAACTGGTCCCAGAAATAATTTTAGTCAAACCCCTAACCTTTTCCAACATCTCGTGGGGGCGGGGAGGCACCCCTGAAACTGGTCACAAAAATAATTTTAGTCAAACCCCTAACCTTTTCCAACATCTCGTGGGGGCGGGAAGGCAACCCTGTGACTTGTCACAGAAATAATGTTGGTCAAACTCCTACCCCTTTCCAACGTCTCGTGGGGACGGGAATGGACCCCCGTGGCTGGTCACAGAAATAATATTGGTTAAACTCCTACGCCTTTCCAACGTCTACGCTTACCATATTTTCATGAAAAAAAAATTCGAACAGATTATTTTTCTTTTTGTCAACATGATCTTTATCAGTTTTGACCTTGAAAATTATATTTTCAGGTATTTGCATGACTGTAAACGTAATTCGCTTTTATTTTGTATTTCGCTTTTTGTGAAAAACAGCTGGCAATATCGTTCGTTGCCGGTGCCGGCTGTGTAGACTTCACCTAATAAAATTTTGAATTTCAGAGAAGCTACGACGAGCCGCTCGAGCATCACGAAAACCACGTAACCGACAAGAGAAACGCAAATTATGATCCGTCCCCTTCTCCTCATTACGCTCCAAATAATCATTACGGTTATGAGGTAAATTTATTAAGCATACTAAGGACACAATTTTTATCTAAGATTCTCATTTGAATAATTCTGATCAGTTCAGGGCCTATTCTAAGCCATAGTTTTACACAGATCGTGTAGTGCCAAAAAATACATGCAATCTTACCGATAAATCCTTGCAGTTCTAAATTGAAATTTTTAATGAGTACGACTTGAAATTCTTTTGAGTTTGAAAAGACCAATTTGTAATATTTCAAGTACGAAATCATTCAGTTCACAATGCGTAATTCTAAAGCCGTTTATTTTTCTTTAATTTTATTTTACTGTCTTAATTTCTAATCGTTCATTTTTTATTTAAAGATTTTAAATACAGTTTTGGAGGCTTGAACAAATTATTATTGAGTTGGGAGGGATTTTTAAAAATATTTTTTCTGAATTAAAAGGGAGGCAATTTTTTTTTTAATTTTGAAAAGTATAAATCACAATTTGACAAATATTATAAATTTAAACGATTTATGTTACAATAATTTACATTTAAAGGATTCCAGTATAAAAAAAACGTTTTTGTTTCATAGTTCTATTATTAAAAGTACATATTCAGTTTGAAACCAAGTTTAGATTCGTTCAGTGTTTAATGTTTCAATTATAAAGAGATGTAATTTAGCTTGAAGAGGCGGATTTCTACTTTATATATTTTTTTCTGAATTGTAAAAGGGAATTTTGTTGTTTTTAACATTTGTACTGAATTGTGCATTTTGGCTTTTAATTTTTTTCTAATTTTAAGGGGAAATTTTTTGTTTTTAACTTTTCTGTTGCGTTGAAGGATGGAAAATAATAAATTTTCCTTATTTTGCTTCAATTTTTGTGAGAATTGGTGGGGTGGCAATTTTGGTTTTCTGAATTTTGAAAAGTATAAATCACAGTTTGAATAATATTATTATTTGAAACGATTTATATAACAATAATTTACATTTAAAGTATTCCAGTTTGAAAAACGTCTTCATTTCACATTTCTATTATTAAAAGTATTCAGCTTCAAGCCAAATTTAGATTCATTCAATGTTTAATGTTTCAAATTGAAAAGGATGTCATTTTGAAAAGTTTGCAAAATTTTAGTTGAATTTTAAAGGTATACAATTAAAAATTCATTAATTTTTAACCCCGCACAAAATGTATGGGAAAGGCCTTTTGGTGGATTTTACTGACACTCATTTATTTTGTAGTTTATGAAACTACAAGAAATTTCCCAAAAGGACTTTGCCCAATTATGGCTAATTTTTTTGTGCGGGGTCCTTTTCAGTGTATTTCTCAAGATTAAAGATGTGCATTTTTTTGTTCTTAATTTTAATAAGCTTAATTTTCAGTGCCTCAAATTAAAAAGTATGTATTCAATTATTAAAGATTGAATTTCAAAACATTAGTTTTTAAGTCTCCTAATTGTAATTTTTTCAATCCAAAACGTTTTACTTGTAAATTGATTAATGTTGAAAGCCTCTGATTTGATATAATACGTAATTTCGAAATTCTTATTCTAGTTGAACGTATTCAAATTTGAGATTGCTGAATTTTAAATGTTTCAAATTCAGAAAAGCTCTACGACTGCATGAATTTGCAGTTTAGTTTTGATTAGTTTAAATTGAAAAAATGTTCAGCTTTTAAAGCATTTATTATATATTTTTGTCAATAGATTTATTTTCAAATTTTATTCTTATATTTACGTAAAATTTGGTTATCCTCTGCACATGAAACAGTTCATTATTTCTAATCTGAGAAACGTAAAAAAACAAATTGATATTCTGCTTGAAAACTGTAAAATATTTACGAATGTGGATGAGGGTACACTTTTTAACCTTGAAGAATTCTTGTGTATATTTATTTATTTTTGATTGAGCTGGGCTGTACGAATCTTTAATAAAAAAAATCGATTTCAAAAATAATTTGGTTAATATTATAGTATATTAATATTTATTCTTAGATGAAATATCATTTTAAAAATGGGTATAAATAATATAGAATCAAAGTTATGTCCGTGCATTGTTCCGTTTTACCATCCTCAAACCAGAAATCTATCGTATCAACCCAATTAATTAATCAAATCTCAGAAATATTTCTACATCACTAAAACAAGATATTTTTAAAATAATACTTTAAATAAAATTTTGTGTGAAAAGACGCCTTTCAACTCCGCTGGGATTTCACAGAAAGTTTTATTTAAACTGAGAAAAATTATTTAGAAATCTAATTATTTAATTAAAATTTTTTCTTTTACAGTACTCAAATATCCTTTCTGCAGTTTTAAGTCTCGTCAAGGAACTCGATTATCCGAGTCTTCAGGTTGTCGAAGTAGCGATCAGAAATCGAAAAGATGATTTAATGGAAGAATGATGTTTCTGGCGCCGTCCCTAATTTTTCACTCAGGGGCGGTCCTGATCATTCGGCTTTGTGACTCCTGAGTTATTTACTTTTTTCTTCGATCCCTGCACATTCCACGAAAATATAGATGGCAGAATTGACACATCTAGAAATCTAGACATTAAATTTAAGAAAAACTCTAAATCTGTGCAATATCGTAAATTTCTTCTTCGATTTTTAAAAAATTTTTTAAGCATTTTATTAGAATGTTATTTGTCAAGGGAAAAGGGAAAGCAGAATTTTGAAACTTTTGTCAATTCAAGTGTCCAAAGATTCTTCTCAACAAGAGAAAGAGCTGAAGAATAATCGTAGAATAACTTAAAGTAAGAAAAAGTTAAATTTAATTAAGGCCATGTAATACTTACCCGATTCCTACTTTATCGAAATTTTTCCCTCAACAGGTTACGTCTAAACGAATTCAGGTATCGAGTTGAAAATTTGCAAAGTTAAGAAAAAAGCACTAAAAAGTAACATTCGTATACTCCTAAATTTTTGGAATTATAAACAAAAATTATTTTTGGAAACTATTTGGAAGCTTTTTTTATGCTTTCAGAAATTCAAGACCACCCAAACGTTTCTTAGAATCTTTCAATCAAATTCCCAAATTTTGAACTCGATATTTTAATTCTTTTGGACGTGAGTTGTTGCAAAAAAAAATTCGGTAAGGTAGGAATCGGGTAAGTATTACATTGCCTTAAATTAAAAAATTAATGTACGAGTTAATTAACATTGCTGTGAGGAAAACTAAAGTCTGCTAATTGAACATTAATTTTTAATTCGACTATTTGTTGAATTATAATATTATAAATTATGAAGCTTTTATCTTATTTATTAATCTATAAATGTGTTGATTGATTGATAATCGGACTGAAGTGAATTAATATTTTGTTGAGGCTCTTATTGAAAATTGTTGAAAATTGCAATGTTTTACAATTGTTTTTGCTTCTTCTTTATAGAAAATATTGAGAGGGAGAGAGAGAGCAATTTTTATTATCTATTGTAAATTAGGAACTGTTTTGCACTTACGGTGGCAGTTGAAATGTATTTTTATTAGATCAGAATGTACTTATTTATTAATTGTTAGCTATATAAATTGATTACCTGATTTTTTACACATTTCACGAATTTTTTTCTCTAGATAATGTTTTATTTTTGTATGAACTAAAATTGTATATACGTTATTATTTCTGGAAATTCTTCATGGAAATAAATGTATTTGAGTTGAATTTTGTGAATTTTATTTATTTTTGTTATCAAAAATTATGAACTAACTTAATAATATACAATTTTTTTTTTTTTTTTTTTTTGATGCTTAACAGTCTTGAAAACCCAGAAAGGTTCATTCAGATTTAAAAATGACGCCGAAAGTTTTCAGCCAATCAGCGCGAAGTCACGTGATCGGAAAATAAAAGGCAGAAAGGGGCTTAAAAACGAAAAATTCAATATAAATAAAAGAATTTTAAGTTTCAGAATTACTATTTTTATTTTTAATCAGTTTCACCTATTTATGTTTCTTTTCTTGTTTATTTATAAGCGAATTCCATTAATTAACCGAAATTTCGAAAGTCACGTGACACTTTGTAGCGGACGAACGGAAGCCTTGCGAATTTTCACGAATTTCAATTCCGAGAAACCACATTTCTCAGATCTCATAATCAACACCAACGATTTTTTCTCAGTTTTGTATTCTTTCTCAGTGATGAATGTTTGTTTATTGGGCTTCTTTCTTTCAAAAATTTGAGGATATTTGAGGAAGGATGATAAAAAGAGTGAGTATTCGATTGGAAAATATACATTATAATAAATCTTTCCCTTACGCAAAAATATTATAGGAAAATCCTATATCATAGCAGAAAAATTAATTTCTATCATAATTTCCTATAATCGCGAAAAAATTATAGGAAAATTCTTTTCCGGAAAATGATTATAAGCCTGTACTGAATTTCCTATTATTTCGCGATTACAGGAAATTATTATAGAAATTAATTTCCTGTAATGATTTTCCTATAATAATTTCCTATGATTGCGAAAAAATCATAGGAAATCTATTATAAGAAAATCATTATAAGCCAACACTGAATTTTCTATCCTTGCGCAAAATTTATAGGAAATCCACTATAGGGAAATCATTATAAGCATGTACTAAATTTTCAATAATGGAGTTCCTGTAATTTTTTCGCGATTATAAGAAATTATTATAGGAAACTCAGACATTGCAGAAAAATTCATTTCTATAATAGTTACCTATAATGACGTTAAAATGACAGGAAATCCATTATAGAAAAATTATTATAAGTCTACACTGAATTTCCTATAATGGATTTCCTGTAATTTGTTTGCGACTCCAGGAAATTAATATATAAATTCATTTTTCTTTAATGATTTTCCTATGAAAATTGCCTGTAATTGTGAAACAAATTATAGGAAAATCATTATAAGCCTATACTGAACTTCCTATTTTTTCGCGATTATGAGAAATTATTATCAAAATTAATTTCCTGTAATAATTTTCTTATAATAATTTCCTATAATTGCGCAAAATTTATAGGAAATCCAGTATAGGGAAATCATTATAAGTCTGTACTGAATTTTCTATAATGGATTTCCTGTAATTTTTTCGCGATTATAAGAAAGTATTATAGAAATTATTATAGGAAGCTCAGACATTGCATAAAAATTAATTTCTACAATAATTTCCTATAATCACGTTAAAATTATAGGAAATCCATTATAGGAAAGTTATTATAAGCCTACACTGAATTTCCTATAATGGATTTCCTGTAATTTGTTCGCGGCTATAGGAAATTAATATAGAAATTATTACAGAAAAATCATTGCAGAAAAATTAATTTCTGTAATAATTTTCTATAATCGCGGAAAAATTATAGGAAAAATTCATCTTAGAAAAGACATTATGAGCCTATACCGAATTTCCTATTTTTTCGCGATTATTGAAAATTATTCTAAAAATAAATTTTCTGTAAAGATTTTCCTATAACAATTTCTTATTATTATTGTGTAAAAATTATAGGAAAATCATCATAAGCCTATACTGAATCTCCTATTTTTTCACGATTATTGGAAATTATTTTAAAAATTAATTTTTGTAATGATTTTCCTATTGTAATTTCCTATAATCGCGAAAAATTATGGGAAATTACAGAAAAATTAATTTCTTTAATAATTTCCTATAAACTCGTAAAAATTACAGAAAATCCATTATAAGGATTGTATTATAGGCTTATAATGATTTTCCTATAATGGATGTCTCATAAGTTTTGCGCAATTATAGGAAATTAGTATAATACAGGAAAATCATTACAGAAAAATTAATTTCTATAATAATTTCCTATATTTGCAAAGAAATGATAGGAAATTCAGTATATTATATACAAGAGTATATTCGTGTATTCAGTATATTCTTGTCTAATGGATTTCCTATAATTTTTCGCGATAATAGGAAAATACTATAGTAGAATTTGATTTTTCTGCAATGATTTTCCTATAATAATTTCTGTGATGATTTCCTATACTCGCGAAAAAGTTATAGAAAATTCAGTATAGGCTTATAATGATTTTCCTATAGTTTTTTCTTGATTATAGGTAATTAATTAAGAAAAGTCATAACAGAAAAATTAATTTCTATAATAATTTCCTATAATCGCTACAAAATAATAGGAAATCCATTATAGGAAAATCATTATAAGCCCATACCTACTGAATTTCCTATAATATTTTTTTATAAGTGTTTTATATTTATATAATTTAACGAGAATGAAATTTTAATTTCAGGTGAAAATCACAGACTTCATGTCCATTAAATCCGAAATTTGGTCTGATTTGGATCATGGCCACAATGTAATTGGTAAGTTGAAAAGTATTTAATTTATATTTGTAAAATGAATACATTCATTTTTTTCCTATTATCAAATTATATAAATTTTGTATTTCTCTTTCAGTTGGTATAAATGGTTCAGGAAAAAGTACATATCTTCGAGCGATAAGATTTGTCTTGACAAATGATTTTCCCTGCACGACTTGCGCGGAAAAAGTAACAATCCTCAATGATTCAAAAAAATTCGCTAGAGTCGATATACTCATTAACAATGAGGATAACAGATTCGAGGTAATTTATAAATTTTCATATTTGCATAATTACTAATCTACTCCTTTGAATTTAAATATCTAAATAAATTGTAAATTAAACTTACAGACAATTTAAATATTATTTATTAATGTAATTTTTACAGTATTATGAAGAGACTCTATGTTTTTCGAGACAACTCGACATGAAAAAAGATTCGTATTTTATAAATAGCACGCGAATTGTCAAATCTGAATTCATGAAGAATCTCCAAAAGGCCAATCTCTCAATTAAACGTCCAATTTATATTGTACCGCAAGGAGAGGTAAGCATTTTTCTATTTTTTATTTATTTTTATTGCATAGTGGCTGCTAACATTTCCTTCCTTCAAATTCAATAAAGAAAAGTTAGAAATAAACGATGTTTCTGTCCAAATTCAGAATTTAAAAAAAAATTCCACCCTCTCATTTTAAACAAAAATGTGAAATATTAAAAAATTTCCCCCTTTCACTCAATAAAAATATAAGAAATAATCAATTCTCCTCTAGAAATTCGGAAGTAAATTTAAATAAAAAAAACTCCACTCCTTCGTTTTGAGAACAAGGTTAAAACTACAAAATTTGCTCTCC
The DNA here is from genome assembly GCA_032362435.1 of Melikaiella ostensackeni. Taxonomy (NCBI): domain Eukaryota; kingdom Metazoa; phylum Arthropoda; class Insecta; order Hymenoptera; family Cynipidae; genus Melikaiella; species Melikaiella ostensackeni. Next base: position 8,611,973 of record JAUMHM010000001.1, on the reverse strand, counting down.
TTTAACTCAATAAAAATGTTTCAACATGAGAAAAATGTTTGAAATAGTACGAATCAATTAAAATATGAATAAATGGTTAAAAATGAAAATAATTCTCTCTTGGAATCAAAAAAAAAAATTAGAAACCTAAATTTTCTCCCTTCCAACTCAATAAAAATGTTAAAAATACAAAATTTTCCCCCGTTTCATTCAATAAAAATTTGCAAACAAACAAGTCATCTCTCCCACTTCAGAATAAAATTAAAAACCAAAGTTCACTCGCTTCTAACTCAATAAAAATGTTAGAAATTTTAAATTTCGCTTTCCAAATTCAGAAAAAAATTGAAAATAAAAAATGCCACCCCTTATTTTTAAGACAAATTTTAAAAATACAAAATTTGCCCTCCTTCAACTCAACAAAAATGTTCCAAACAAAAATGTTAAACAGATGTTTTAATTAAACAAATTCTCTTCCAGTTCAGAAAAAAATTAAAAACCAAAATTCCCTGTCTTTCAACTCAATAAAAATGTTATAAATAAAAAATTTCCCCCTTCCAAATTGCGAAAAATGTTTGAAATAGTACAGAATTTGCTACCTTCCGAATCAATTAAAATATTGATAAAGTTGTTAAAACTGAAAATAAATCTCTCTTCCAATTCAGAAAAAATTAAAAACCAAAATTTTCTCTCTTCGAACTCAATAAAAAATTTTAAAATTCATAATTTCCCTCTTTCAAATCAATTAAAATATTAATGAAACTATTAAGCATGAAAACAATTCCCTCTTCCAATTCAGAAAAAATTAAAAACCAAAATTTCCTCCTTCCTAACTCCTCCTTTCCAAATCCGAAATTTGCTCTCTTCCAGCTCAATACAAATTTAAGTTTTCTCTGTAGTAAACCTTTAAACTTTAAGAATTCAAAAAGCGTTAAGAATTACATCATTTTAAATTGGTAACATTATAAATTGAATGATTCTAAACATTGAGCACTTGGAAAACGATTCACAATGATTACACAAATCATTCAACTATTTGGGACTTCCTATTTTAAATAGTTCAATTTTGAATAATTTCAAGCAACGCAATTTTCAACGCTTTAGTTTTAAATCGCTGAATTTTGAACAGATGGAGAATTATTAATTCTTAACATTTTTCACCGACAATTATTATTATAATTGATCGAATTAAAACGTTTCATAATACAGATTGTTGAATTTCAAACGCTTTTGATTTTTAATGGTTTAAGGCTTCAGAACTGTATTTAAATTTTTTTTAGTTTGAAAACCAACGTTTATAAATCAAGACGGAGAAATGTAAATTTTTAAAAGTAAAGGCTTTCAGAATTATGTATTATAAACTTGAGGATTTCAGACTTGAAAATGTTACAAAGTGAACTTTTAAAACTCAAAGGAACTTCATCAGATTCGTTAAAGATTGCAATTTAATGTGATATCAAGCTAATGACATTTAGCAAATTGGAAATAGGTTTTTCTACTAAAAATTGTTGAAATCCTCGGTCAAAAAATGAATTCACGATCATTTCCCGGTTTGTTTGTTTGATCTCAATTTCCGTTCATTTCCGGGTTCTCTTGGTCCAGCGACCACCCCGCAATTTGTTTTAATCTTTTTAAATTTCTTTAATTTTCATAACAAATAGGCCAAAAGACTCGCGCTGATATCGAATGAAGAACGTTTGAAAGTTTTAGAAGAAGTTTCCGGATACAGGGAATTTAAAGAGCAAGAAAACCTGATCAATAAGCATGCAGTTGCACAGAATAAGTTAATTGAAATTATGGAAGGAGCAATCAATAATTTTGGTAAATTTTCTAAAAAAAACCCATATCTGAGCTAAAACTGAATTTCGAAATTACTCATTATTTTATCAATCTATTTTATAAAAGATGGGAAGCTGGAATTTTTAAACGTCGACGTTATCGAACTACAAGAATTTGAGCGGTTGAAAAAAGAAGCTGACACTATAGAGAAAATTGTTTCCAATCGCAAACTTGAGAAAATCGAAAAGGATTTGAGAGATTGGGAGGAAAAAGGAAACAAGAATAGAGAAAAAAGAAATAATTGGATGAAAGATTTTATCGATAAGGAAGAAAAAGAAGAAGAACTTTTAAATGAAATAAATTATTTCAAGTCTTTATTAAAGAAGTTAGAGAAAGAGAAAAGGGATCACATGTAAGTTTATATCAGGTTTCGAAGCTCCACACTTTTTTTGTTACTTTTTTCAGTAAAGTGATATAAAAAATTGCTCGTACTAACAAATTTCAAATTTAAAAAAAAAAAAAAAATGACAGAAAGGTATGCCTAACGAAACTACTCTACCTAGAATAAAGAAATTAATCAATCAGATAGAACATTATTTGACAATAGCTATCTGTTATCGAAAAAATCGGATTTCTTAAACAAAATTTTTTATGGATTGAATTGTTTATTCATTAAATTCTCATGCACAATTATGTAAATATAAAATATTTAACACTTGTTTTTAATACAAAATTCAACTGTTGCAAACTGAATTTTCAACAGTTAAATTTTAATTAATTAGGATTAGGATAAAAATCAGTAAAAAAAAACAAGAAATTTTCAATAGTTTTAATCGTTTGAAGGGATTTCAAAGGATTTTAAAGATTTTAGGGTAATATTTTATTTTTTAATAATTTCAATCATTTGAAGGGATTTTAAAAAATTTGAAAGATTTTCGGGTAATATTTTGAATCCTTTGAAATCCTGCTAAATTTGAAATTTAACTGTTTAAAATTCAATTTTAAATTTTCTTCGATTTTTAATAGTTGCATTTTCAAAAGTTGAAAATTCGGGAAAAAACGTGAATTTTATATAAAAAAGAAGTGTTAAAAATTTTATATTGACATAATGTCGAATGAAAATTTAATAAATAAACATTTCAACCTATAAAATTGTAAACAGACGATTTTTTCGAAAACTGGTCGCCGTTTTTTTCTTGAATTTTCAACAATTAACAATTCATTTTTTTTATTAAGATTCATCATTAGTTAAATTTCGTCTTTTTTGTTTGAAAGTTCATCTCTTTTGTGTAAAATTTAAAAATCTGATCACTCGTTTGATAATTTAGTTACTTGGTTAAAAATTTAACAATTTTGTAAAGAAAATCATCCTTTTTTGGTTTAAAAATCGTCTTTTTAGTTGAAAGTTGAATTTTTTTGTTGGAAATTCGTCTTTTTGGGTTGGAATTTCAACTGTTTTGTTGAAAACTCGTCTTTTTGGGTTGATAGTTCAACAGTTTTGTTGATAATTTGTCTTTTTGGGTAGAAAATGAAAAAACTTTTTTGATTGAAGATTGAACTATTTGACTGTAAATTAATTTTTAAGTTGAAAATTCAACTGTCTTCAAGGAATTAGTCTTTTTGGCTTAAAACCTCAACACTTTAGTTGAAATTGTTATTTTTTCTGGACCGAAAACTCTTTTTTGGCTGGAAATTCAACTTTTGTTAAAAATCGTTCTTTTGGTTTGAAACTTCATCTCTTTTGGTAGACATTGCTTCTAATCATCTTTCTTGGTTAAAAATTCAACTGTTTGGTGAAATTTTAATCTGTTTTGGTTGGGGATTAATTTATTTTGTTAAAAATTCGTCTTTTTATTGAATTCAACTTTTTTTATTTAAAATTAAAATCTTTTTTGGTCGAAAATTTATCTTTTTAGTTATAAATCGAACTATTTGGTTGCAAATTCATGCATTTTGTCAAAAATTCGTCTTTTTTGGTAGAAAATAATTCTTGGTTGAAAATTCAACTAATTGGTTGCAATTTGAAGTCCTTTTTTGAAAATTTATTTTTTTGTTTGAAGATTCATCATTTTAGTTGAAAATTAATCTCTTTGGTTGAAAATTTATCTTCTTCAGTTAAAAATCCAACTATTTGTTTGAAAATTCAGATATTTTGTTGAAAATTCGTCTTTTTTGGTAGAAAAATGTTATATTTAGATAAAATTACATGAGATTCAATAAATAAGTATTTTTCAACCCACAAAAAAAATTGTTGAAAAAAGTCGATTTTTTCGAGAACGGGTCGCAATTGGCGAATAATGTTTTGGCAAATTAATAGTCATCCAATGTAATCTCAGTAGGAAATTTAAGAGTTTTGAGAAAAAATCCTAACTCTGATCATACAGAAAAGTATGAAAGAAATTTCACTTTTAAAAACGTTTTTTTTAGTTTAAAGTATTTTTTACACTATTTTTTTCTTTTGAGAACAAATTTCTGACTGAATTGAAAAGGCTACTTTTTTTATACTTTCTTATTTTTTAGTATATATTTTTTTCAGATAGATGCTTTTTTGATACTTTTTTTATTTGCATAGAGCACTCCGAACCCTGTTATATGTTTTTTAATTTCAAAACCCCTAGAATAGTTTGGTATTTTTTTTAATCTCAAATATCTTGTAATGTATCTATTTACTCTCTTAAATAAAAGTAATCAGAAAGAATCTGATGCAAATAAAGAAAGCGAATTGGAAGAGCAGTGTACGTATTTTCAAAAGGAATTGAAAAGCATTGAAGAACAAGAAAAGAAAACAGAAGCTGCTCGTCTCAAAATGAATGAACACATCAAAAAAATGAAAGATGAGCTCCTCTCAATTATCCCAACGGTAAACAAAAATAAAACAACACTACAAATTAAATTTATATTTTATAATTTATAATATCTCATTTTTCCTTTGCAGTATGAAAAAGAAGTCGAAGAACTAGAAAATCTACAGAAAAAAATGGATTTGAAAGATGAAGAAGTCGCTGAGATTTACGCTAGAAAAGCAAGAGCTCGTCAATTTTCCAGCATAGTAACAAAACACAAATAATTAACAATTATAAAACATTTATTTCAATTTTTTTGGCCCTTGATTATTAATTACAGGTAGAAAAGGATAAGTGGATCGAAAACGAAGTCTCTAAACTTCAGAATGAAATCAAGGAATCTGAGTCTGAAGTCAAGAGACTTGATGAGAAGATTAAAGAATGTGAGAACAAAAAATCCAAGTTTGAGGAAGAAATTAAAACTCTCATCAGACTCATTGAAGCACAAAAATCTGTCATGGAATCAGATAATAAAAAACTTGATGATTTAAAGAAAAAAAAGGCTCAATCCTCTGAGAAATTATCAAATCTGTAAGTTACATTAAATGTTGTTGTCTTTTTATTGGATTCAATTGACACCATGTTTTTTTCTAGTCGGGATGAACAAATAAAAAGCGAGAAAGAATTATCAAAAATCGAGTTAGAATTGGCACAAGTTAATGAAAAATTCAGGAAGTCTGTATCCAAGAAGATTTTAAATGGCATCGATAGCGTAAAGAAAGTTCTCGAAGTTTTCAGGTAAAAATAATGAAAGCATTCCCCTTCTTTTTTTTTAGAATGAAAATAACAATTTTTTTAAATCTTTTTTTTTTACAGAGAACGTGAAGAAAGTACAATTGGCTACTTTGGTCTATTGATCGACCTTTTTCGAATTAAACAAGAGAAAGTAAAACTCGCAGTCGAAAACTCAGCAGGAAATCGTTTGTTTCACTTCGTTGTTGCAACTGACGAATTGGCGACGAGAATTGTGGAGGAAATGAACAAATTGGACCTTCCCGGAGAGGCAAATTTTCTTCCATTGAATCGAATGCGTTTTTTGGAGTTAGAAAATATTCCCGAAGATGCTTTTAGTATGTTGACTTATCTGGAGTACGATTCAGAACACGATAACGCGATAAGGTATAAATTAATATATAAATATACTATAAAATTTTTATATTAAATCAGGGTGGCCGACAAAATGCAAGACAACAATTTCCGAACATTTTCCGGTTAAAAAACATTTTTTCCGATCATTAAAATTTGAAAATTTCAAGCATTTAGAGCTGAAAATTTTGTAATTTGAAGAAATCTAAACTAAAGTGCAAATAAAAGCACCATTTTTAAACTGAGAATTTTAGAAATTGAATATTTCAAACTCAGAACTTCCAAAATTCGAAATTATTGAATTGGAATCGTAGAAATCTTGCAGCTGAAAAGTATAATTTTATGTACCTAATATCAAGCGACAATTAAAGTGATTATAAGATTTCCGGTAAAAAAGTCTTCGCTATCATTTCTACTGTTCAAAATTGAAGATTTTTCAATAATTAATCTTCAAATTTCAACTATTTCAAAAAACGATCAAAATTACATCATTTTGAATTTCCAACAATTCTAAACTTCGTTTAAAACTAGACACTTTTTGAATTAGAATTTGAGAACATAAAAACCAAAATTCCCTTTCTTCTAACTCAATAAAAATTATTTTGAAAAAATGTCTCGCTTATAATTTAGAAAGAAATTATAAATCAAGATTCTATCTCTTCCAACTCAATAAAAATGTTATACATAAGAAACTTCTTCCAATTCCGAAAAAAATTAAAAACCAAGATTTTCTCTCTTCCCAAATTCAATAAAAATGTTAAAAGTAAAAAATGTCTCTCATTCAATTCAACAAAAAATAAAAATCGAAATTTTCTCCGTTCCAACTCAACAAAACAATTAAAAACCAAAATTGTCTTCTTCCAACTCAATAAACATGATAAAAATAAGAAATGTCCCTCTTCCAATTAAAAAAAATGCTAAAAAAAAATAAAATTCAATTTTTTAATTCGAAAAAGAATTGTAAGCTAAGATAACCTCCCTTCCAACTAACAATTAAATATTAATAACTAAAAAATGTCCCTCTTTCATCTGAAGAAAAATGTTAAAATACCGAATTTGTCCCCCTTTCAATACAAAAAAAAATGACAAAACAAATTAAAATTCCATCTTCCAATTCGGCAAAAAATTAAGAACCAATTTTCTCCCTTCTAACTTAATCAAAATTGAAAAAATTTCAATAATGAATCTTAAAAATTTAAGTGTTGCAAAAAAGCGTTCAATATTAGATACATCATTTTAAATTGGAGACATTCAAAATTGAATGATAAACATCGTTTTTTTATACTAGAATCCTTCAAAGTTTAATTATTCTAATTTAAATCGTTTAAAGTTAATAATTGTCAAATTGTGATTTATAATTTTTTAAATTCAAGAATCTCAGTTACAAATGGATTTGCAAAATAGAACAATTGCAATTGTAACGTTTAAAACTGAGAATTTAGTACTTGTCAATTTTAGAGATTCACAATTATTAAACAATTCATTCAACTATTGGGTCTTCGAATCTGAAATAGTATACTTTTGAGCATTTTATTTTAAATTGTCTATTCTTAATGAACAGTCAAATATTACTCAATTTTTAAAGGTGAATTTTTGCAAATCTTCAATTAGAAATTGTACAATTTTAAACGTTTTCAACTTGTCTTATCGAATTATGAATTTACAAATTTTAAATAATTTGAAAATCGTTAAATTTTGAGCAAAATTAGAATTGTTAATATGTATTTTTAAAATTTCCCATAGAAAATTATTATTCAATTTTAAATATCATAGTTTATTTGTGTAAATCTTTCATTTATTTATATTCCCAGTTAATCGACTTGAAAAGTTTTAATATAAAAATTGTTGAATTTCATATACTTTTGTTTTTTAATTATTCAAGGCTTCAAGACTGAATTTTAATATTTTTTACTTTCAAAATAAACGATTAGAGATTAAGACTGAAAAATGTAAAATTTTAAAAGTAAAGGACTTTATAATTACGGATTATAAACTTAATGATTTTATACTTGAAAATTTACAAATTGAACTTTTTAAACTCAACAGAATTCCAAATTTAACTCATTAAAAATTGCATAATTTAATGTGACATCAAGTTAGTGACATTTGAAGTAATTAGAAATGTCTTTTTACTAGAAATTTTGAAAATTTCCAGTCAAAAAATAAATTCCATGTTTCCTTGGCCAGCTGCATCTCTCTAAATAAATACTTATGAATTAATAACTAAGAATTAGTCAGTTGCAGAGATTACATTCCATTCTCCTTTTTACCTAATCCTCCTGTTTTCCCTTAAATTTGAAAAATCCCCTGAAGCACCTAAAATCGATAATTTTTCCCTGTCACGGTGGGGCTGAACCAACTTTAATTGCAAGGTCCTTGCACATGAGATTTTTGGATTGATTATGGTAGTCTATAATCCCACGGACATTTTAAGACCAAAAACAAAAAAATTAAATCGGGCCCTTCTTGAAAAATTCGATTTTCATTTTCAAAGTAATTCAAAATAATTTTTTTTTATTAATTTAATTATAATATTTTTGCATACGGGATTTTCCAACTGATTATGGTAGTCTGTAATCCCACGGACATTTTAAGACCAAAAACAGAAAAATCCATCGGGCTCTTTTTGAAAAAGTGGATTTTTATGTTCAAAGTAATTCAAAATATATTTTTTAAAATATTATTATAATGTTTTTGCATACGGGATTTTCCAACTGATTATGGCAGTCTGTAATTCCACGGACATTTTAAGACCAGAAACGAAAAATTCCGTTGGGCTCTTTTTGGAAAAGTCGATTTTTTTTGTTCAAATTATTTAAAAATAAAAAATTAATTTAATCGTGAGGTCTTTGCATACGGGATTTTCCAAGTGATTATGGCAGTCTGTAATCCCAGACATTTTAAGGCCAGAAATAAAAAAAAACATAAGACCCTTTTCTATAATGTCGATTTTTATGTTCAAAACATTAAAAATTTATTGTTGACACTTATTTTGTGTTAATATTATAAAGTATACAGTCTTAAATCTAGAATGTTAACAGAAAGCATTAATGGTGCAGAAATTTATAATCACGTAATTGGACTATATATTGAACAAAATAGTTTCTCATGTGATTATCTTTTACTACATTCTCTTTAGAAACTATTTTGTTCAATATATAGTCCAATTAATTATAAATTTCTGGTACATTAATGCTATATGTTAACATTCTAAGTTTCAGAATGTGTAATTTATGATATTAACAGTACGAACTGTCTACCGTACGGAATTTCCCGTAAGACCAACCCCTTTCCGACTCGTTCATCACTAAATTACTAATTTATGGAATTGCTATACTTCACCGGGTTAGTCTTACGGGAAATTCCGTAACACTAGTCAGTGCCTTAAAATTATTTATAAAAAATAAGTGTAAAATGTAATTTCTTAACTTTTAATTATTAAATATTTTGAACATAAGAATCGACTTTTTCAAAAAGAGTCCAATGGCTTTTTCATTGGGATTACAGACTACCTTGATCAGTAGGAAAGTCTCATATACAAGGACCTTACAATTAAATTTATAAATTTTTTTTTGAGTTTTGAATATTTTGACAGCGAATTTTTTCATGAAGGGTCCGACGGACTTTTTTGTTTTTGCTATTAAAATATCTGTGGGGTTACAGACTACCCTAATTAGTTCGAAATCCCATCTCCAAAGACCTTGCAATTAGATTCTTAGAACCTTTTTATTTTGTAATACTTTGAACATAAAAGTCAACTTTTTCACAAAAGACGCGATGGATTTTTTGTTTCTGGTCTTAAAATGTCCGTGGGATTATAGACTACCATAATCAGTCGACAAATCCCATTTGCAAGGATCTTGCAATCAAATTTTCAGCATTTTGAGAGTTTTAAATATTTTGAACATTAAAGTCGACTTTTTTCAAAAAGGGCCCAATGGTTTTTGTTTTGTTTTTGGTCTTAAAATGTCCGTAGGATTACAGACTACCATAATCAGCTCGAAAATCCAATATCCAAGGATTTTGCAATTAAGTTTTCAGAATTTTTGTTATTTTTAAGTACTTTAAACATAAAGTCGACTTTTTTCAAAAAGGGCCCGATAGATTTTCTTGTTTCTGGTTTTAAAATGTCCGTGGAATTATAGACTACCATAATTAGTTGGAAAATCCCATAGGCAAGGTCCTTGCAATTAAATTTGGTTCAGCCCCACCGTGCTGTTTTATAGAGTTTCGATTCAGTTTTCAGGAATCAAAAACAGAAATTCAAGACATTGGAAAATAAGACGCTTTGAAAGAGATTCTTTTTGATCATTTCAGTTTTCAATAATTTCCTAAACGATCTATTTGCTAATTTTGTTTAAAACAGGGCCTGAAATGTTTCAACCAAAAAGATTAATTTTTAACCAAATAATCGAATTTTCGACTAAAAATGATCAATTTTGAGCCGAAAATGGAACAGTTAAACTTTTCAGTTAAAAAAATAATTTTCAACCAAAAAAAGACGAATTTTTCAACAAAAAACTTAATTTTTCAACTAAAGAGATCCTCTTCAACCAAAATATGAATTTTTAACAAAGTAGTTCAATTTTCAACCAAGGAGTTGAATTTTCAACAGATTGAATCCTCAACCAAAAAGTATTAATTTTCAACCAAACAGTTGCATTTTCAGAAGCCACAAAGACGAATTTTTTACAAAACAGTTGAATTTTTAACACGAAAAGACAAATTTTCAACCAGTAAGAATGACTTTTTAAAAAATTGTTGAAATTTTAACAAAAAATGATAATTTTCAACATAACAGTGGAATTTTAAACCAAAAATATGAAATTTTAACCTAATACTTGAATTTACAACAAAAAGAAAACAGCAATTTCTATCAAAATAGGTGAATTTTCTACAAATAGTTGAACTTTCAACCTAAAAATATTAATTTTCAACAAAAAAGGTAATTTCTAACCAAGTAATCAAATTTTTAATAAAAAAAGATGAATTCCCAACCAAAAATATAATAGTAGATTTTTCAACCAAAAATAGATGGATTTTTTTATTGGGTTATATTAATTCAGTTCGAACTTAAGTTAGCAGTTAGCAAACAGCGTATTTGAAAAAATTGTTATCTTCATAATATTGTCCCTTTTGTGAATAATATTTTTTTTAATCACACTGTAATCTTTTTTTAGATAAGATTTAAAAATGTTTTGAATGCCTGAGAGCTTTCAACTGATAAAAATACATTTAAGAATAATTTAAAGTTCAAGGAAACGAAAACAGAAAAAGTCGGTTTCTCAAATAGTCATTTTTGTGTTTTTCAAATTATTTCTTTCTAGCTTACATAAAAAAATATATTTAAACAAATTCAAACATAAGCATTTTTTAATTCTGTTGTTTATTTATTTTTCAACCTTTGATCTTTTCGAATTTTTTTCTGATGTATTTTTATCACCAGAAAGTGCTGAAGTGTTCAACAGTTTTTTTAAAGCTAGTTAAAGAGAAATTCTTAAGCGCAAATATCACTAGAAAACTTTCTAAAGGAAAGGCGCTGCTATTGTTAGAGGGCATTTTTGTGCACTGTTCACGAAATACCCATATGGTATAAAAAGTTTTTAATAATAAATAAAATTCCCTTTTAATCCCGTTTTTCAGAAAAAATCCCCTTTTTACCGAAAATTGAACTACTGAACCGTTGTAATCCCTGCAATTAATTTCAATAAAATTTTCTAGATCCGTTTTTGGAAGAACGTTAATCTGCAGGGACTTGGATTCAGCTAATGAATATGCAAAGCGCTATAATGTCGAATGCTTAACTCTCACAGGCGACCAGGTATTCGGCAATGGAAATATTATAGGAGGATATCAAGAGGAAGTCAATTCTCGTTTACATATTTACGAGGAAAAAACGAAATTGGAAATGAAGGCTGAAAGCATTCAGGAACGTTTGGAAGAAATTCGGAAACAAATAAATGAAGAGAACCAAGGGAAAATGAGGATTGACAATGAGAAGCAAATTTCGATTATTATTGCAAAACTCAAACTTGCAACGTAAATTGGTTTTTCAATTTTCCACTTTTCAAAATTTCCCATTTTTGACTTTTTAATTTGCAATTTGAATTTTTTTGTCAGAGACAGTTACGCAGAAAAGAAGACCGATTTGGAAACTCAAAAATTGGAATTGACTTCCTTACTCGAAGATCTCGCTCTGGCGAAAAAAATGAAAGCTCTGCACGAATCAAAATTAGAAATATTACAATCGAAAATTTCCAATTTGGAGAATGATCTAAACCAAGAATTGTCCTCTCAACTCACAGAAGAAGAAGACAGACGCGTTAGTGTTGATATTAGGGTGGCCGATAGACCAGGAAACCGGGAAATAACCGGGAATTTTCCGAGACCGGGAAATGACAGTGAATTTATTTTTTGACCGGGAATTTTACAAACTTTTGGAAGAAAAAAAAATCTTTTACTTTAAAAATTTTCCATGTTAGTTCTTGATTTTGAAGCGTACATTTTCAATTTTAAGAATTTTAAAATGCAGTTTCGAAGACTTGGACAATTAAAAATGAAAAGCGTTTGCAATTGGACATTTTTAATTTTAAAAAAACTTTTTTAAGTTTATCATCTGTGAATATAAATTAATTAATAATTTTACAAGACGCCTTTGAATCTGTTCGAAATTGAAAAATTTACAGGTTTCGACAATAAAAATTGAACTGTTTCAATTTGAAAGCCTTAGTAGTTAACTAGTTAAACTATATAAACTATTTTCAATATTCAAATAATTTCAAATTAATAGATTCATAATCAAACTAAAATCAAAATTCAAATTAAAATATTGTTTCTGTTTAAAATAATCAATTTTTAACCCATTCAATTCGAAATTTTTCAGTTAAAAAAAAGAACAATTTTTCAAATATTTAGCAAGATCTTGACTCTACATTTAAAATTAGCAATTATAAATTAATTATTCAAAACAAAAAAATTTGAATTTGAATTGTTTGAAATAGAAAGTCTTGAATCGTTAAAAATGCAGAGTTCTACATTTAGACAATGAATTTACAATTATTATTATTATTATTCTATTTAAAAAAATTTTAATTTGTAAAAGTGTTGAATTTCGATTCATAAACAACAATCGAACAATTATTAATTTGAAACGACTTAAAGTTTAAATAATTTAACTTCTAATTTAAAAAGTATTAAGTTAAAAAAATAAATAAAATCATTCAATTTCTAATGTTTTTAACTTAAAATTACTTAAGATGATATAATTTTCATATTTTTGAAGCGAAAATCTTTGAACTGTTCAATTCATAGAAGTTGAAAATTAAAAATTTTGAAGTTTAACGGCATTTTATTCAAAATTGTTCAATTGTAATATTTTCAAATTTTTTGGAATTTTTGAAATCATCTGAAATATTTTGAAATCTTTGAAATCTTTTGGAATCCTTGAAATTTTTGTGAAATATATAAAAACTTTGGTAACTCTTCTGAATTCTTTAAAATCCTCAAAATCTTTGCGAAATCTTCTGAAATATTTTTTAATATTTGTGAAATATTTGAAATCTTTTGGAATCTTTGTGAGATATTTGAAGTTTAAAATTGTTCAATTGAAAAGTGTTGAAAGCTCCCACTTTTTACTTGTAAATTATTAAGCATTTGAATTAAAAATTTGTTTAGTTTCAATTTTAAAACTTTAAAATTCAAAAGAGTTCCAATTTAAGTGCTTTAATTTACACTTCAGTTTTGATTACTTTGAATAAAAATATTTTCTGCTTCAGGAGTTCGAATTTTTTAATTTCAATGACCGTGAAAAATGTTTGCGGACCTGGAAATGACCAAGAATTTCTTTCCTCGATTAAAATGGCCACCCTGTATTAATTATTATCATTAATTATAAGAGAATATCTAAAACGATATTGCTCAAATCTTTTACAGATAAAGCATCTTCTGAAAGAGTTGAGTGTTTTTCGTAAACAAATCCGAGGAAAGGAAAAGACAGTTATTCCCCTGAGAAATAAGAAGGAAAATGCAGAAAGTTTTCTAGATGATGAGCGGATAAATAAGGAAGCAGAACAGTACGAAGAAGAAAAAAAGTATTTCACTTCTCAACGAGAAGAATTGAGGAAGAATATTGAGATTCGAAGATCGATGATTTTGAATTTAAATAAAGGAGATCCTGCTGTCGAACCTGATTTTGAACTGAGGAATATTGAATCAAATTTGGATAACGAGAAGAAGAAGGTATGTATTTTTTAAATATTGTTGCAAAATTTTATTCATAGATCGATTCTCTTTCCCTAGAAGAAAAGTTTAGAAAAGGCACTTGAAAAGGTAGTACAAGAAAAGGAGGAACTCAAGAAGAAACTGAAAATTGTTGATCGTCTAATATTAGAAATCGATCCTAAAATAAAGGAGCTAGATGATGTAAGATCACAATTCAAGGAGAAAATTCGCAGTGTCTTATTTACAAAATCTCTGACGAAGAAGTTTGAGAAATCTTCAACGTTAGATTTAGAGAAGAAACTCGAGAAATTGAAGACGAAAATTCGCAAGATAAAGTAATTTTTTCATTTTATATTATGTACTTTTATTTAATTTTAACATTTCTTTTTCTTTATATTAATTTAATTTTTAGAGTGAATCCACGAGCAAAAGATTTGCTGACCAAAATCAATAATTTTAAGGGACCTTTTCAGAGAGATTTGGATAATAATAAACTGTCAGAGAATTTAAACCAATTCATGTCTGCATCTGAGCAAATCGCGAAGGAGATTCTTGCGGAAGAATTCACAGAAGTAATTAATTAATTTATTATTCAAATTAAATAATTAAGTATTCAATTATTAAAATTAAATAAAAATGTCTAGCTGTCCAAGAATTTTGACAAGTGTTTCAAGCGATTCGTACCAAACGGTAGAGGCGAATTAAAAAAACGTGGAGCTGATGCGGAATCCGAGGAAATATTCACCGGAATTGGTAATATTTTTTGATAAAAAGAAACTAAAGATTTTTGGATATCAAATAAATATCTTTAAAAATTAAAAATCTTTTTTATAGATGTAAACGTTTCCTTTTCTGGACAAGAGGAGAAAAATCTAAAATCTTTATCAGGAGGAGAAAAAAGTATTGTCTCTCTCGCATTAATTTTTGGTAATTCGATAAACAATCCCCCACCTTTTTACATTTTTGATGAAGTCGATGCGGCGCTTTCGGAAACGAATGTAAAAATTCTTGCCGGAATCATCAGCGAAATCAAGAGAAGGACTCAAGTTTTCACTTCGACTTTCAAGTAAGCACTTGAAATTTGTACAGAATGAAATACCGATGGAATTTCAATATTCTTTTTTTTTTAGTCCCCGTATGATGGAACAAGGAGACAAACTTTACAAAGCAATCACGTATAATAATATATCCCATATCAGACCGGTCCATTCAGTTGGAAATCCTCTGGCATAAATATTGATTTAGTTAATATTACAAGTCAGTATTTTTTAAATAGTTTACAATAATAATTATAGTTTCTTTCCTAAAATCAATCAGTGTTAAATGTTTTTTGTGAATTAGAATAGATAAAGGAAAAATTAAATAGAAAAGTTTTTCATGGTATATAACAGACTTTATTTCGCAACTTTCTCTTTTATATCCGTTACCAAAAGATACACAACTTCTTAATAAAATTCGTAAGAGAATTAATTTTAATTTATACGTAAGTACAATCAAAACTTGTATCTTTTTACAATAAAAATCTCACATAATATTTATACCATTTATATTTAAAATTGCTTTTATTAAATTTGGAGTTTTTTTTACCTAAAGAAAACTCTGGAATGTTTATCACTTCTTTAAAGAAGATGAAATTCACAAAAATCGCCTTGTTTTTCCTCATTTTACAACTTAAACACATCAATATCAATTACAAAAACCTTTCTAGACAAATCGATGACAAATAAGATTTTCACTTAAAAACGAAGAGATTTGATTGATTACAACTAATAATTAAAGATTCTTCAAAAGCTGAACTGGAAAAAGTTTTTTATTTGCATCATTTTTATAGAGTTGGAAGGGAGAAAACTTTGATTTTCAATAATAGATTTAAGGCTTTCACGATGATTCATTATGATGAAAGGAGGTGTTTCGGGTTTCAATCGTGTGCAAAACT
>JAUMHM010000001.1:8582867-8595419 GCA_032362435.1 Melikaiella ostensackeni | reverse complement strand
TCCTTTTATAAGACTTTCAGCACAACGCGAGGCGAACTCTAGTTCCTCGCAGCAAGGACTCGTGATTCCTTTCGGCGACGAAGTTCGACGGACATCGTTGGGTTGAATTCCATTTTCGAATTTCGCGCGCGAATAAACTTCCGGGTATTACAGCTTTCCGACCCAGTCGCCATCTCTCGTGCTACCCCCTCCCCTCGAGTTTCCTGTCTTTATATACATTCTTGACCCAGTGATGCCAATGTGGGACCTGTGCTTTTGCGCTTGCGTTGGGGCCATTGCTTGGGACATTGCAGAATGTGTTGTCCAAGCGTGATTGATAGATTCTTTTTTTAATTTTCAAGAAATTTTCTTAAATTTTTATTCTCTAATTGCTATAAATACATCATTTTCTATATTACTTCCACGTACTCGTGCTCAGTTTATACTTTAATATTAATTGCCATAGAGTTTCTCTCCAGAAAACGCCGGGGACTTGCGCTTGGCTCCCCCGCTCCAATGCTACACTTGCACGTAAGCCAAAAAACGCAAGGTTATAAATATATGTGTGTCAGAGCGGAACGGCAGATAACTTTCGTCCTCGAAACCTTGAACCTGCGACTCTCGTACTTAACCTTTCAGAATATTTGTCTAAGTTGAACTTAGACAAACATATGTTACGCTCCGCGTAGCCTCATTGTGAATCAAATTCAAAGCCTCAGAATAAATATTAAATTTAATTAAATAACCTTCCGTCGTCAAGCGCGCCTAATATACGATTATAAATCTAACAACTCAGATAGCACAACAGTTTGCATCAATCTTGCCGGAAGTTTGCGGTGCAAGGTTCGGAAGCTTACACCACAAACTTTAGGCAAGTTTGCCGCAAGGAAGAAAATGTCCGCCTCACGGCAAGCTGGCGAATTAAGCTTGGAGAAAACTCTCCTGGCAAACTTTAACTTAATCTAATGTGCAGTAGTTTTCTATGGCACCTAGGGCTGCACACTAGTTTTTTTCTGTTCTCCCAGCATACCGCGTTTTATCTATATACAAAAGTGCATCATATTTAGTATGAAAAAAAAGATGAAGCTTTCCCTGCAAACTTCCTGCAAGTTTTCTTCTAACTTACGATGCAAGTTTTCTTCTAACTTACGATGCAAGTTTTCTTCTAACTTACGTTGCAAGTTTTATTCAAACTTACGATACAAGCTCACGGTAAGGCGGACATTTTCTTCTTGCGGTAAACTTGTCTTTTCAGCTTGCAGCGCAAACTTCCAAACCTTACATCGCAAACTGTTACGCTATCTGGGATGAAATTATTTGCGTGCAGCACCGATTCAAATTTTTCCGCCTACTTATACACTTTTGCTGGTTAGGATTCACAAAATACAACTTATATAGATATGCGTTTGTCTTATTTTCCAGATTTACGACCTGAAAACCCAATATAAGTCACATGTGCAATATTTCAGCAACAATTTGTTTTCAAAAAGCGTTCCAATATCGATATATAAGATGACTTCAACGATTTAACCGATTACCGTGAAATTTCATGAAATCGATCAGATGACAGAGTCGGTCGGCGTCAACTTCGGTCATTCCCCATCTCTATAGTGAAAACTTAAAAATGCAGCATAGTAATGGGAGTTTAATACTATTCTGCACCTCAATAATATCATAAATGAGGAAATATCAATTTTTAAGTTATTGTATCTTAGATATAAAATCTAAAAACAAAATATAACAAGAAAATTTATGCTAAAAGCTTAAATTGATTTGAGTTGCGCCGACAGTGAACTCTTTTATGTTCTTAAATACGGAGACTGTAACGGTTGTGACGTAATATTATAGCGTTGCTCTATGGTTCACGACGACGAACTCGACAACAGTCATGTTGAAACGATAGAAAACTACATTGCCATGAAAATACCTAGAAATTAGGCGGCAGATTCGAATCTCAAATAAAATTTATATTTAAAAAGGATTTCGAAACTCAATTATTTGAAGAGTGAATATTGAATCATTCATTAGGAATTTTAGGGCGAAGTTTGATTACGAAATAGAAAACGTCTAAGAGCGCGAGAAAATGGGCTTGAATAAGTAGGTCACGACGAAATAAGGGGTGTTGTGAGTGATATTTCCCAGACACAGATCGCCCGCGCAATCCTACTCTCAATTTCACTCATACGTTTGACCAATCATAACTCTAATTTTTACCACATCCTAAGCAAAGCATGATCTAACCTTTACGTCAACCCGTGACGCAAAACCGACCTAGTTTGCTTGCCGAAAAAGTCCCATTAGACACGTTTCCCCGAATTAGGTTCAAATCTCATTTCATGCTTCACTATCAAAAACGTCAAATAAATAATGGTAATAAAAAGATCGTTAGTTTTACGATTTCCGTTCGAATAAAAATCTACTTAAGTTTCAATCTAAGTTACTTATTAAACATTGCCTTCTTTATTTAATTTAACTGATTGGCATAAGATCTCTAAGTCGTCTTTGGTAAGCTTAACTAATCCTCTTTACTAAAACCCTATTGCAACACGTTCAATCTATGTTCTACCATTCTTATTCCGCATTCCAAACTAAAGCTAAAAACAAAACCTGAAACAAATAACATTCCTTCCAAAACACGTTCAGATCATAAAATCTAATAGAGCATATGATAAAGAAATTCCTCAGACTACAGAGTCGGTGCGCTTTAGATAATACCAAGTCTTTCAAATTAATCTATTTTTGTAAGCCCAAATCGCAATTTACTTGATAATTCTATTATTAAGTCTTTATGTACGTAAAATCATCCTGTATAGATATTCAAATATTTCGCGCTCTTTCTGTCTCCGAGAGGTGCTGCCTCTCATGGTCAAATAATGAAGCAAGAATCATTCATAGATTGTTAAATTTTTTATGCTTTCGGCTTTCGGTCTGCGTTTCATGCTGGATACGGAGCGCACAGATGCCAGTAATAGTGATGGGAAAAGTATCGATTCATATCGATACGCGACCGTATCGAAACGTTTTTCTCTTAACGATATTTATCGTTATTTTCCTCGTCTGCTGCGTTATCACCGTTGTGTCTCTTTCTGCAAGTGGCAACTTAAGCAAGCGATAAGGACAGGGCCTGAAAGGCCAATGAGCGGGACTTGAGGCAATCGTCTTTTAATTATATTTGTAATTTAAATAAATTTACTGTATTTTAAACTATTGTTTGAATGTATTTCTCATTATTTTAATTTAAATCAAATTTGCCAAGCCGCGAATTCGGGTCAGGTTAGGATGGTGAAGGGAGGAGGAAGTTATCGATGAATATCGATATCTTTTCAGAAAATATCGATATATATCGATACATCATTTTACCGATATTTCCCATCACTATCAGCGTGACGCGAGGCGGACTTCAGTCCCTTGCAGTGGAACCCTGCCTTATCGGTTGAATAATAACAGGACATCGTTGGGTCGAAATTCAAGATTCAAAATTTCCCACTTATTCAACCCGAGCATTACACGTAAGTTGGGAAATAAAAAATTGTCGGTAAGGTAGGAACCTGGTCATGTAAGATGAAAGGGAAAATTATTCTGAAATGGAAGAAGGGATTTTTAAAATCATTTTTATTGAGTTGAATTAAAGTTTGTTTCGTAAAAACAATCATTGTAAAACGTTTTCATTCTGTGAATTAGAATAAAGGAACAATAAAATACAAAATTTAGATTTCATGATATATAACAGACTTTTATTTCGCAACTTTCTCTTTTATCCCATACCAAAAGATACACAACTTCTTAATAAACTTCGTAAGAGTATTAATTTTAATTTACACGTAAGAACAATTATAACCTGTATCTTTGTACAATGAGACATCTCACACAATATTTATATATCATTTTTATCAGTTAACTCTCTCTTAACAAACAACCGATTTTTCTTCGAGAGTACATATTTTTGTTATATCTCCACATTTACAACAACCAGGCAAAAGCTTCGATGTACACTCTTTTCATATTTACAATTGCTTTGATTGAATTTAGAAATTTTGTTTTCACTCAGAAAAAACTTTGGAATGTTTACCACTTCTTTGAAGAAGAAAAAATTCACAAAAATCTTCTTGTTTTTCCTCACTTTTCAATTTAAATACATCAATATCAATTACAAAAACCTTCGTAAAAGAAATTGATGAATAAGAAGATGTTCACTACAAAAAGAGTATTAATTAATTAATAAGAGCTAATAATTAGACTCTTCAAGAGCTTAAATATGTACAAACTCTCCTAAAATTATTTACAGAGACTAAAACTATTGTTCAAATCTGTACATCCGTAACAAAATAAAATCGAAAGTCTTTTATAAAATTTAGTGAAAAATTCCGAAATTCGGAAACCGAAATGTATCGTTATAATTCGTCGATATGTCTTTCTTTTCTCTCGAATTCCTCCTGGTATTCAAATTCGGCCTCGAAAGCATTATTCGAATTTTCCGATTTTTGTACAATTTCCGAATCTTCCGATTCCCAAATCGCCCAAACCGGCTTTTTCAAATCTTCCAAAGGATCCAAAGAAGAATCCTTCGCTTTTTGCTCTTCCTTTTTACTTTCCTTATTTTTCTTCGAATTCTGTTTCTCAAAATCCTTCAAAAGCTCAAAGACTTTTTCCAAAGCTTTCGAATTTTCTTTCAATTCTTTTTCTTGGATCTCTTTCTCTGGATTTACTGCCTTTTCTACTTCTGAGAGAATCATATACTCAAAATCTGACAAATTCTGTGATTCCGTTTTACATTCCGTTTCTTCCTTCGATTCAGAATTATCTCCTTCGAATTTCTCTTTTGAACCGAATTTGAAGATTCGGTCCAGAAGTTGAAAATGCTGATTAACTCCTTTTTCATTTCCTTTGACAACATCCTGCATAAATTTTTTAAACAAAGAATCGTCCTTGATCTGAAGATTTCCAGACTTGAGGGATTTAAATAAGCGATCCATTTCTTCCTTCTTCGATTTGAGTTTTTGGAGTTGGTGTTTAAAATGATTGTTGGCAGATTTAAGGGAGAAAAGTTTGGCCGCACTGAGTCCCATGAGTTCGTCAATTGTGGCAGTTTTTTCCGGTGTGAGTTCGCTGAGTTCTTTCAAAAACCAGAGGACTTTTACGAGAAGACTCGAATTGTTGATCGCCTCAATTTTCATTCCACGCTCGAGCATCATTGTCTCGAATTGGCTCTTCAGAAAGGTTACTTTCACCTGGACTCCCGAGGTTTGTCGACCTGGTGCGTAGATTTCGTTGACGAAAAGCTGCTTCAAATTTTTCCACTGTCTCTCGAGAAAAGACTTGCTTTCTGAGATTTTTGTGGGGGTGAAAGGTACCCCGGGTTTGGCTGTAATCCGGATTTCATTCTGGGGCGAACCTTTTGTCAGGATTGCTTGCAGGTGTTCAAATTCTGCGAGAGGAGTCTCCACGTCTAGGAGGTCCAGATCCTCGTTGGCAGGTGGTGGTGCTCCACTTGGTAAATTCTGTTTGGAAAATAAAAAAAACTGTCGATTCGCATCAATTTGGATTTAGAAAGAGCACACAAAAAGCTGCCCAAAAATTCCACTTCAGAGAAACTTTGTATACTTTCTTTCACTTAAAAATTTATATCAACAGAAAGATACATTGCTAAAAAATTAATACTTATCAATTCCTTCGCGTAACACAATTGCGGACGTAAGTAACACTAAAAGCAAAGCACGAAAATTAAAAACAAAAAGTCTTTCGTGACGCACATGCAGGACATTTTTCGGAAAGTGCTATCTTTTCACTCGTGCTAGAATCCAGAGGACGAAACTTTCGAAAAGAGTAAGGGCCAAGCACCAAGTAATACAAACCTGGGGCATTATTTGCCGGCTCAGGAAATCGTTGAGGGAACCTTTTAATCTCTCGAACATTGATTGGTCAGTTGGTGCTTTTAGGTGGACCTCGTCCCTCTGTGCAAATTCACCTGTGTTAAAAAAGTGTTAATCAATAATTAATAATAATAATAATCTTCAAATTCATTCATTCAAATTGAACACATTGAAACTCTTCTGTTTCCGCTTGCTTTTCGCGTGTTTTTTATTTTACACATTAAATATTGAAGAGTCTTCAATTGCCAATATTCAGAATTAAAGAATTTTCCATTTTAAATCTTTAAAATTGAACAATTCCGAGAAAAAAACATTGAAAATTGCATCATTTTTAATTTTACACATTAAATATTGAAGAGTCTTCAATTGCCAATATTCAGAATTGAAGAATTTTCCATTGTAAATCTTCAAAATTGAACTACAGATTTAAAAAAAAAACGTTCAAAATTACATCATTTTAAACTATAAACATTCCAAGTTAATGACTCTTTAATTGTAAATCTTAAAAATTAATTAATTTTAATTTTTAAATCTATAAAATTGAATAAACTTAAATTTAAATCTTCAAAATTGAACTTTTCCAAAAAAATCATTCTAAATTAGATCATTTTAAACTATAAACATTCCAAATTAATAAATATTCAATTGTGAATCTTGAATATTCAAGAATTTTAAATTAAAAATCTATAAAATTAAATAAATTTCAATTTTAAATCT
The DNA here is from genome assembly GCA_032362435.1 of Melikaiella ostensackeni. Taxonomy (NCBI): domain Eukaryota; kingdom Metazoa; phylum Arthropoda; class Insecta; order Hymenoptera; family Cynipidae; genus Melikaiella; species Melikaiella ostensackeni. Next base: position 8,588,853 of record JAUMHM010000001.1, on the reverse strand, counting down.
TCAAACTTGAACTATTCAAAAAAAAAGCACTTAAAATTACATTATTTAGAACTATAAACATTTCAAATTAATGAATTTTTTATGTCAAGTCGTAAAAATTGAAGAATTTTAAATTTCCAATCTTCAAAATTGAATAATTTTCAATTTTAAATCTTTAAAATTGAATAACTCGAAATTTTGAATCTTCAAAAAATAAAATAATTTTAAACTATAAACATTCCAAATAATTGAATCTTCAATTGCAAATTTTAAAAATTGAAGAATTTTCAATTTCAAATCTATAAAATAGAATAAATTTCAAATTTAAACCTTCAAAATTGAATAATTTTCAATTTAAAATCTTCAAATTTGAACTATTCCAAGAAAAGAACATTCAAAATTACATCATTTTTAATTTTACACGTTAAATATTGAAGAGTCTTCAATTGCCAATATTCAGAATTGAAGAATTTTTCATTGTAAATCTCTAAAATTGAACTACAAATTTAAAAAAAAACGTTCAAAATTACATCATTTTAAACTATAAACATTCCAAGTTAATGACTCTTCAATTGTAAATCTTAAAAATTAATTAATTTTAATTTTCAAATCTATAAAATTAAATAAACTTAAACTTAAATCTTCAAAATTGGACCATTCCAAAAAAAGCATTCTAAATTAGATCATTTTAAACTATAAACATTCCAAATTAATGAATATTCAATTGCAAATCTTAAAAGCCTTAATGATTCAACACTTTTAAACTGAAATCCTCTCTAATCACAATTTTCAGTTTTGAATATTTGATTTATGAATTCAATTTAAATGAACAGTAAAATATTGTTAAATATTAAAAAGTTAATCTTTTTTTTTAATTAAAAAATTTTTAATTGAATGATTTGAAAGTGGAATATACTAGACTGAAACAATATTTGAATAGGATTTGAAATTGAATAAAAGCGTTTAATTATGAATCTAATAATTTGAAATTATTTTACACTTGAAAACAGTTAATAAAGGGTTTCAATCGGACGCTTACATTTGTTTAACTAATAAGGCTTTCGAATTGCAACAGTTCAATTTTCAACGTTAAAATCTGCAAATTTGTTAATTTTAAAAAGATTCAGAATCGTCTTGTAAAATCAATTATTGTTTAAAATTTAATACTCGAACTCCAGCAAAATTTTAAAAATCATTAATTAATTTACATTTACAGTTGATCACCTTAAAAAGTTTCTTATCAAAAAATTCAAATTTCAAACGCTTTTAATTTTTAATTATTTAACTCTTCCAAACTGCATTTTAATATTCTTTAAATTTAAAATGTAGGCTTAAAAATGAAGATCTAAAATGGAAAATTTTTAAAGTAAAAGATTTTATAATTACGCATTGTAAACTGAATGATTTCATAATTGAAAAAGTTAAAAACTGAAATTAACATTAAGAAAAAGATTGGATACATTTTACTTCAGAAAAATTGTAAAATTCCCGGCCAAAAAATAAATTTGCTGTCATTTCCCGGCTTATCCCGGTCTCAAAAAATTCCCGGTCCAGCGGCCACCCTAAATTTAAAATTGCTCAATATACATATTTTCAAATTTCAAACGCTTTCATTTCGAAATTGTTTAAAAAATGTTAAAAAATTTTAATATTTAAAAACTTGTTTCATAATAGATTTTTTAATTGTTTATATTTTTAATGTTAGAAAACAAAGATCCAGGGACGTGTACGCGCGCCTCGCACGCGTGTATTCAGTGCTAGTATTTAAATATTCAAAAAGGAGAAAAATGTTGTCAAAAAAATAAATTACTTATTGTGACTGTGAGTAATCCGTCGGAGCGAATCGCTTGAAGAAGTTCGTTAGCTTCGATGCTGAAAAGAAAAACGAATGGAATTTTCACATCATCAACTTCTTTTCCGTCGCCGGACATTGCAAACATCGGCGAAGTGACGGCACTTGATCCAGGAACGTTGTCCAACACAATTCCTGCCAATGCTCCAGCTTTTTGTATTTGTCGTGCCTGCAAGAAAACAACAAATAAGAAGAAGGTTTAAAAAAGATTGGAATAGGTGAATGAGGTTGTTTGATACGCTGGCATGGCCGGTATTAGGATATGGGGATGGATGGAGAGGAAGGAGATAGAGAAGTTACAGGAGAGATATATTAGATGGACATTACGGGTAGACTGGAGAACTCAGGGGTATATGGTAAGAAAAGAGGCTCAAAGGAATAAATTAAGAACAAGGAGGAGAAGGAGGGTGTAGAAATTCGAAAAGAAACTAAGAGAGGGAAAGGGAGGGGATCCAGCGAGAAAGTGTTACAAAGAGGTGGAAGAAAGAGGAAAGACAGTTTTTGAGAGATCGAGGGATAGAAGAAGAAGGAAATATAGACTATCACAGGAATTGGAAAAAGAGATAGAGAAATGCAGGTAACAGATAGAAGGAGGAGGGACATGGGAGCATGTATGAGATGGTTATATGAGAAGAGGAGAGGATGGCAAGAGAATGTTAAGAAAATTTTAGAAGAGGAGGGACTGGGAGAAGAATGAATGGAGGAAGTAGAAAAAGCTAGATAATAAGTGAGAATAAACAATGGGAAAAGGATGTAATAAAGATGTAAAGGAAGGGAAGTTATTTAAACCCTAAGGGGACACACTATAAATAAAGACGAAAAGAATAAATAATTTCAATTTTGATAGAATTCAAAAAGCTGATAAAATTTGACTTACTTTATCTACAAACATGCAGCTGCCTCGATTAACAATCACAATCTTCCCTTTCAATTTATCTTCATTGATTAAATCGGAACAAGCCGAGAGTGGATTAGCAAAAATGACTTTTCCCGTAATTTTATTGGGTCCCCTCAACTCTGGGGAGAAATGTGCCGGTCCGGCCAATAACGTGACTTCCTGGGTTGGATCGCTTCCTGGTTTTGTAAAAACAACCGACTGGGGTTTCGTTTCCGATTGTTGGGATTGCATTTTACTTAATTCAATCATCTCTTGCATGAAAAGTAGTCCTTCCTCCGCATCGTGTGTACTTTTAGCCTAAGAAATTAAAAATTAACATAAACGATCACAAATGATTTACATAAGAAGTTTTTAAACTTACATTCGAAAAAGTGTGAAGAAATTGAACACGACCGTCTGCCAGAGTCAAAATCGTAATCCCCATGTCGCTCACCATTTTCAAATGTTCAAGATTGTTCGCCTAGGAAATAAAAGAGAATAAAGTTTGTTGCCACTTTTAGTAAATTTCGTGAGTCTTCTTGAGTTGAAAGGAAGAAAATATGGGGTTTTAATTTTTTCCAAATTGGAAGAGGAAATTTTTTGCTTCAAACATTTTTCTTAAGATAAAAGAGGGAAGTTTTTATTTTAAAATTTTTCTGAAATGGAAGAGGGGAATTTTTCAAACATTTTTATTGAGTTGGAAGGAAGGAAATTTTAATTTTTAATTTTTTTTTATACATTGAAAGAAGGACATTTTTGTTTAATTGTAAGAGAGACAATTTTTATTTTTAACGTTCTTATTGAGTTGGAAGGGCGGAAATTTGGGTTTGTAATTTCTTTCTTGAACAGGAAGAGGGAATTTTTTGTTTTCAACATTTTTGTTGAATTGGAAGAGGGATACTTTTTATTTTTCATATTCTTATTGAGTTGGAAGGGAGAACATTTTGGTTTTTAACTTTTTCCTGAATTAGAAGAGAACAATTTTTAATGAAGTGCTCAAAATTAAACTATTTCAGGTAAGAAGACACAATAGTTCAAAGATTTGTTTATTAATTGTGAGTCTTTAAAGTATCAGAGTGATAAATTTTCAGTTTTAAACGTTACGATTGCAATTTTTTCATTTTGAAAATCCATTTGTAACTGAAATGATTGAATTTTCAAAAATAGTATAAACCACAATTTGTCAATTATTAATTTTCAACCATTTAGGTTTATATAATTCAGCTTTGAAGGATTTCAGTATTAAAAAAAGATATTCATCGTTAACTTTGAAATGTCTAAAATTTAAAATTATGTAACATTGAACGCTTTTTTGGAACAGTTCAATTTTGAAGGTTGACTATTACAAATTCTTTAAATTTTATTGAGTTGGAAGAGAACTAATTGTTTTTTTTTCTGAATTGGGAGAGGGAACTTTTTTATTTTTATCATACTTATTAATACCTTACTTGAGTTGCAGTAGGTCAAATTCTGTATTTTTAAATTTTTTCATAAGATGAAAGAGGGACATTTTTTAGTTTTTAACATTTTATTTTTAGTTGAAAGGAAGGGAATCTTGGTTTTCATTTTATTTTATCAAATTAAAAAATGGAATTTTGTTGCTTTAAACATTTTTATTAAATTGAAGGAGGCAAATTCTGCATTTTTTAAATTTTCTTAATTGGAAGAAGGAAATTATTCAAGCATTTTTATTGACTTGCAAGGCAGTACATTTTGATTTTTTATTTGTTTTTCTGAATTGGAAAAGGGAACTTTTTGTTTTTAACAATTTTTGTAGAATTGGAAGAGGAACATTTTGGTTTTTAATTTTTTTCAGAATTGGAAGAGGAAACCTTTTGTTTTAAACATTTTTCTTAAAATGAAAAGGAGGAATTTTTTTATTTTTAAACTTTTCTGAATTGGAAAAAAGGAAGTTTTTAAATATTTTTATTGAGTTAAAAGGGACGAAATGTTTATTTTTAAGTTTTTTTCTGAATTGGAACAGAAAACTTTTTTGTTTTCAACATTTTTGTTGAATTGGAAGAGGGACATTTCTTATATTCAACATTCTTATTGAGTTGGAAGACAGAAAGTTTGTTTTTTAATTTTTTTTAGAATTGGAAGAAGAAATCTTTTGTTTTTAAAATTTTTCTTAAAATGAAAGGGGGCATTTTTTTATTTTCAAACTTTTCTGAATTGGAAGAAGGGAAGTTTTTAAATATTTTTATTGAGTTGAAGGGGAGAAAACTTTCATTTTTATTTTTTTTTAAATTGGAAGAGGAAACTTTGTTGTTTTCAAAAATTTTGTTGAATTGGAAGAGGAACATTTTTTATTTTAAACATTCTTATTGAGTTGGAAGGGAGAAAATTTCAGTTAAAATTTTTTTTTTCAATTGGAAGAGGAAATCTTTTGCTTTTAACATTTTTCTTGAGATGAAAGGGGGGAATATTTAATTTTAAAATTTTTCTGAAAGTGGCAGAAGGGAATTTCTTAAACATTTTTATTGAGTTGGAAGGGACGAAATGTTTATTTTCAAGTTTTTTTCTGAATTGAAACAGGAAACTTTTTTGTTTTGAACATTTTTGTTAAATTGGAAGAGGGATATGCTATAATTTTTAACATTCTTATCCAGTGAGAAAGAAGAAAATTTATTTTTTAAATTGTTTTATCAATTGGAAGAGGACATTTTTTATTTTCAAAATTTTTCTGAATTGGAAGAGGGGAACTTTTGGTTTTTAACATTTTTGTTGAATTGGAAAAGGAAAATTTCTTATTTTTGACATTCTTATCGAGTTGGAAGGAAGAAAATTTGCGTTTTTAATTTTTTTCTGAATTGGAAGAGGGGAATTTTTGAAACATTTTTATTGAGTTGAAAGGGAAGAAACTTTGATTTTTAAGTTTCTTTCTGAATTGTAAGACGGAACTTTGTTGTTTCAAACATTTTTATTGAACTGGAAGAGGGCCACTTTTTATTTTCAACATTCCTATCGAGTTGAAAGGGAGAAAATGTTGGTTTCTAATTATTTTCTGAATTGAATGAGGCACTCTTTACATTCTCATCCTAATGATGAGGTATTGGATTTATTTATTTTTAAATTTTTCTGAACTGGAAGGGGGGAATTTTTTTAACATTTTTATTGAGTTGTGTGAAAGGGATCATGAAGACTCATCAAGCTGACTTATCACCTGGTCATCATTATTTAGTTATAAAAGCCGACTGGCCTCCTGGCTAGGCAGCATTCTTATATTGTAACTTGAAGTGGACACCTTGTCCAAATAAATATTATATCAAGATTAA
>JAUMHM010000001.1:8551292-8565115 GCA_032362435.1 Melikaiella ostensackeni | reverse complement strand
AATATTGTCGCCGCTGGGTACAGAAAAGGATTCAATTTAAGAGATAACCTTTAATGCTATAGAGATTCAAACGCGAGGACAAAAAGGGGATCCAAAAGAATTCATTGTTTTTCACGTTACCATTGGATGCAGGAAATTTTCCAATACCTTTTAATGCAAGCCTTCTTACCGGGTATATGTTCATGCATTTATTTATATTTTTAAATGTAAACGAGGATCATTTCCTTCCACTTTTTTTCAAAATTTATATTATTATAAATTATATGCCGTATAAATTCGTGTCTAATATTTATATTTTCATATGTAAAAACTAAATATATGTCGTTTTGTGTGCACTCAGAGGTTATGTTTTTGACCATATACGTATTTATATGCGTACGGATATTAAAATGGTATATTGCCATAATACAGGCTATGATATTGATATTTTGTATTTATTTCATTGTATCCTTTATTTAAAAATGTATATTAGAAATATTACAAAAAATATTTTGAACAATTTTTAAATTATGTATGGCACAAATATCCAATTTTTTATTAATTTACAATTTTTACAATTTACTACATTTTACTTTATTTTATTTTTAGTTTATATTTTACCTCAAATCTTCGCTTATGGCGTTTATTTCATTATTCTCAAACTGAATCTAGCGCTATTTCTTGTCCAATATGTTTGCTGTTTTGGTAAGAGCCTCCTATTGGTTCACTTTTTTTTCCTTGCGCGTGGTTAGACCTTGTATTCTTAGATCATGCGACCATGGACGCAAAACTGCATAATGGTGAGGGCTCTCTGCAAGAGGCAGCAGCGCCAGCGTATTCAGATTACTACGATCCGCTCGTAAAACGTCAACACTCGAAAATGGTGGATGAAAGCGATAGAAATCAATTGCCGCCCGGTTGGGAATGCAGATACGATTCCCGAAGTGGCCGTCCGTACGTAAAATTAACTTTAAAAAACCCTTATATCCCAAAAAGTCATAGTTGAAAATCCACTTCTAAAAAATCCCAACGACCGTGAAAGTTACGCAAGATAAATATTCCTGTTCACCCCTTTTTCCCCTCGAGTTTATATATTTTCATCGTTTCTGATTCATTTCCTTCTACATTTTTAATAATAATAGTAAAATTGAACAATTTTTGGAGTTAGGTTATGTGAGAGTAATGGAGAGTGAAGTTTTAATTGATTAATTTTGGTTTGATTTCAGTTATTTTATAAATCATTTTAACAGAACGACAACATGGGAGGATCCGAGGGTCAGGTATTGGCAATATGCTCAATACGTACAATCTCAGAATTCGATTATTCCAAGTTCCGGGTCGACGATGAGCACTCAAGAAAGTATTCCGCTGCAGGTTAGTTTTTTTTTTTTGATCGAAACGAGTCCGTTTCGAAGATATACATTTTTTAAGCACTTCAAAACGCGACTTTTTTCATATTTGCTGGTATTTTGAACTTTGTTTTTTTAGGTATTTGTAGATATTTTTAGGTTATCTTAATATTAACGTTCTTTAATTATTGATCTAATGGGTGTTGATCTTTATTACATTTATTTCTTGTAGTCGAAAAAAGTGTTTTCGGGTTGAACGTTAGAATTAACAAGGCTCGGCTTGTGCAACTTCTCTGAAAAAATCCGACTTTTTGCAGAAAAAAGCGACTAATCGACTTTTTTCCGTTTTTCTCAAAAGATCGGTACTGAATTTGAATCTTAATCACGTTGATACTTTTAAAATTGTAAACATTGAAATTTGAATAATTTCTCATTGAAAATATAGTATAATTAAAATTTGAACATTTTTAAGTCGAAAAATTTTTTTACCAACTAATTTCAAATTCACTTATTAAAAAATGAATAATTTTATATTTCAGTTATACAGCCTTAAATTTAAAGCCCTAATTGTTAAGTAATTATACATTCAAAATTTAAAATATTATATATTATATGTTATATTATTATAATATATTATATTATATATTATTATATATTCAAAATATAATATGAAATTGAGAGAGGATGAAGTTTAAATTAAATAATGGAAGAGAAAAATTTTCAAATTTGCAAGCATTTCAATTTACAAAAAAATAAGACATTTAAAAGCATACTGATTTCAAAACCTTTAAATTAACAAGATCTAAATTTACAGCAACATAAGTTCAAAATTAATGTAAATACACTGAAAGTCTCTAATAAGTCTGTCTGCGATATATCTCCGAGAATTTCGTTCCGGGACCAGGGGACGAAGGGGTACAGAGGGCACTACTCTAAAGCTAGCAAACTCGTCCAGTACCGCACTAACAAAGCGGCCGGTGCCACGCAAGCGCATATTTTCGTCAGCGGTTATCCTTCAAAACAAACAAACATTTAAAGAAATTTATTAAATATTTTTCATTACGAACGAAAATTAAAAAGAAATGGTTCATACGGCCCTGATTGTTGACATTCGAGTCCGACGGATATATGTGCAAGGCCATTTTAGGCAAGAACCAATGTCGTACTTATATTGGAATTTCAGTGTATAAGCTTCTCTCATTTGACAATAATCCAAGTTGACATGTTAAACAGTTCAGAAAGAAATATTTTAAACTCAGGTTTGGAATCCTTCAAGCTGAATGACTATTGTTAAAAAATTGCGTAAACTTTAAAGTATATTTCGTGTGTTCAAAGAATATTTTTAAATGAATAAGAATTATGTAATCTGTATTCCTAAGCAAATAAAGTTATTATTTTGCTTTTTTTTTTTGCATTATCTTTAAAGACTTCATGCAACTTTCTTGGGACTTTCCGAAATTCGTTGCGACTGTTTTTGTAATCTTATGCGACCAATGCGATTTTTTTTAAGCCTTCTAGTCGATTCGAGCCCTGAATTAATAAGATATAAGGATGCGTCCAAATATTGGAAAGACTTAAAATTTATACAATTTCTAATTGAAAATCATCATAAAAAGAATTTTAGATTTAAACTATTGAAGGCGCTCAGGGGTGGACGGCCCTTAAAATTAAAAAATAAATAAAACCCCTCAATATCTCGGAAATCCTATTATAATCCCTTAAGTCGTATGAAATTCCTTATTACCCCTTGAAATATTATGAAATCACTTGAAATAATTGAAATCCTCGGAAATCTTATAAAATCCATTAAAATTACTTGAAATCCTTCAAAATTCGTAAGTCCTTATAGGTTCTATAAAATCCTTGTATATCTTTCGAAATTCTTGAAAACCGCATGAAATTTTTTTAAATACCTTAAAATGATTAAAATCCTTAGAAATTCATCGAGAATTTTTTAATGTTTGGAAAATTTCTTAGAATCTTAAAATATCCGAAAATTTTCCAAATCCTTTGAAATCTTTTGAAATCGCGTGAAATTTTTTAAAGCTCTTGAAAATTCCTTGGAATCTTTTAAAATACTCTGAAATCTTTCAGTTCCCTTGAAATCCCTTCAAATTCTTTAAATCTATTACAAATTTCTTTAAATCTTTTCAAATATCCTAAAAACTTTACAGTTTTTAGAATTACCTTGAAATATTTGAAATTTTCTTCAAATCTTTGGAATCCCTCAAATCTTGTAAAAAAATTCTTCGAAATACATTAAAATGTTATGAAATTCCGGGAAACTACATGAAATTCGATTATATTCCTTGAAATCGCTTTGGAATACATTGACATCTATTGAAAATTCCTTGGAAACTTTTGAAATATCGTAAAACCTTATAAATCCTATGAAATCCTTCCAAATTTTCCGAAATTCTTTAAAACAGCATGAACATTTTTCGCATACCTTAGAATTATTAAAATCGTTGGAAATTCTTTGAAATTTTTTAAAGCTTTTGAAAATTCCTTGGAATCTTTTTAAATATCGTAAAACGTTGTAGGTCCTATAAAATCCTTCTCAATCTTCCGAAATTCTTTAAAACCGCATGAAAATTTTTAAATACCTTAAAATTATTCAAAACCCTTGGAAAATCCTCGAAATTTGTTGAAGTTCTTGAAAATTCCTTGGAATCTTTCAAAATACCCTAAAATCTTTTTAATCCGCTTAAATCCCTTGAAATTTTTTAAATCTATTGAAAATTCCTTCTAATTTTTCAAAATATTCAACAACCTTACTATCTTTGGAAATACCTTGAAATAGTTGAAAATCGCTTCAAATGCTTTAAATCCTTTAAAACCCCTCAATTCTTGTGAATAATTTCTACGAAATCCATTAAAATATTATGAAATCGTATGAATTCCTTGAAATCTCTTTAAAATCCTTTGAAATCCCTCTATTCTTGCGAATAAATTCTTTAAAATCCATTCAAATATTTTGAAATCCTGTGAAATTACATGAAATCTGATGGTATTCCTTGGAATTTTTTTAAATGTCCTAAAATTCTTTAGAATCTTTGGAAATACCTTGAAATCTTCGAAAATTTCTTCAAATCTTAGAAATCCTTCTGAATCCCTCATTACTTGTGAATAAATTCATTGAAATCCATTAAAATATTATACAATCTCTTCAAAATTACATGAAATCTGATGATTTTACTTGAAATCCCTTGAAATCTATTGAAAATTCCTTGGAATCCTTTAAAATCCCTTAAATTTTTTTTAAGTCTTTAAATTCCTTGAAAATACCTTGCAGTATTTGAAAATTTCTTCAAATCTTTGATATCCTTTGAAATCCCTTGAAATTACATGAAATATGATGATATTCCATGAAATCCCTTGAAATGTTTGAAGTCCTATGAAATCCTTCGATATCCTGTGAAATTTATTAAAATGCCTTATTGAGAGCCTTTAAAATCCTTTTAAATTATTGAAATTCTCGGAAATGTTATAAAATTCCTTGAAACTCATTGAAATTCCTTTGAAATATTTGGAAATTCCGTGAAAACCCTTGGGATCTTTTAAAATATCTTAAAATCTTATCATTTCTACGAAATCCTTCCAAACTTCCGAAATTCAAGGAAATTCTTTAAAACTGCGTGGAATTTTTGAAATCCTGTGATATCCCCTGAAATATTTGAAAATCTCTTCAGGTCTTTGAAGTCCTACGAAATCACTTAATTCTTGTGAAATTCTTTGTAATTTATAGAAACATTATAAAATGTTTAGAAATTTTTTATATCTATTGAAATACCTTAAAAGTCTTTTACAATTCCATAAATATTCGTTGAAATTTTTAAATTCTATGAAGTCTTGGAATCATTAAAAATACCCTAAAACCTTTTAAATCCCATGAAGTTCTTCAAATTCCTTATATAAAGTTGAGAAAATTCTTCGCAATCCCATGAAAAATTCTTAAATCGCTTAAGATTCCTTGAAATCTTTGAATTAATATTAAATCCCTTAAATATTTCTTGTGAAATTCCTTGAACTGTCTTAAAATCCTTCATATCTTTTAAAATTCCTTACAACGTTTGAAAGCTTTGAACATTCCTTAAAATAATTAAAGTCCTTGAAAATCTTTCGTAACTTTTGAAAATTTTGAACAAAATTGTGTAGAACCGCGTTCGGGGTCGGTCTGCAAGACTTTTATCAGGCCGTTTGGTGAATCCCAGTCCGCTTTTGATAGCGTTCATGACTGTTGTAAATTTTGATAATGTCAAACAATACAAACCCCATAAATTTGTCAAATAAACCAGAATAACGCAGTAAGTAATCTTAATTAGTTTTTTATAAACAATTATGATGCATATTTGCACGCTGCATCTGGATTTGTCCTACGAACAAAAGACCGGAGGAAATGGTGGACATATAATTTATACTGGAACTCACAGACCTCCACAAGTATATCCGACCCCATCGCCTTATCACAATCCGCAACCTGCGTTCTTGCCTCCGAGTTTGCAGGTACGTTGGATTGGATAAACCCCAAAAAATCCTTCAGTTTTCCTCCATAAAAACTGCAAAAGTAGAAGAAAAGAAACAAAACTAGAAATTTAAATCAAAAAGATATATTCAAGTTAAATTAAAAAACTTAATCAATATTTTATGATTTTAGGACCTGAAGACTCCAATGTCGACACGATCAATCAGTGCGATGACCAATCGCCTCGGTGATCTGACAATCGGATCCCCAACTCCAGTCGGAAATATGGAGACGAGTTTTACTCAAAATCATTCAGACGCTGAGATCCAGGTCGCAAAAATCAGTGCAGTCTTTCCTACAGTTACCGACACTCACATTCGGCTTTTGCTGAAAAAGTAAGAAATTTCACAAAAATAAGGGACTTTACGGGATAAATATCAGTCTTGGGAAAAAGATTTATAATAAATCTCAGGACTGGTAAGTATCAAAAATCGGGACTTTTTGATACTCTCTGGTTTTAAGAGCTTAACTGCTTTTCCTCTACTAACTCAAAGCACTTTGCAATTCGAAATAGCAAGTTCTGTACTAAAATTGTGATAATCTGATCTAATAGCACTTTGTAAAAAGATGTAAATTGTATAAATATTTAATGAGGCGTTACTGAGGATAAAATGATTAGTAAGTCGGATTCACGGAGAAAAATGGATGTTTACCCGTAACATTTAGATGTTTAGTGTAAAGATATTTAATATTCAACTACAAGAGAGCCACCTAGAATCTTAGGGATTAGAATATATATACATTAAAAGCCATGCGGCAAACAACATAATGTTTGACACTTCCAAGGTTTCTTTTTGTTGGAAAAAAAAAACACTTTCTTCATCTATTTTAGTTTACACAAAAAATTTACACCATTATTATCAATAATTGTTGACGTAATATCAATAATCATCATTTTTCCACGAGTTCACATGTGAAACGAAACGACATTGACTATAAGCTTCATCAAGTGGCTGACAGATGCTAACAGCATTTTCCTGCTCACTGCGCATGCGCTCTAACAGCGAGTTAAATCTCTAGGTGTTTCAGCTTACATCTTAGAAAGGAAAACCAAATATATATTTCAGTTCTCGGACTCACGCCACTATTGACACTTTTTCACATTTTTTTCTAACGATGCAACTATTTTGCTACTGTTTTGAAAAAAATGACACTAATGTTACTTTTTTTCGAATTGCTAGCTAATGCAACAATTTTTTCTCTTCGCCTTTAAACATATTTTAAAACTTCTTCACCACATTGGCTAAAATAACACATCCGCCATCAGAAAGATTAAAATTTCAAAAAATTTCAAGATTTTTACGAATTCAAAATATTTTATAGATTTCAAACATTTCAAGGGATTTATAAAAATTTCACGAGATTTCAACAGATTCCAAGGAGTTTAAAGGATTTTAACTGATTTCTGGGATGTGTGCGTTTGATAATCTGGAAAAAGCTTTTGATAAGGTGAATAGATCTAAACTTTGGGAAATCCTGAAAGAGTTTGGAGTGAATGGTTGGCTTCTTAAAGCAATACATAATGTTAGTAAAGCGAGTGTAAGAGTAAATCGACAACTGAGCGCTTGGTTTGACATTAAGCAGGGCGTTAGGCAAGGCTGCGTTATGTCCTCCTGGATGTTCAATATATACATGGGTGACGATGTGCAGAGAATGTTGAACAGACTGGATACCATCAGGAAGAGTATGGATCTTGAGATTAACGTGAATGAATACAAAATTATTGTGTCTGAAAGAAGGGGTGAGAAAACAGTATGCAACATTGCTATAAACGAGCTATTACTAGAAGAAAAAATGTAATGAATGAAAATCAAATTGCAATATGTAATTCTGTGCTTGCTCCCTCTTGTGTGAAAAAATATAATGAGTCGTAGAAATACAAGAGCTTGCATGACAAGAGCTTGCATTAAACGATATATGGATGTAAAAGAAGCAAAAGATGTATGCAAGGATGTGGATGTATGGATGACAGTTCTTTATTAAAAGTAGAGTGACGCCTGAAACGAAAGCTTTTGGTTACTCATGGACCCACGTGAAGAGATTTGCTTAATGGATCAGTATACTGGCTTTGTGAAACTCTTCACCTGGGGTGAGTGCTAGAGAGATTGATCAGCGACCCGTGTTGAAGCAGTGTTGTGGAAAGAGTGTGTCGTTTCAATGAACAACACGCGATGACTTCTAGATTGATCTAAAGCCTTCTCCTACACGTCCCTTACTCAGGCTTACCATATAAATTCCTTGATCCCCAGTAGTGAAACGAGGCTAGAACCGAACGAGTTTTGCTTACCCGAAAGGGATTTAGCTTAATGGTATAATAATAATTATTATAGGGCTTCAAAGCTTGTAGATTATATTAAAAGATTCCAAGGGATTTCAGAGAATTTGAAAGATTTCAATGGCTTTAAAGAGACTTCATCTAATTTCAGAGTATTTAAACAGTGGGGTGCAAAAATAATTCGACTTTTGGACTGTATTCGTTCCAGGCCAGCACGTGTTCGAATGTCAAATTTTCGACATTCGATCCAAGCTGAAATAGAATTTTTTGATTCGATCCGAGCCAGTCGCTCTTCGAATGTTGAATCGATAGTCGAATTTCAGATCGAATCGAAAAATTCTATCTCAGCTTAGACGAAAATTTGACATTCGAATATGCGCTGACCCAGAACGAATAGAAAAGAACGATTTCATCTTAGATTGGCTTCGAAAATTCGACATTCAAACGGCTAAAGTCCAAAAGTTGATTTTCAAGTCGAATTATTTTTGCACACCACTCATTCTAAAGTTTTCAAACTTGTTGATGAAATTTTATGAGATATTACAAATTTCGAGATAATTTACGGGATTTCAAAGTATTTCAAGGGATTTCTAAGGATTTTTCGAGATCTACGCGATTTTATATGATCTCCAAGGACTTCAAAGATTCAAAAAGTGTCAATGGATTTTAAAGGATTTGAAATATTTTAGGGTATTTTAAAAGATTCCTAGAAATTTCAAGAGATTTAACGAATTTCAACGGATTTCTATTTTTTTGAACGGGCATGAAATTTTAAGGAACTTTTAGGGATTTTAAGGGATTTCAAGTGATTTTGAAGATCTCAAGAGATTTGAGAAAACTGACAAGTTTTCCAGCAATTTTTAGAGGATCTCAACAAGTTTTAGGGGTTCTTGAAGGATTTCAACGAATTTCAAACAAAGTGACCACAGGTCAGGGAAAACGTGGAAATCATCGAAAAGGCAGGGATTTCAGAAATAAACATGTACAAATCAGGGAATTTATATAAGAGGAACTACAAACAACCGTCAAGAATAATGCATTTTTATTAACAATATTAAAAAATTCGAATTCTGTTTTCAAATCTGGAAGCAAAAGAAACTCTGTTCTAAATAAAAAAATTAATTCTAAAAAAGCTGTAGCCATTCATAGGCCACCATCAGAAAATTCGGATTTTCACCTTATCACGAATTTTGACATTTTATAAAAAATTCCCTGTTGGTTCTAGGACGTCGGAAATTCTGTTTTCTCCAAGAATGTAACTATCTGGAAACCAAAGCAATCTGTCCTAATTGAAAAAATAAGTTCCAAAATAGAACACCATCGGAAAATTCAAATTTTCACCTCACCGCGAACTTTTACATTTTCTAAAAAAATTTCCTGTTGCTCCTAGGACGTCGAAAATTTTGTTTTCTTTGTATGAAAGAAAGTATCTAAAATTTTTTTAAAAACTCTTGGAATTAAAAAAATAAATTCCGAAGGGGCTGTAGCAATTTATAGGCCTCTATCTGAAATTTCGAGTTTTCATTTAAAGCCAACTTCGAATACTATTGGTCTGGGAAAATGAAAAACTGACCAGGGAGAAATCAGGGAATTTTGAAAATGAAGCTTTGCGACCATCCTGTTCAAAGTTTTTAGGGTATTTTAAAAGATTCGAAAGGATTTCACGCGATTTTATGAGAGATGTGCATTGTATACTAGATTTCAAAAATAGTTAACCCCTCGATTTATTATTTTAAAAATTGTATGACACTTTTACTGATATTTTTCAAAATTTTTGCTACTATTAATATGATTTTGAATTTCTCAGATGAATCCAAAGCCTGATATTTTAATTTACGCTTAACATCTGAGCAAGATGCGCTTGAATATTTGTGTGTTAGGCGGTATTATCTAATCCTTCAATATCTAGGTTTTAACATCCATTTTTCTCCATTGTTGGAAGGGAAAAAATGCTAAGTTTGGAGCCGATGTCTTTCAGATACCATAACAGAGCGGCTTTGGTCATGAGCGCTCTTCAAGTCGAGAAGAATCCGCTCTGTGCACCAGGACCTTGCACCCCGGTGGGAGTGCATTCGAACTACGCGATTGCGAGATGGCGTGTACCACGTAACGCCATTCACAGTCTGACATTGAAAGGAGCTCGGCCGCCCCCTCACTCCCCAAAAATGAAACTTAGGTTTATCAGTAAAGTCACAAGCTATGGATGCTAGATGTATATTTCGTACATTGTTATATCATTGGGGATTTAAACATGCTATGCGACACTATCGGTCCCTAGGCGAATTTACGTAAACTGGGGTTAAGTGGCGCATGTGGGGGAAAGCGGTGCACCCTTGGTTCTGCATTTCTGATGCGATTTTTGCTTCTTCTAGGTAAAAAATATAGAGGCTTACAACTAACAAATGTAAAACTTCATTTGCAAAACCAAGAAGAAGCAATATCGCGTTTTAGATACAGATTTAAGGGTGCGCCGCTTTCCCTCACATATGCGCCGCTTAGCCCCATTTTACAGTAACCAATATGACCGGCATGGGCATAGTGAATACACGCAAAAACACAGCTTCTAACTTTAATGCTCGTCCGTTTTAATAAATAAGTTGAAGATAAATTTAAAGTGTATACGCCTAAAGGGTGGTTACAACCGCGCTACTAGTTTGGAATTATTAGGAGGAAGTTTGAGTCTCATTCGAAAATTAACAAAAAAGTATATAATAAATAATGAATTTTTGATATTAATTTAATATTATTGACAGAAATGAATTGATATTCACTACATTTTTCTCATTGAAATATCTCTAATTATTTTGAGCTACCCAATGATTTGGGTTCAAATGGCGCTGTTTTCAACACCAAAGAGGTACCCTTAAGGCGTATTGCTGTTATCAAAAGTAACGTTTTCTATTCTTAAAAACACTTTTTAAAAAATTATTTCTACTACATATGAAATATATGTAAATCTCTATGCTCATAGCGGCCATGTTTGTTATGGCGCCGCAGCGCCCCTTTTGGCGCAGTGTATGTTTTCTTTCTCAATAGTTTCTTCGAAATACGTCGGACACTTTACCAAAATCAAGTCTTTTTATTTGTACAGGTTCATTTTTTTTTTACTAGTCCGACGTGTTTCCGAACATGTTAGAACAAGTAGCAGTAGCATGCATCCGAAGTTTCTAATACATTTTTCGAATTTCGAAAGTAGAGTCCATCCGAAGGGAACGCCAAAAAAAACATTTAAAAATGCACTACTTGAACTCTTTCTGCGATTTATCTTCTTCCTCTTTAGTATCTTAGGCTTCTTTTAGCTATCAAATTCAATTTTATTCAAATTTATTTTCCATGCTGTGTATTAGATTCTTCCTCATTGTTATTATTTATTTTCGTTTCATTTTTTTTCAGTATCCTGGTTTTCATCACCTTTAGTGGTTGGGTTACACATTTTACTTGAGTAGGTCAGTTTATTTTCTCCTTGCCTTCTTTGTTTCACGAGCACAATTATTTTTATTGTCCAAACTTTCCCTTTTGCTCCGAAAATCTTTATTGATTCTTATTATTTTTAATTTGTATTTACCTTTATGATATATATTTTTAGAGCTTTTGTTGTAAAATTCGAGAATTTTTTTAAATCTTAGTTTCCGAATTTTGTATTTTTACATTCGAATGTAAATCGAAAAATTAACCAGCATGTTTGCCAAAATTTCTTCGCATGTGCACGTGCATTTTTTCATTTCCTGTTTCTGCAGTTTCCAAAATTCCGTAAGAAAATAATTTTATTAGATTATTAATTTCAAACTTCAATTTTGAAAATTGCAATTTTTGCAAGCATTTTCTCTTTTTGCACGCTCTTCTTTATACAATTTTTCATATATTTATAATCTTTCTTTATATAAGTATTGAAAGATTAATATGAGATTTAAAAAATGAGGTAATGAATGAAATGGAACGTTTTTATAAAATCTTCATTGTCGAATGCAGTAAAACGCTGATTTTATTCTATAATTGCATCGTTAACCCTGCGAATAGTTTCTTAATTTTTAATTTACAAATTCTCTTTTTTGAATCAATTAGTTTGCTTAGCGAGCCTTTGGCGTAGAATCAGATATTTAATTATTAAATATTAATTAATTATTAATTGTGTAGAGTCAGAAAGGAAAAAAGAACGATTTTAATTTTTTTTTCATGCCTTAGGTACCTGAAAAATGTTTTTCCAAAAGTGGACGAGACTGTTTTACTGGATATGCTGGAACAGAGCGATAATAATGTCCAGAAAGCTTCTGAGAAACTTATTGATCTCGGGTATGAAAAAAGAAGTCCTACCTGTCCCAGTAAAAATAATTCCAAGAAGAAAGAAGAAGATGAAAAGGTGAGAAAAAAGATTATGAAAACCAAGGTTTCTTTTAGTATTTATTTTCTCTAATAATTATTTTCCTTTTTTTAGCAAGAATCTGTACGGACAGCACCTACGCCACCACCTCGTATGCGAAGTTTCGAAGAAAAAAATAAAAGTAGGTTAAAAAACATCTCTGTATATCATAAAAAGATCTCGCCGCCGCCGCTCTCACTGTTTCACGAATCGAGAATGTTTTTAGAAAAGATAGTACGATATTGTACTAAATATACTGACCTAATTGAAAACATTGACCCAAATCTGAGACCGTCTCTATGTTTTTAAAAAAAGATAATACAGTATTATACTGAATATACTGACCTAACTAAAAACAAAGATTCAATTGTGTGACCCATTCTATGTTTTTAAAAAAGACAGTACAATATTGAATTAAATGTACTGGCCTAACGAACAGCATAGGCCCAAAATTTGTTGAAGTATATTTTTGGAAATGATAGTAACTAAATATGCTACCCGAAATAAAACTAGGGGGCGCAGCTCCCTAGTAATAGGGAAAAATGTAGAGGGATTTTCAAACGAATTTTAATTCACAGTGAAATGTCGTCTGATGGAGAAATTTAATTCCGTGCCAGAAAGGGTAATTTTGTTAGCAATGGACAGCGTTGATTATGACGAGGAACGAGCCTCGCATATTTTAGAAATTATGGTCGCAGAAGAAGCTATTCGACCGCTTAATACTTACAGTAGCCAGAGGTATTTTAAAATATTAAGTTTTTTTTAACAAAAATTATTTGTGATTGCTTAATCCTTTTTTATTTTGTTAATTTACAGTAGCCGAAGCGATGAAAGAAAAGACAGTCCGCCCGTTACAGAGGCGATAAAGCTCACCGCCTCCCCGTTGAAAAAAATTTTAAAGCAAAATGAAAACGAGAAGTGCAAAAGGTCCAAGAACAAGATCGAGATTCCAAAGTAAATTCTATTTTTATCTTATACATTTTAAATTCATTTAAAAATATTCTCGAATTGTTAAACTGAGTTTTCATTTCAGAGTTTCTCGAGGAACGAGTACCATGGAAGATAACGAGTATAAATCGTCTTATCGAACAAAATCAACCGGACCGAATGCGGATTTTCCGAAAGGTGCCGATAATGAACTCCTTTTGTAAGTATAAATTTAAGTGTTTTTTTTTTTTAATTGCATAGTCGTTAACGACCTAGAAATCTACTGCGCAGCCATTACTCTAATGGCTTTGCAGTACATTTTTATCCACTTAGTGGACGCCCATAAACTACGTTACCAATTTGGAGGGGGGGGGGGGCAAAAACTACGCTTGAGTACTAGGGGCCGGGGCG
>JAUMHM010000001.1:8516699-8527293 GCA_032362435.1 Melikaiella ostensackeni | reverse complement strand
GTATCTATTGTACCCTTCTTCTTAGATGTCCAATCTTCGCTCGAATCATCTGGAATATTTTCTCTCGAGTCTTCGGTACTTTGAAATAATCCTCGGCCATGTTCCGTCAGGTATTGTCGTCCGTTAATGTTCGAATACACAAAGGAAACAGCCGATCAAACTAGATTAGAAGTCAATTCAAATTAGAAGTCAATTGCTGCGCTGTTACCAGCAACCATTAAAATCAATATTTTCAAATTTTTTGTACATCATAAAATGGTTTTCACAATAGTTGATGGAAAAGTGTACCAGGCAGTTTCTGAAACACCATCAGCTGCATTCTGCTTTATATGTAAAGCAAATCCTTCAGAAATGAACGATCTAAAAAATGTTCAGAAAAGTCTTGTGCGACTAGAAAATTACAAATTTGGAATTTCTCCACTCCACGTACGCTTCATGGAAAAAACTTCATGGAGTGTCTTGTGCATATAGCGTATCGTGAGGATTCCAAGAAAAGCTAAACGACTCCACAGGATAAGGAAAAAAAGCTGATGGCTGAAAGGAAGAAGGCTATTCAAGAAAAATTTAGAGGAGAAATGGGGTAAATTGTTGATCGTCCTTCGTCAGTGCATAAGATGCTGTTGCATGGTGGAACATCATTCAATCAGCCCTTCTTCCTATTGGTCAGCTGACTGAAGAAGCGCAAGAAGCACGAAATAAAAAATTTAAAGAAAAGTAAGTTTCTCTTGATATTTATCCTATAATAACAATAAACTGTATTAATGCAATATTGGTAAGCCCAAAAAGCACGTTCAAAAAAAAAGTACCTCATACACTCAAAAATTGCTTAAACTGCACATTTGTTCATAGAATTTGTTTACAACAATTGTATTTGTCATGAAATGACAATACCATATAATAGAGAAAAGTATCACCAGCAAGACTAACCAACTATGTTTAAAAAAAAGTAACCGAAACTCTTAAAAATTGCTCGAACTGTACATTTGTTTATAAAATTTGTTTATAACAATCACAAAGTTATTATGAAATGACAATATAGTTTATTTAAACATCACTCCCAAGTCAAACAAAGCACTTTTCGAAAAACGTACCTCAAACACTCAAAAATTTCTCAAACTGCGCATTTGTTTATAAAATTTGTTTATAATAATGAGAAATATATTCCGTTTTGTCTTCATATGTTTTTATGTTACTTTAAATTGGATTCAAAACAAAAGTCGCCTACTAAATATCCAAAACCAATCAAAAATCACATACCATTGTTTATAACAATACAATTGTTTATGAAAATATATTAATTCACAATAAACCATTACGTTATGTTTCACAAATGTTTATTTATTGATTGAACACTAATATCAATCACTTAGAATTAATTGCGTGTTATTATAGTAACAATATCTTGAATTTTACGATTTTTGCCAACTCTCTGTATAAATAAAGTAAACACTATTCTTTTTCCAAATCTGCCTCGAGGGATCTCTTAAGAATTTAGTTAACTTTAATTTTTAAAAAATATGTCGGTTAAAAATTGTAGCCGGAATCGTATTTTGAACATTTTTTCGTCATTTTGCCCCACTGTGTGCTGCTTAGCATTTTTTTCGCTTTGGTGAGTGAAGCCCGAAACTACCACCCCGTAAGAAGAATTGCCCGATATTACGAGGCAGCTCTTCAAGGTTTTTAAAGTTTCAGGCATAATATCTGGAACTGCCACCCTGCAGAAGGCCTTGTCTGAAATCGCCATGCAGGTATTTAGCTTTTGTAAGTTTGGGGAGTGATGCCCGATACTGCCACCCTGCACGAAGACTTGCTCGGTATTGACAGACAGTTACTTAGCGTTTTTTGAGTTGGACAGTAATGCCGGAAACTGCCGCCCTGTTGAGAGACTTGTCGGACGTTGCAGGCAGATACTTAGCGCTTATTAAGATTTGGGGAGTAATGCCCAAATCTGCCTCCGTGTGGGAAGACTTGCCCGATATTGACAGGCAGCTGCTTAGCGTTTTCTCACTTGCCCGACCTTGCCAGGCAGCTTCTTTGCGTGCTTTCACTTCGGAGAGTGATGCCCGAAATTTTCACTCCGTGGGAAGACTTTCCCGATATTACCAGGCAGCTACTCAGCGTTTTTTTAATTTGCAGAGTGATGCCCAAAACTGCCACCCTGCAGGAGGACTTGCCCGATAACGCTCAAATTTACCAGCATGTGGAAAGACTTGCCCGGTATCGCCAGGCTACTACTCAGCATTCCTTATTTCTTCACTTTGGGGAATGATGCCCGAAACTGCCACCCTGCACGAAGACTTGCCCGGTATTGACAGACAGTGACTTAGCATTCTTTGAGTTGGACATTGATGCCCGAAACTATCGCCCCGTAGAGAGACTTGTCTGACGTTGCCAGGTAGATGCTTAGCGTTTATTGAAATTTGGGGGGTAATGCCCAAATCTGCCTCCACGTGAGAAGACTTGTCCGATATTGCCAGACAGCTGCTTAGCGTTTTCTTACCTGCCCGACGATGCCACCGGAATGATGCCCGAAACAGCCACCCTGTGGGAGGACTTGCCCGATAACGCTCAAATTTGGCAGCATGTGGAAAGACTTGCCTGATATCGCCAGGCTACTACTTAACGTTGACTAAGTTTGGGGAGTAATGCCCAAGTTTTCCACCATGTGGGAAGACTTGTCCGATATCGCCGAGCTGCTACTGAGCGTTTTTTCACTTTTGGGAGTGATGTCCGAAACTGTCGCCCGTGGAATGACCTGCTGGATATTGTTAAGTAGCTTCTTAGCAGCGTTTTTTTAAAGTTTGGGGACTGATGCCTAAAATTGCCACCCCGTGAGAAGACCTGCACGATATTGCTAGGCAGCTACTTAGTATTTTTTATGTGTAGGCAGTGATGCCCGAAAACGCCACACTATGGGGAGACTTTTCCGATACTGCCAGGTAGCTTTTTAGCGTTTTTTCACTTCGTGGAGAGATGCCCGGAACAGCCACCCTAAGGGAAGACTTTTTTAGTATTGCTAGGCAGCTACTTAGTGTTTTTTTTTGGAAAGTGATGCCCGAAACTGCCACCCCGTGGGAAGAGTTTCGCAATATTGCCAGGCAGCTGCATAGCGTTTTTTTACTCCGAGGAGTGATGCCCGGAACTGCCACCCTGTGGGAAGACTCGCCCGATATCGCCAGGCAGCTAGCTAGCGTTTTTCAAGTTTGAGAAGTGATGCCCAAAACTGCCACCCCTTGGCAAAACCTGCCCGATATAGCCAGGCAGCTGTTTAGCGTTTTTCCACAACGGGGAGTGATGCCCGGAACTGCCCCCTGTGGGAAGACTTGACTGATATTGCCAGGAAGCTACTTAGCGTTTTTTCACTTTGGGGAGCAATGCTCAAAACTGCCACCCCATCGAAATTTTTTCTTGATATTGCTAGGTAGCTACTTTGTGTTTTACGCTCAGGGGAGTGATGCTCGAAATTGCTACCGCGTGAGAAGACTTGCCCGATATTGCCACGCTCCTAGTTAGCGTTTTTTTAAGTTTGTGAAGTGGTGCCCGGAACTGCCACCCCGTGAGAAGACTAGCCCGTTGTCGTTAAGCAGCTTCATAGCGTTTTTCACTTCGGGGAGTGAACCCCGGGACAGCTACCCATGGGGAAAACTTTCCCGATATTGTCAGACAGCTACTTAGCGTGTTTCAATTTTGAGGAGTGATGCCCAAATTTGCCATCACGTGGAAAGACTTGCTCGATACTGGCAGGCAGCTACTTAGCGTTTTTCCACTTTGGGCAGTGACACCCAAAATTTTCACGCCGTGGGAAGACTTGCCCGATATTTTGAGGCAGCTACTTAGCGTTTTCTCACTTTGGGGTGTGATGCCCGAAATTGCCACTGCGTGGGAATTCTTTCCCGATATTGCAAGACAGCTACTTAGCATTTCTTTACTTCGGGCAGTGGTACTTGGAATTGCCACCCCGTGGGAAGACCTACCCGATATAGCCTGAAGCCGAAGATGTTTCTGTACTTTGGGAAGCCATGCACAAGGTGACATGAACTCGAGTGTTCTCTGGCTTGGCTGTTGGGAAGACTTGCTCTGGGAGATCTTTCTTTCCTGGAGAAAGATGCCCAGGGAAGTCTCAAACGAATGGAGAGACATGACCGGTGAAGACTAGTTTCTTTGGGAGGTGATACTCTGGAGGTCCTGCCATGAGAAGCCTTGTATATGGAGAGGCCTGCCTGGTGTAGGCTTAATCCGACCCCGTTCCTTACCAGGCTGCACTCGGATATAAAATAATTTTATCCTTTTCCTGCGCGGGGACGCCGTTTTAAAATGGCCAGTATGTCTAAAATGGCATGTCTTAATAACGCATTAGGAGAACAAAATTAATATTGATTTTTAGTGCTGATACGTTTATTAAATAAATACAAAGCATCAAATATGTACAGTAAAAAATCAAGCACGAGGATAATTTTAGACCTACTTGAAGGAACATTTTTTATTTCACTTAGGCGTGAGATTAAGTAATTTACCTTGTATTACTTTGATTGTTGTTTATGGCGATTTATAGCTCATACACTAAGTTATTATATGAGTGCTTAAGTTATGTCGAATGTCGAATGTCAAAGACTATGGTAATTGAAAATAAACAAAATATGCAAGTATTGCCACTTGTCTAAAATTGCCAACGGTTGCGTGGATGAAACGAACAAACAGAAGCCACCAAAACAAGCTCTTGCGCGCCGTCGCATGGCGGCGATGAGAAACTGAATTGAGAATCCTTGATATAAATTATGCATATAAATATTCAAAATAATACATTTTATTATTTACTCGATTTAATAAAATAAAACCATTAGATAGGAGAAAATCTCCACTCTCAGACGTTTTCGGGGTCGCTAAATCCGAATCCGGGGTCAGTTTGATCCCATCAGGTCAGGATCAAGGTCGAGAAAGGTCAAAATTACTTCACAATGAATCTAGGAAATTTTAGTGCTGAGCATTAAAGAGAGAAAGTGATGAGAATTGAGTGAAGCGTAAAAGGGAACCTCGTGGGGTGGAACTAACCCCGGGCTCGTATTTAGCGACCCCAAAAACGTCTAAGAGTAGAGGTCTTCTCCAATTCCATGGTTTTCCCAATTTTGACCTTGGGATGACATTCATTCCGACCTAATGGGGTAAAAATGACCCCGGATTTAGATTTAGCGACCCCAAAAACGTCTTAAAGTAGTGGTTCACGCTAATTCAATGGTTTTTTGCTCATTTTGACCTTCACTCAACCATGACCCTGACCTGTTGGGGCCAAACTGACTCCGGATTCGAATTCGCGACCCCAAAAGCGTCTGAGAGGAGAGATTTTCTCTGATCCACTGGTTTTCTTCATTTTGACCTTTAATTGACCTTGATCCTGACCTGATGGGGTCAAACTGATCGTGGATTCAGATTCAGCGACTTTAAAAACCTATAAGTATGGTAGTTTAGCTCGGGTTCCAGGAAACTATTTTTTTTTTGTAATTGATTTATTATTTACGGAGCTATATAATATGTACTTATGAAACTGTATCGTACGTATGTAATAGTATATTATGCAACAGGTGCGTAAAATGCGGTTTTACATACGCGATCACCACAAGTGGGTAAATCGTACGCACATGTTGCATATGATACTTTTTGACACTGTGTGCGTAAAAATGCGTTTTTAGACATGCATATTAGTGCGTAGAACTAGTGTTTTTTTACTTTTGTTTTACGCACTAATATGGGTGTGTAAAAACGCATTTTGCGTACACTGTGTCAAAAATACTATTCTAATCTATCCAAATATTCGAGCTGGCGATAAGCTTGAAGCTATAAACTCCATATCGTAAGTCATGAAATAAAGTTTTTTTCTTTTTTTTCTCCCATTAATTCTCGCAGGTTAAAATGAATGATGGCGTCATTGTTATTTATAGGCTTAACAATAATAGCTTTCTGTTCGAATGTTAAGCCGTTTTTTCAAGCCTTATAAACGTACCATTTGAATTGTCTTTTATATCATAAGGACATTTATGATGGACAAATATTATATCCCCACACACAAAATTTTTTCGGGAATAATTTGAGTGCATGTCACAATTGAGCCGCTCTACTGTGCCATTTCGAAAATCGGAATTTTTCCCTACATTTAAAAATAAAAGCTAAGAAAAGCGGAAGAAATTGAGAAATCATCAATAAAGGCAAAAGGACAGTGCGTGGCAAAGCGTAGATTTGGTAAAGAAAAAAAAGTTTATTATACAAATAATAAATGTTGACCGACGCATTTGGGCATTACGGTAGACTTTTTTTTTGTCATGCGACAAGTGGCTCTGGGGCTCCTAGTTTTTATCTAGATCTTGAAAATTGTCTCAAGCATGGTCACAAGTTTAAAAGTTTCATTCAAAATAGGGGATAGCAAATGGCGGCTGTTTAATTTCAATCAAATGTTGCGTTTTGAGTGAAACTCGGTTTTACTAGGTTTTGAGAGACACTTAATCGGAATTTAACCTCAAAATTAAAATAATCATGCAATATACTTTTGCGTAAAAGTTATAGTTTGGTAATGCTTTTGAAGTTACAAACATCAAATCTAACCTCCAAATTTCTGAAAGTAAAACGTGTTGGGCCAAGTTCCATAAGGCCGTCGGGAATCGCATGAAACTCACAGTTTTGTGAGGTTTTTTGAATATCAAAAATTCGAAATTTGTAGCGCAAATCGCGGAGCTCCATTACGCCCAAATGCTCAACGTCCTACACCTCGTGTGGTGCAATAACCCCACGGGCCGCCAGTGCAGCAGGTCGAAAAGCTGCAAGTACAACGACTCCAAGGGCCGCAAGTGCAACAACCTCAAGTGCAGCCAGTGAAACAACCCCAAGGTTTGCTAGTGCTACAATCCCAAGGGCCGCCGGAGCAGTGGAGTTTGTGGCAACCAGTGGTGCAAGCGCCCTCAGCAATGCCGCACGCTGGTGCCCCAACGTATTACCCTTATGGAGAGCCTTACGCGCCTCAGCTTCTACATCAGCCCTTTCACCAGCCGCCTTTCATGCCTTAAGCGCAACCTTATCAGCCACCTACAATGCCACAAGTGTGGCCGAAAGGTACGCAGTTCCTCCTGACTGTTCACAACGTAGAAATTCTTGGAAGCGCCTCACGGTCATAGCAGGCAATGCCCGAGACTCAGAATCGAGGTTCCAGTGTATTTAATATTTGAAAGTAAAAATCTTTTCTATTCTAAACTAGCCGTTTTAGATCCACTTCCCCTGCCTATAATTAATTACATGCAAAAATTCTGGTAAACTAATATTCTTCCTCAAAAGCTTTTGTGATGTACCCGTTTCAACAATATCGGCAACCGCAAGTATTGGAAGATATTTGCTCAATAAATAAAGTCACATATCATGGCTGGGTTGGTGGTTAAAGCTTGCTGTGAAAATAAACTTTGACATCGTAAAACGGGGCCGTATAGACACCCGCGGGAATATGCGTCGTTGAACGCGTAGCTGATTTCCATCGAGTGTCGAGTCTCCCTGTAGCACCGAAATCGGCAATTTTTCCGCTTCGAGTATCTACCGGTCAATGATGTAAATCCTAGAACCGCTAGATTTGCAAAAATGTAAATGCTATGGAGCACCATTATTGGCTATATCAGAGAACACTTAACTCTTATCTTGAGAAGTTCAGATCCTCAGAGGAAAATTTAGTGAGGAAGAAATATTCAGAAACTAGTCTATTGGGAAAGTCCATTTACTTTCATATGAACTTAAAAAAAATTGTTCACATGGTATATACATAAATGTTCTAAAACGAATTACAAATCAATCCAGTGCAAATAGAATATTTTATAAATTAAATGTTATCCACTTCCATGTTATATGTAGTTGATTTATTCTTATTTCTTAAACCTCGGGTAGGAATAGGGGCTCATTAGATTATTTTATTATTATTTTGAGATAGCGGAAGCAGAAAAATCGTTCCTAAGTTTCTGTTTACCCTCCATTTACATTTCAGGGAAGTTACGCAGGGTACAATGAAATTTAATTACTTTGAGCATTCATTTACTACAATTGATTCAGGAGTGTGGAGGATGTTGAGAGAGCTTGCAGGAGCTTAGCTGAAAGTTTGTGGCAAGCTGTCTGCAATTTTGTCTAAATCTTCCATGGGAAGGACATTTTACGGTTGCTGCAACCTGCAGTGTTATATCAGGTCCCCCCCCACTCTCTTCCACTCACCCTATCATTTCCTCTTCTTCTCTTGTTACCTCCCGAGATAAATTCCGGATCCCCCCCTGAATCAATTATGGTGGATTAATGCTCAAAATCATTCATTTACCTTACCTACATAATTGAATTAAATGAGAAATTAGCACTTTGCAATTAAAATACAATACAATTTGCACATGAGTAAATATTCTAGAATGAAAAAAGCGTAAAGATATAATTTTTTTAGGAGCGATCGTGAGTCGATTCAAATAAAATTCAATAGATTTACCCTATTCACTGAACTCAACTGATAACATCCCTTGCAGAATTTAACTGTAGTAATGTTGTAGTTCATTCGTATAGGTCAAATACTGTAACATTTGTTGAACTAATTTATTCTGTCAACAATGAGAGCACCAATTTAAATTTTTATTGTTTGCCAACGTGTATGGTTCTCCATGTGAGGATTCAAGCAATTGCTATTTTCAACGTCAACTGACAACCGGTTTGGTTTAATCGCAAGCATGGCGTTCCAGAACATCGCTGCATTCACGTAATTGCAACCACGTTAATTGCGAGTCACATTACCAGAAATTGTGCATGTTGGTTTTTGGTACGCTGACAAACGACGCCAACATTCAAGACTGATCGTTATTGGCTAGGTTAATGAAGGCACCTTCGTCGCTTGTTAGTAGCTGTAATTAGCTCTTCTTGAAAAAAGTATTGTTGAATGTGATATAATGAAGATGAGACATCCCGTGTAGAAATATTTCATTTACAGATTTGTCTTGATGACAGGAAATCAAGACATTTTCAAAACTTGTTCAAGACGTTTTGAGAGTCTGGTTTATGAGAGGTAGCCAGACTTTATATATCTCTTGAACCAAGGAAAAGGTTTCCAATGTCTACCTGCCCTGACGAAGAGGGCTATCCTCATACCATCATAAAAGCTGATCCTCCTTTATGTTTGAAGAATTGTCAATTTAAAAATTAAACAAAAAATTCATTTTCAAATTTAAGTCCGGATTATTTAGTCCCTTTTTTATTGGCCTTTAGCCAAGACATAACAGAAATCTCCATGTCTTTAGATAAGTTCCGTTCTTCTTGTCGCTATAAGTTATAACCATTAACGTAAGACAAAGTTTGATGTCTATGATGTCTGGCTTATGAGACGGAGCTAGGCTTCAATGTCTCAAAGACAAAATGGGACGTCTTTAAGACAAATCCAGGACGAAATATTTTTACATGGGATTCCGAAATTTTTTGAACTTTAGCATCGTGACTATGCAGCGCTTGAGATTTTTCTATTCGCGTGGAGGGGCCGAAAGCTATGAGAAATATTTGCACAAACCTTCAGATTTTTAGTTTCAAATTGAAGGATATCTTTACCACATCTTTGTGATATCTTCACGACATCACGAAGACATCGAATGACCATTAAGGTGGGCCGAAAAAAAAAATTTCGAATTTTGATTATGGCTAGAAGAAATCTTTTTCTACATATCAAAATGAGTCTTCATGATTGATTTCAAATTTTTAAAACGATATCTTTAGTTAGCAGAAACTTTTTGTAGTTTGAAACTTTAAAAACAGTGATTTTTTCGATATTTTTCAATGTTGTGAATTTCAACTTTTGAACTTTGAACTAAAATAGATACTTATCCATACTCCTTAAACATGTTTTTCATTAAAATCGTATCATTCAAATGAGAATGAAATAATCTCAAACATTTTATATCACATAAAATTTTTATCAAAGTAAATATTCCTGTTTTAAACAAAGTTGCACTTCGAGGTTAGGTTATTCCATTTTAATAATTTTATTATACACACTTAGTCTGTTTACCCAATCATTATCGTCACGAACATTGAAACTATAAGAATAGTACGATAATAAAAATTTGGTGTAGTTATTCCGATTTTCTGGCTTAGAAAGTAATATCGAGCACCAGCAACTATGAACACAAATGCCCGGCGCGAAGCAACGTCAAACGTGTCTAAACCTGTCTTAACCTGTAGTGTCGAGTCTTCAGCCGAGAAGACCGATGCTGCCACCTGATGAACGTTGGCCGCTTTAATACAAGTTCAGATTACTTTGAAATATGAGTAAATAAAATTTTAATAGAAGGTCATTCTTGATATTTTTATCATATGCTACATACCACCTTGATCAAAAAGTTTCAGGACTTGTCACCGTGTGGCGCTCTCGTTCGGCCGATTTCAATTCTTCTTTTTTTGTTGTGTTGTTAGAAGTGCCATTGATGTTCTGTCAGATTTTCAGCTTGATAGCTTTACATTTGTTAAAGTGACGCCGTATTGTCTACATCTATCTTTGTGTGTGGTTTCGATTTTTCACAAAAAAAATGTCATCGACTTTGCATCAACGAGTTTGCATTAA
>JAUMHM010000001.1:8489705-8516599 GCA_032362435.1 Melikaiella ostensackeni | reverse complement strand
AGATATTTAAAGATATATGATATGTAAAACTTAACAAAGAAAAAATAGAAGATAATTCTTTTTTTTTTTATGAAAAAGTCGGATGGGTCAAAGTTTACAAATATTCAAAAATGGGGGATCTAGACTACGAAGGTTACTTAAAATATTTTAAATTTTAAGGCATTTTAAAAATTGTTCTCTGACACAAATAATCTTTAGAAACTAGATTTATAAATTATTAGAGAAAAACATTTATTCCTCTGTAAGCCAACATTTGCTGTAATCTTGATTTTTCTGATATTAAATCCTTTTTATGGACAGTTTTTCACTTTTTTGTGAAGATAAAATTGAAAAACAACAGTAAAAAAGTTTAAAAACCTAATAAATTAAAATGCGGAAAACTCCGAAATTTTCACAATGCCTCTTCAGAAAAAAATGAATGTAAATGATGCAAAAATATATAAATAAATTACCAAGCAAATTCTTTTCGAATTTAAAAATGTTAACTACGCCGGGGACGTATTTTTCCTTGTGTCCCTTTTGTAGGGTTTTCGTAAACGTCCCCGGCGTAGTTAAAATTTTTAATTTCTGAAATACTTTGCTTGGTAATTTATTCTTTAATTTATTTTTGCATAAATAAATATTATTATTTATAATATAATTTATAATATTTATAATATAATATAATTTTTTATTTTATTTTCCTTTTTCATTTATTTTTCTTCTGAAAAGGCATTGCCAAGATTTGGGGGAGTTTTCCGCATTATAATTTACAAGGTTTTGATATTTTTCAAAATTGTATTTCAATTCAACAGAACACCAAAACCGAAATTAATCGACGTTTTTATAATATTTTATTCTTTAGTTATTATTTAAAGCAAACGATTTTTTTAAAAATATATTGTTTTCTTCGCATAATTTTAAAGAAAGCATAAAACCGGGAATTTATTAGAATTTTTCGGTTATTTTAAATGTTTTTAGATTTTAAATAAAACCTATTTCTTTTAATCTTGTGTTGTTTATTATTTGCTAAGATCACGTGAAACCAATTTTCAATTTTTTCATTTGTCAGTTATTTTACAGTTTTTGTAATAAAATATTTGATTTCGTTTCTTTATTTCAATATTTTTCAAATGATGGTACTAATGATGGAAAGTGATAAAATCTTGTCACTCAATATTATACGAAGATTTTATAAACAAATAAATTAATTCAGTTCACAAAATTAATATTTAAATCAATTAAAATTATCCACATGGTGACTGAAAATAACTGTAACTTTTTTTTTCAATTAAAATCGTTTATAGCTAAATAATATTGTAAAACAGAAAAGGTTACATTGGGAATAATATTCGGCTAACAAAATTCAAAATTAATTGGTTCTAATTTCAATAATTCAAAACTGTATAATTTAAAATAGAAAGCCTTTTGTTCAGAATGAAACCAATTTCCAATTGAAAGCCATAATAATTATAAACAACTTTGAATTGAAAACGTTTGAAGAATAATTTTAATGTAACTTTATAAAATTAGAGAATTTCAAATTAACGTAACGTTAAAAATTCAGGAATTAGTAATTATTTTAAATTTGAGTCGCTCAGACTCCTACATTTTTAGTTTTGAATTTGTAGCAGTAAGAAAAGTTTATTTGAGGGCCTCGAAATAAAGTCTTCAACTTGTGTGGCTTCTGCTTTGTGATAAAACTATAATTTTGAATGCTTTTCGTTCGCAAATTTAGACACTTTACGTTGTAAAAGAATTTTTAATGAAAATGTTTAGTTATATTTTTCTAAATAGTTCCAGTTTTTGGAAAAACCAAATTAAAAAAATTTTTAATTTCAAAAAGCTAGAGGTAACTGTTAAAAATTTTAAGAAAACCACTACAAAATCATAATACTTTTCCGTAAGGGATACATACTACACATATTTCGAAAAATGTGAAAACACTTACACGTGTTAAGAAACATAATTAATGTGTAATATTTAATAAGCTCACAATCCTCTAAATCACATTTGCGTAAAAAAACGGATACAAAACTAGAAAGAAATAAACAATAACAATCAAGTTTAT
Organism: Melikaiella ostensackeni; assembly: GCA_032362435.1. Classification (NCBI taxonomy): domain Eukaryota; kingdom Metazoa; phylum Arthropoda; class Insecta; order Hymenoptera; family Cynipidae; genus Melikaiella; species Melikaiella ostensackeni. Next base: position 8,514,549 of record JAUMHM010000001.1, on the reverse strand, counting down.
AGGTTATAAGTTCTTTTTACCTGTTTCAAGGCGTTTTCGTCAGTTTCATCCTCATTTTTGTGATCCATTTGTACTTTGTATTTTTAATTAAAAAACAAAATAACCTAAAACAACACTATTCCATCACTAATATTAACAAAAAAAGGCAAACAACACTATTCCATCACTAATAATAACAAAAAAGTCACATTTTAGTATATTTTTGGCAAAATTCATTAATTACGCTCGAACCCAACGCAGGCTGGGTCGACTCCCGTGGGCGCGTTCGACGGTGCTCGTACACATCAGAACTCAAAGTGAGGTTATGTCAGGTTATGTTTGTCTGATTTCTGATCTGATTTTCTGGTCTAATTTCACGAGTACAACAATCACAACTGTCAATGTAAAAAAATCATGAAATTAAAATCACAGACTTGATTTGTTTCAAAATAAGTCAAGTAATCCAAATTCTTTTGAGAGAATTTAATGAAAAATTAAAATTTTATAAAAACGGAATACGAGCAGACGAAGCAGACTCCCCAGTCTAAAAGTAATTTTTTTCTTGTTTCTCGGAAATTTTTAAAATGTAAAGTTGTATAAGTTGTACAAGTATAAAAAAAATTCAAAAATAACAGTAAAATTACTTTCACGGAGGAAGACTTTTAAAATGCATAACAAATTCTTCAAATTTATTGGAATTTTTATTTATCAGGCTAGCTACCATAAGAAGAAATCACGTGACCAGAAGGCGGTAAACTTTGAAAATTGAAATAGAACTTTTCTTTAAAATAAAAACAAGAATCAGTTATTTTTCTCTCGAGTCTTTTTGAACCTTCTGAGTGACGGGAAAGGTTATGTTCTTTGAAATAGCTAAAAATAGTCAAATTCCCCGTTAATTAAGAATAAAATAAATAAAATACATGGTGAGGCGTAGATATATAAGAGATGAAAATGATTACTTTTTGAAATTGTACTCAAATTGATTGCAAACTATGCCATTTCTTAAACCAAGTAAACTTAGTGCTACTAAGTCAAGGATTCAAAATTCAGAGAGAAATGGTTTGAGACACGCTATATTTAGTCCAGATAAAAGTAAATATATTGGAGAATGGTCAGAAGATAAAAAGAATGGAAAAGGAATTGAGCTTACAAGGTTTTCTTTTTAGTTTTATAACAATTTATTCGAATTACAATTAAAATTATATAAATGATTGTCAATAATAAATAATAGTCAGTAATTCAAATTGAGGTACGTGAGTGCCATTGTATGTATTTACTTAAATATTATATAATATATACATAATATATGATATATATAATAAATAATGAAATATTGAAACCTTTAAATTTAAAATTATTTTTGAATCTTTTCAGACCTTATAAACCTTTTAAATATTTTTTTAAGGATTTGAATTTTTCCAAAAATTTTCGAAATCTTTTTGAATATTCTCTTAAAATTATTTTTTTTCAAAATGAAAAATCATTTTAAATTGTCCTAGGAATCTTGAGAAAATTTTGTAATTCTCTTGAATCCTTTCAAAATTCATTAAAAACTTCTGAATTTCTTCCAAAATCATCTAAAATCTACATTCTCTTTTGGATCTTCAAATTTTTAATTATTTTTTAATCTTTTCAAAACTTCTAAATATTTTTTACAATGATTAAAATGTTACCTAAAATTTTTTTAAATCCTGCAAAATAAAGAAAATTGCCTTAAAATCTTCCAGATTCTTTTTCAACAATTTTAGAAATCTTCTTAAATATTCTCATGAAATTAATTTTTCAAAATAAAAAATCATTTTAAATTGTCCTAGAAATCTTAAGAAATTTTTTTTTATTCTCTTCAAACCTTTCAAAATTCTTAAAAAGCTACTGAATTTCTTTCGAAATCTTTAAAAAAATACATTGTGTTTCAAAACTTTTCAAATCTTCAAATTTTAAATTATTTTTTAATCTTTTCAAAACTTATAAACCTTTTAAATATCTTCTAAACTGATTCTAATTTTTCCTGAAATTTTAAAAAATCCTGCAAAATTAAAAAAATTGCCCTAAAATCTTCCTTATTCTTTTTCAAAATAAAAATCATTTGAAATTTTTCTAGCAATCTTAATAACATTTTTTTATTCTCTTGAAATCTTTCAAAATTCTTAAAAAGATTTTTTTTTGAAGTCTCACAAAATCTGCATTTGTTTTGAAAATTGTTTGAAATCTTTTCAAGTTTTAAATTATTATTATTTTTTTTTTCAAAACTTCTAAATTTCTGTTAAACTTAATCGAATTTTTCGCAAATTTTATAATGCTGCAAAATTGAAAACTTTTCCTTTTAAATTTACATTCTTTTTCAACATTTTAGGAAACCATTTGAAATATTTTGAAATCTTGAATATTCTCTTAAAATAAATTTATTTTATAAAAAATCATTTAAAATTGTTCTAGGAATCTTAAGACATTTTTTTTATTCTTTTGAAACCTTTCAAAATTCTTGAAAAGCTTCTTTTTTGCGAAATCTTCAAAAATCTACATTTTATTTTGAATAATTTGAAATATTTTTAACTTCTAAAATATTTTTGAACCTTTTCAAATCTTCTAAATAACTCCTAAACTTACTTGAATTTTTTCGAAAAATTTTTAATGTTACTTGATTGAAAAATATTCCTTTAAAATCTTCTATATTCTTTTTCGACAATTTAAGAAATCATTTTAAATGTTTCAAAATCTTTTAAAATTTTCTCTTAAAATTCATTTTTCAAAATCAAAAATCATTTCATTTTTTTCCCAGGAATTTCAAGAAAAAATAATTTATTTTCTTGAAACCTTTCAAAATTCTTAAAAAGCTTCTTTTTTCGAATTATTTCAAAATTTCTAAATATCTTTTGAAATGTTTTGAATTTGTTTTAAATGTAATTTTCCAAAATATTTTTAGTCTTTTAATATTATTGTATTTATAATATATTATAAATACAATAAATAATATAATAATATAATCTTTTGTATTCTTTTGGATTTATTGAATTCTTTGTATACTTTAAATCCATTTGAATTATTTGAATTCTTTTTAATTCAAAATTTAGAATTATTTAAAATTAACTACTTAAAATTAAAAATTCTTTTGAACTCTTTACATCTCCCTAAAATTCTTTTGAATCTTCTTGATTATTTTGAATTCTTCAAATTTTTCTGAAGTCTTTTGAATTTTTTAAAAATTATTTGGATCCTTTTGAACTCTTTAGCTCACATTGAATTCTTCAAAATATTTTGTTCAATTCTTTGAATTCTCTGGAATTCTTTTGAATAATTTCAAACTCCTTGAATACTTATTAATTATTTAAAACTTTTAAATTCATTTTAAATTCTTAGAATTCTCTGATTTGATTTGAATAAAAAAATGAAGGATTACTTAAAACTCAAATTAACTACATCAAATTAAGACCATGAATATTAACATATCATGCATGTTGATGTTCAATTAAAAATGAAATAGAGAAATATGTTTTTAAAAATTATATTTTCAATTCTATCCACTTTTTAGTGACAATTTTCTCTACGAAGGAAATTGGTTGAAGGGAAAGAGAAACAATTTTGGAATCTTGAGTAAAAATATAAGGAAAAATGTTTATTGCAAACGATATTCAGGAAATTGGCTCGATGGAAAAAAACACGGATTTGGAGCCCATTGGTACACAAATGGAAGTTATTATGAAGGAAATTTTATTCAAAATAAAAGACAAGGGTTTGGGAGATTTTGGTTCAAAGATGGATTTTATCAAGGGAATTGGAAAAATGGTCTCTTTCATGGAGAAGGAATGTTAGTCAAAGGTTTGAGAAATAAATTAAATTAAACAAATTTAAAGACCATTAAAAAAACATTCCAAAAGAATGCATTTTTAAGAAAAATATTTTTTCTCAGCTCTTAATCCTTAGATATTTTTTTCTCGAAAAAAAATTCTTCGCCCTCCATTACATATCGAAATAGCTTCGCAGACTTATTGAACTCCAGAAAATTGTTAACACCTAACATTGATCTTTGTTATAAATAATTTATGTTGAGAAATATAAACTTTTCATTTTTTTTTGCGGAAAAAGAATCTGTTTTATCTTAAATGTGTGGTAATAGCATATCAGATTTATTCTGCTGCAAAATACCATTCTTAAAACTTAACATACATCTTTGTTATAATTAATTTGGGTAAATAAAAAAAATGTTTTTCCAAAAAAATGCACCTTTTTGAAAATTTGTTCAAAAATAATTAATAATATCGCTCTTTACGTTTGTTAATAATTTAATGTTCTTTAATTCTAAAAAGAACTTAATTGTTTAAAACCTGAAGAGCAATTGTGTAAAATTTGGTCCCGGTCAAAAAAAAAATTCTGAGGAATTCTGCCGAAATTGCCTGCAAAACCTTAAAAAAAAAAGTTTTTCCTTATTTACTTCAAAATTATTAGTTGTATTGAAAAATGGTTTTTTAAATATATTTTTCAAAATCAGTGGGCATTGTTTATTAAGCTTACTAGTGGATTATATGAAAAATATAATTAACCATTTTCGAGACTTAAAACCCTAATTGGGTAGTTTTTGTTTGTTATCCAAAATTTCACAAATATTAATTTAATAAAAAAAAAATCTTTTTTTTTCAATACCGGGTGGAAAATTTTTCACAAATATGTACGAAAAACGAGAACCATTTTTACAGGAGAATACAAACATATACAATAAATTATTTTAAAAATACAGGAAATTAGAACTTTTTAGTCCAACCAGTAACCCTTAAATTTTGCTCTAATTGTTATGGTAGCATGCCAACAGTTTTTTCAAATTTTTTTTTTAGATGTTTTTTCAATTAATTATAATATTTGAATTTTTTCTTTGATTTTGGTGAGGGATTTTACATGTCTTCAAAATCCAAAGGGAAATTTGAAAATGTTGAAAATTAACAAAAAGGAACCAATTTTTCGGAAAATCAAAAATTTTCCTCTTCTTCAAAAAATACGCAAGTTACGGAAAAAGTTTACCGAGCAAAGTTGTTCCTCTTTCAAAATATCTACAAAAAGATCTTTTCCCACTTTCCAATATTTTTCACCATTAAAGAAATATAAGCTTTTTTTCAAAAAATTACGTTTTTTTTCTTTCTCTTTTAATACGTGTGAGGTATCGTGAGAATAAAAAAATTGTAATTTGATTTTTTTTAAACTATCAATTTTTGTGAAATATTGGATAACAAACAAAAATTGAGTAGTTTTTGTTTGTTATTCAAAATTTCATAAAAATTAATAATTAAATGCCCACTGATTTTCAAAAATATCAGATTTTTTTTTACATTTTTCACACTTTTTTCGATTTTTCTCGAGACGGTCTGTCTCTATGAAAAAAATTAATAGATCAAGAAAGATGTATTTCATTGAAATCGACTCAAGATGCATGTTTTTTTGGGTTTTCCGAGCAATTTTGGCAGAATTCTTAAAAAAAATTTGTTGATCGGGACCAAATTTTACGCAGTTGCTTTTTAGGTAAAAAATGAAAAATATAAATCAAACTTAAAATTTTCCATGTGATTTTTAATAATAAAGTTGATGGAAATCGATACGAAGGGCAATTTTTCTGCGGAAAAAAGGAAGGATGGGGAATTTTTTATCATTTAAAAACTGGACAAATGCAAGAAGGTTTTTGGAAGAATGACAAGTGCCTTGAAAGTGTGATGCAGGACATTTATTGGAGGCAATCTGCTTGTAAACCTTCTTCATTTCCCATTCCAAAGGTTTCCAAATACTCTAATTTTTTAAAATTGAAGATTTCTGTCTCTTTATCCTTCTTTCTTTCTCTTTCTTTTTTTTATTTCTCTTTCTTTATTTCTTAACTTCTTAATTTTTTAAAATTCTATTTTCTAACATATACAAAATTTTTATTTCTGCAGTTGAAGTGGAAAAATTTCCAGCAAATTCTCGATGAGAGAAGAACTCAACTCCTAGAATGTATGGAAAAAAAGTGGAAAGAAAATCCTCCCGTTGAATCAAAGGATTATATTTCAAATTGTGAATGTATTCTAAAATTGTCAAGTCACAATTTTCTCTACAAAAAATAATTATAAAATTAAATACTCTAGGTTTATAAAAAATAAAAAAGACAAAAAACTTCAAGTTCTCTTTTTATTTCACTGATTGAATCGATGTACTTACACGAATATTAAGTATAAATGTCATGTTTTATAATACTGCTACAGTTTGTTTACGAAAAAAAATCGTAAATTACAAATATTTTTTTGGGTAGCAGTCAATCGGTAGTTACAGTTTTATCTTAATTTTGATTCTATCAAAATTCATTTGATAAACTTAAATTTGAAAACATTCATTCCAATTTATAAATTAATTTTGTATTAAATTTCTAATTTATATTTCTGACATTTTAAATAAAAAAAGATCAGCCTTTTTAGGTAGTTTTTCGAAAGCTTTCAAGTTTCTAAGTAATTTCAAAAAAATTTCTCAAATCTAAAAAATTGAAAAATGGAAAATAATTCCAATTTTTGCGAAAAAAAATTACTCTGAAATTTGAAAACTTTGAGATGAAAGAGATTCAGAATCTATTCTAGAATATTTAAGTCCCTATGCGCTTTAAGGAATGTTTATGATTTACATTTTACATTTATAATTATCTTATTTACAGAGATTCAAGGCCCTCGATAAATTCTGAGCAAATCGAAGAGTACCTTTTTTTTTTAAAAAAAAAGAAAAAAACAAGACTTAAGATTAGAGATAATATTTGGGAAAATTCCCCTCTCACTGGCGACGAAGGGCAGTCTTTGAAGGATAAAGATATATTTTTTTTAATAAAAAAATTCCTAGTTCTCTCATGAAAGGAAAATTTCCTTATTCAAAATTTAATAAATACCAATTTCCAAGTCTTTCAATTTGATGGTCTTTAATCTTAAAGGAAATTCATATGAAGCCTCAAATCTCATTGGAAGGATTCAAAATGATTGAAAAGAATTCAAAAGAATTGTAGGAAGCTCAAAAGAATTGAAAAGAATTGAAAGGGTCTCAAAAGAATCAGAAGGAATTAAAAGGCGATGAAACGCAGTCTTCGATGAGGGATAGAGATTATATTTTTTTTCAAGTAAAAATTTTTCTAATTCTCTCATAAAAGGAAAACTTTCTTCTTCAAAATTTGAAAAACAACCCAATTTCCAAATATTTCAATTCAAAGTTCTTCAATCTTAAAAGAAATTCCTTATGAACCCTCAAATCTCATTCAAAGGATTCAAAATAATATAAAAAAATTCAAAAGAATTGAAAGGAACTCAAAATAATTGAATGGAATTCAAACGAATTGAGAAGGATTCAAAAGAATTGAAAGGAATTAAAAAACATGAAAGGAATTGGAAGGCACTCTTTGATAAGGGATAAAGACAAATATTGTCTTTAAAAATATAAAAATTTCTAGTTTTCTCAAGAAAGGAAAAATTTCTTATTCAAAATTTGAGAAACAACCTAATTTCTAACCTCTTTAATTCAAAGTTCTTTAATATTAAAGGAAATTTCTATAAACCATCAAATCTTATTTCCTTTTCCAAAATTGTTGTTGTTAATTTTCAATAATTATTATCCCATTATGTTTGAAAAGTCGAGGAAAAGTTCATGGATGTAGAAAAAACCGCAATTTTCTAGGTTTATCTGAAGAGAAGCTGATTGCAAACAATAATAAATTCTTTAAACATTTCGGAAAACATCAAAGTATCGTTAAGAAGTAATATCCTCCTTACTGAAAACAATTTGTGCAAAAAAAAAACGCAAAGAAAATAAGAATAAACGCCAAAAACACGCGAACTCATTTTTTCACTAGAGGGTTTTTGGGACCCTACAAAAATATTTATGGGGGTTGAATTCAAAAAGCAATTATTGATTTATATTCTTTGATTAATAATGAAGAAATGCTTTGAAAAAGGGCGGCCAATTTTAGGTCGACTTAGGGGCCGTTACTTAGTTGCGGCCCCTAGTTGCAGAGGAAAGTGTTGAGTAGAGAGGGAAAGTGTCGAGTAGAGAGGGAAAGGAGGACTGTAGGGGCACGGGTCTCTTGAATCGACCGTGGGCAACAACTAGGATTTTCGCCTTCAGGAAAATTGACCGCGGGCCGCAACTCGGCTGCACGGGATTTTAGGATTCTATTTTCCCGGAATTCGTTAAATTCCTTGAATTCTTTTCAACTTTCTGAATTTCTTGCATTATTTTGAAGGCCTTGGAATTCCTAAAATTCGTGAAATTTCTCCAACTCGTAGAAATATTTGAAGTCGTAAAATTCCTCGAATCCGTGGAAATAGTTGAGTTCTTTGACTTGCTTGGAATGCTTTAAAACTCTTAATTCTTTTAGCTCCTTCAAAATATTCTGAATTCCTTTGAATTCCTGAAATTAACTGAATTTCTCTATATTTCGTTAATTATCTGAATTCCTTGAATTATTTTGAATTCGTTCAATTTCTTGAATTTGTGGGATTGCTTGAAATCGTAAAACTCCTTAAATCATTTAAATTCCTTGAATTTTTAAAATTCCCTGAAACCACGGCATTGCTGAATTCCTTTGAATTCGTTGGATTCCTTGGGATTCCTTGGAATTGGGAATTTGGATTCCCTCCATAAAAAGGGGGAGGGGGTACGAGTTTGAAAATTCAAAAAAGAATTCTAATGCGTTTTTGGACCACCCTACCCACAATGAGTTGTAAACTTTTGTAACATCCTCATTTCCCAAGCAGGGTTTCAATAATCAATTAAAAAATAATCAATTCCCAGTGAAAATTTCCAAATAAAGTCGAATTCGTGAAATGTCTTGAATTAGTATAATTCTTTAAATTCTTCTGAACTCCTTGAATTCCTTGCATTATTTGGAAGGCCTTGAAATTCCTTGGTTAAAAATTAGGTTGTTTCTTAAATTTTGAATAAGAAATTTTTTCTGGCATTGGAATTTCAAAAAAAAAAATTGAATACATTATTGGACTGCCCTATCCTTCATTTAAAATTGTTTAAACTTCCACTTTTCCCAAGCAGAGTTTAAAATGCCCAGGCAACTTCGATGTACCAGTGAATTGAAGGAATTCCACGAAATCATGGGAAATTCATGTAAAAATTTATGGTCCTTCAGTAACCCCTAAATATTGATTTCAAAATTAAAAAATACATTTTTGGACCATACCACGACTTAAATTCGTGGAATTCCTTGAATTCATGGAATTCCTTAAATTCCTTGGAATTTGAAATTTGTTAAACATCCACTTTTCCCAAGCAGAGTTTCAATAATTAATTAAACAATGTGAGTGCTGCCCTGTAAAATATTCAATCCATTCCTTCCACCTTCTGCGTCCGACGATTCAATTTGCTCTTTCAATAACTCTAGTTCTCTAATCCCAGAAACTGTAACTTCATACTTATGAGTAACAAGGCTTCGATAAAAATGAATCGCAAAAGCCAAAAAAATAATTAAAACTGGTATTAAAACTATGCAGGCTGACCAGGCCGCGACCTGAGAAAAATCGTAAAATTTGACCCAGCAGAGGATTGCGATTTCGAGGAGAAAAAGCAAAAGTCCCAGGAGGGTTGAAAATGCCCAGGCGACTTCGATGTACCAGTGGAGGCGTTCGTGGGGAGACTCGTGGACGAGGCTGATGCTGTGAAGATTGCAGACGGCTTCGATGTTTGGGAGAATGCAGGTGGAGATCATCAGGGCGAGCATGTGGACTGCTACCAAGAGAGTTGTGCAGATTGCGAAGGCGATTAACATTGCCTCGGGGACTTTGGTGTCTGAGTTCAGCTGCACTTCAACCATGGCGACCTGGAATTATTTGAACATTTGTTTCAATTCTTTCAAATATTTTACAATTATTTTTTATTATTATCACTTCTCTTCAAATCTTTTGAAGAATCATTTAACAATTCTTTTGAATTCTCTAGAATTTTTTCAAATTATTTAGAATTGCTTAGGATTATTTTGAATTCTTCCGAACACATTAAAATTTTTAAAAATTCTTTCCAATTCTTTTGAATGTTTTTGAAATGTTTTTATTTATTTAGAAATATTTTAAAATATTTTGAATCATTTGGATTATTTAGAACTCTTTTGAATTATTTTAAATTCTCTTGAATTCACCTTCAATCCTTTTGAATTCTTTGAATTGTTGGAATTCTTTTGAATTCTTTCAATGCCTGTAGAAGAATAATTTTTAATGCTTTTGAATTATTTAGAAATATTTAGAGTTTTTTAGAACTTTTAAGAATTGTTTAGCAGTCTCTTGAAATACCCTGAAACCCCCATTCAACCAGTCCGCTTATAACGTGTTCCTAGAATTCCGCCGGCACGCATTCGCTGATGCGGGAGTCCAAGAAGCCGAGAGAGAAGATTGCCAGCGACTCGTATTCGTTGACGAGGGGTTCCAAGGGGCCGAAAGAGAGGCGCATGAGCTTAGCAGTTCCCCCTGACTGTTTATTTCATACAAATTCATGGAACGGAGTCCCGGTCATCCGAGGCCATACCCGAGACCGTCGCTAAATGGGGATTCCAGTGTATTTAGAATAATTCTTTGGAATTCTTTTGAATTAATTTCAATCCTCTGAATTCACCTTCAATTCCTTTGAATTCTTTTGGAGTATTTTTAATTATTTTGAAGTCTTTATAAGAATTCTTTTGAATTCTTTCGGAGTCTTCAAAAGAGTTATTATTATTATTATTTATTTAAGAGAAAAAGACAGCATAAGCTGGTACATATTCCCTATCTTAGCTTAACAATAATTCATTCGCGACTGCAGTAATTAGCATATTCTATTAGTCAGCAGGTGAATAACCAAAACTAAAAACAAAAAATATCAAATAAAATATTAAACCGTTTCAACATTTACATCAAAATAAAATTAAGATAAACTATTCACCAATACTATAAAATAAAGGACTGATTTCACCGAAAGCTTATACAGGAAGAATTTCCCTCTTTGAAAGAAAAACTTTTAAAAACATAAACTCTAACAAAAGTCATCCTGTGTAACAGATAATTGCACAAAAAGTCTTTAAAACGAGTAAAGTATGTTTCCAAAAATCACTGTGACAGGCTCATTAGAGACAAAAATGTAACAAAGGAAAAAAGAGGGGGAAAAAAGGGAAGAGACTTTTCCCTTTTTCTTTCTCCGTTTTTTTATACTGCTAGGACCGAAAGATGATTCGAGGTGATTTAGACCTCCTCATCAGGGAAATTTGATACGAAACTACGGTCATATATATTGGTCTTAAATTTTTTGAAATTAATTAGAATCTTAGATCGCAACTTGAAATTAATTTTATGGAAAAAACTAAGTTTCTATATTTTATATGAGTTGATCTTTCAAAACTTTTTGGTAAATTATGTATTTAGTAAATTTTTAATTTTTGTTTTAGGTATTTATAAAGTGAAAAACCTATTCTGTTTTTTATATCATGAATCTTTTTCGAAAAAAACATCTCATCTGATCCTCTATTTCATCCTATCTCTACAACTTCATGATGAAATTAACCTGATTGTAAAAAGTGTTTCAAACAAACTTATCTTGTTGTTTTCTGTCTCTTAATCCATTGCACATGAAGAAATTATCCTTTTCTTCTTGTTTGAACAAGTTTCGTCTTAGGCTGACTCACTGGACTCTTCAGTAAGGCAATGTGAATCAGCCCTGCCTTAGACGCTTCATAATTTAATTTAACTTGAATTAATTATATTCCAAATTTTAAATTAGTCTTCAGTTTTTGTATGTTTTAAATTGAAACTATATAAGAACTTTTCGTCCACGGAAAGGGCTGAAATTCAATTTAAATGACATAAGTTTTAACTTAAATTTCAATATAAACCAAAGTTTTTTTTAAAAATTATGTAACACAAAACATATTAGGCGCTCCGGCTATGGATTGGGGTCGGAACTTAATGGAAATATTGTAAGACCCATCCTATGTCTCTCCCTCGCCGTGTTTCCTCCGCCACTTTTTGCATTGCAATTCAACACAGTCGGTTAATGAATATAACAGAACAGCACGTCACTGAATAATTGTACTAATTATTATCGAATTTGATAAATACCTATAACCGCACCCACACATTTTTATCATTCAATTAAAAAAAATCAATTTAAAAAGGAAAATGTTTCTTTTTTTTTTCAAATAAAAAATTCTTTTTTTTTTGCCTGAAAGAACTAGCTTTTCTGAGATCGAACCGCTCGAACTGAAATCGCGGAGAGAACTGACGAGTTTTACGTAGCTTCAAGGGCTTAACGTTTTAAGAAATACGAAACTGAAATTTTCCAGAGAGAACAGGCCGGATCATTAAACCCAAAATCGAGCATCATCAATAGAACCGCTCTTACCTTGTACCCAACAACACGTGTTTACAAAAATTCTCACCGATTGCCTCCCATACACATGTTTGAAAACTGGTTGACGAATTCTTGAAAACTGAATTCCTGAATTTAAAATGAAATTATGATCCTTAGAATACAGAATGACGAAATATAACTCGTAAGAGGCTTAATTCAATTCCATCTTCTACTCTCGATTTACGCGCAACAAAACAAAATTTTCTTTATAATAAGACGGAACTAAAATTGATTTCAACTCTGTGCCCAAGACCCGTCTCACTTTTATACTAAAATTGAAGCTTTTAAACACTCTTGATTTAGGAGCGGAAAAATAAACCTCAGTTCTCAAGTAATGTGTGACCATCAACTGTTTTAAAGATAAATTTGCAGATAAAAATTAATATAAATAACAAATCTACAAGGAAAAGACCATTGTAAAGTATATATAAATATTCTTCAAAATGGTCTTTTTCTTATAGATTTGTTATTTGTCGTAATTTTTACCTTAAAATTTATCTTTGAAACAGTTAATGGTTACACATTGCTTGAGAACTGAGGTTCACTTTTCCGCTCCTAAATCGAGAGTGCTTAAATGCTTCGATTTAATAAAATAAATAAAAAATAAAATTACTTGACAAATGACGTTGAATGGAATTTTCATTTTATTGCAGCTGAATTAAGAGAGCATAAAAGCTTTAATTTTAGTATAGAATTAATACAAGCTATTTCGGCATAAAGTCAAAATCAGTTTTAATTTCCTCTTATTATAATATTGATTTGTTGCGCCAACATCGAGAGAAAAATTAAAAAATAAAATTACGCCTCTATTAATTTTATTTCTGAAAAATAATGTTAGATGAAATTTCATTTTATTAATGCTACAATGAGAGTGCTTAAAATCTTTAATTTTAGGATAGAAGTAAGACAGATCTTTGAACACGGAGTCGAAATCAATTTTAGTTCCCTTTTATTATAAAATTTTTCTTCTTTTGTTGCGCCTTAATTAAGAGTAAAAGGAAGCATAGAATAAAGCCTCTTACGAGTTTTATTTACTCAGTCTGTGTTCTAATGATCATAGTTTCGTCTTTAATCCAGGAATTCAATTTTAAAGAATTTGTTAACCAGTTTTTAAACGAAAGTAGTGGAGGCAGTCGGTGAGAATTCTTGTAAACGCGTCTTGTTGGGTGCAAGGAAGGAGCGGTTCCATTGCAGATGCTCGATTTTAGATTTTATGGTCTGGTCTGTTCTCTCTGGAAAATTTCAAAGTTTCGTATTTCTTAAAACGTTAAACCCTCGGGGCTACGTACAGTTCGCTAGTTCTCTTCGCGATTCCAGTTCGAACGGGTCGATCTCAGAAAAAAAAGTGACAATCTTGACAATGTCACTTCTCTGTGACTAGTTACAAAAAAAAGACACTTTGTCCTACTTTTAGCGTTACCCAGAAACAACGGCGTAGACGTAGTAAGTTCCGTTTCCATTGGGGTGCTTTCTTGTCGTGAGTTCCCCTTGCCTCTCACTTTTCGGGTGGTTGATTAACACGAGTCCCCTTGCCTCTCACGTTTCGGGTGGTTGATTAACGTGAGTCCCCTTGCCTCTCACCATTGCTACCAGTGTTACAATCAGCCACGGAGTAACTGTTCGAAGTGCTCTCCATTGGCTTGAAAACACAAACGTAGACGTCTTTCAAAACCGTCCACAGTTTTCAGCAAAGTTTCTCGAGAGATGGCTGCGCAAGCTGCCTGAATCCTTTTCATCAGATCTTCTCTTGTTGTGGCTCGCTGAGCAAAAACTACATTTTTAATATAACCCCATAAAAAGAAATCAGGTGATGTTAGACCTGGTAAGCAGGGGGGCCATTCGAATGGACCTCCTCGTCCAATCCATCTCTCATTGAAATTTCAGTTCAAAAACTCACGTACGATCAGTGCAAAATGTGGCGGAGCACAATCTTGTTGAAGCCATATTCTTTGTCTTGTTGCTCAGTCAACGTTCTCCAATAGTCCAGATAAATGGTCCCTTAACAAATCTAAGTAAATGTGCCTGTCAACGTTTCCGTCAAAAAATTAGGGTCCAGTTAAATATCCATTTACTATTCCGCACCACACCATAACACTCCATCGATTTTGATAATCCATCGGTCTGTACCAGTGAGGATTTTCGTCCGGCCAATAATGACAGTCATGTCTATCGTCATATCTGCACAGGTTGGAATCTGTGAGACACGCCGATCCAGAGAGACATAATTTATGTCAGAGGATTAGGACGTGAGTCCAGCTCGTCTTATCCGCACAGGTTAGGGTCTGTCAGATAATGAAATTCGGACATAGGTCCAGCTTGTTGTATTTTGGTAGATTGAAACCCACCAGATATCTGGAAGCCACAAAAAATTTCTTCCTGACAGAGAACAAAACTTTCCTGCAATGTATTAAACTCTAGCAGGAAACAATATCAGTTAAGGCATTAATGCAGCAGTCTCAGAAGCTTCTCCGTTGCACTTTCAGGTAATCTTATATGAAGATAAAGATCCTAATCCCAATAATGAACCTGTTCAAAATCTGTGTGAGTTCGGTTGAAGGTTTTTTAGCACATTCTGTTTGTGATAGACAATCGAATGAAATTTACGCCAAAGAAATATGCTACGATCATTTTTCGGCAAAAATGTAGAAGTACACTGATGGAAGCAATTACAGGAATTGATACTTGCTACTTCAAACTAAGAAAGGAGCTTTGGTGAATAATTGCAAACGAAAATGTTTGAATTACAGCTCACCAACAGGTTAGAGATCGTGACACGTCTGTAGGCTAGAGTCTATGACGTAACAGCACCTAAAAATGGCGTCGAATGACGAGCGATTTGCCAGAGACAAAATTTGTCGACAGGTTAGAGCCTGTAACTGTCAATAGGTTAGAGCCTCAGACATCACGAATCTGTGCATGAAATGCACTTGAGCTTTTCCCTTGACTACATGAATCTATACTGTGCATTGTACCTTCGCTTTCATAGCAGACGAAATGATTTATATTTAAGGCAACAAAGATACTTAAATTTCTCTTCGAAACTTGTTTTTCTAATTTCTTGAGTTTTTCTCTCAATCGCTTCGTATCTTTGGATAATTCCTATTTCTTGGATTCATCTTCTGAATCTAATCTGTGCTTTCTTTTAAACAGATTACTATTTTTAAAACACTTTTAGGATCTCGAAGTGACAACCTCGGCACTAAACAAAAAATTAGGTATTGGGAAGTAACATAAATGGAGGTCGTCTAACTTTCTTTTTTGGTCCGGCTTCAAAACTGTGGCACCTCGACATGGAATTGGGTAGTACAACATTTTATCTTGAGGAAGGGGCGCGTGGTACCATAAAAAATTATTTTCAAAATCTTAACATGATGAATGAAGAGAATTGTTGATGAAGACTTTATTTTATTTATTACAAAAATGTAATACTGTAATGA
Source organism: Melikaiella ostensackeni (assembly GCA_032362435.1). Lineage (NCBI taxonomy): Eukaryota > Metazoa > Arthropoda > Insecta > Hymenoptera > Cynipidae > Melikaiella > Melikaiella ostensackeni. The sequence continues at coordinate 8,498,773 of JAUMHM010000001.1, read as the reverse complement.
TAAGAATTGAACTGGGCAGCGAGATACGCTCCGAGCACTTTCCGGTGATTGTGACATTGCGAGATGTGGATGACAAAAGCGCGGTAGGGAGAAGAGGAAAGAAGTGCGGGAAACGAAATTGAACGTGAGCAGTTGGAGGACGAAAAGCTTGGAGAATTCAGAGAAAAAAATGGAAAATGAGGGGGAAGGAAATATGTAAGAGGAAGGAGTAAACACGCTGCTAGGAAAACATAAAAGAGTGATTGATAAGGTAAGAGAGAAGAAGTGACCGAAGGAAGATTGAGAGGGAGGTAGGAGAGGTTAGTGGGAAGACGAATGTAGGAAAAGTGGAGACAGGATGAGGAGAAAATGGAGAGAAGGGGAGAAGGTAGGACAATATTAGGACCGTACAAACTGTATTTGTTAGCTTACGCAGACAATGTGGCTCTACTAGCGACTGATGAAATAGGTTTTCAATATGATGATGAGAGCGTTCGAAGAATATGTGAGAGAGAAAGATATGAGGGTGAATGTGAGCAGGAGTAAGGTGATGTGTTTCAGAAACAGAAAGTGTAGAATAGTGTACGAATGAAAAATAGTGCGGTGGTGGAGTTAGTGAAGTAAATCTGCTACCTAAGATTTTGGTTCGAAGCAGGAGGAGGAAACGAGCTGCAGGTGAGAAAAATATTAGAATGTGCAAGTAAGATAATTGGACAAGTGTGAAGTATAGGAATGAGAGGGTTCAAGGCCGACTGGAGCATGAGAGTGCGTATGTTCGACGTGTTAGTGTGATTGGTGTTAAGTTACGGAGTGGAAATTTGCGGATGGAATGAACATGAGCGTGTAGAGTGTCTGCAAGAGAGATTTCTGAGATGGGTCATAAGAGTGAGTTGGAGCTGCCCAGGTTATATGTTAAGGAAGGAAATAGTTCGAAAGGAAATTCTGGGCAGGCAACTGAAAGAATCCTGGAATTTTGGAGAGAAACTGTTGAATGTGGAGGAAATCGAGATTGCACAAGCGTGTGGTATGCAAGTAAGGAGTTAAGAAGAGCAGGGAATAGAGGAAGAGATGCGGGCAATGCAAGGAGAAGAAAGATGGTATAAAATCTCGCAGTCAAGGTACAACAGCTGGTGTAGGATGGTACAGAGTCAGGTGAACCAAAATACTTGAAGAAGATTGAAGAGAAGAGCATATGGAAGAGTTATGAGATTCAGAATGGGAGAGGGGAAGAGAGTATGTAGTTATTGGATGAATGAAGAGAAGAATCTGTAGAGAGAATTTAGATATGCGCATGAATCATGGTTGCATGTGTTAGAATGGAGTACAGGTCAGGGAGGGGGAGAGGATAGTATGAAAAATGGAATAAAGTGGATTGTAAGTAGGGATGGTTATGGTGAGGAATGGATGAGGTAGATGGAAGAATTGAGATCAAGGGCTGGTATACCAATGAAGAAGAGGATGTGCAGGAGAAGGGATATGTTCAAGATCAATTTAGAAGTCACGTGTTGGTCATTCAAACGAAACACACTTTCCACAACACCGCTCCAATATGGGTCCTTGATCACCCTCTCTAGCAATCACCCCAGGTCACAGAGCCTTCTCGGCTACTTACCGACCGAGCAAGGTTCGAATCCGTGCTAAGTTACGGACCATCGGTATAACCATCTGTTGGTAATGCAGATTCCTGATATGAACCGAGTCTCGGTCGATAATTCAGGGTTCTATCTTACCAATATTGATCCGAGTGGAAAGTGGCGTCACTTGATGACAGATGGCGCAGTCGATATTACCATTGGTTGGTAACGCAGATTCCCCATATGGACTACACCGGTTTTCGGTAAATAGCGCCACCATCACAACATACCGACAGTAGATATTACTCTCAGTCGGTAATGCAGTCTCCAACTAGGTATTATGTCTCCGTTGGCATATCAGGGATCTATATTACGGTCATCACGATGGACCCATTACACGTCACCACCCCAAACTCTATGATTTGCCGATTTGAATTTCCAGAGCCTAAATAACCGCCTTAAATTTTGTTTTTTGATACGAAAAGGAACCTTCCCACCCGATTTCATGCTCTTGTAACAATTAGAGAAAAAATTAAGTGTGCCGCTTGGACTACGTGGCTACATCTAATATCTCCCGGCATTGTTAAGAAGTGTCAGTAATCTTTTTATTCTTTTCATATGTTTTTCGATACTCGAGGTTTCAAAAGTATAAAAAAATGTATGAACTTGTATTCAAAACATTCTTAATTTCTACCGAAAGCCTGAGCTTCATCATTTTCGAAATTTTTGCGCCGGAGTTCTGTGCATTTGTTTCGATAAAATTACACATTTCTTTCAGTTACTATTCGACAAAGCGAAAGTGCTTTGAGAAAAAAATTAAAGAATCATATAAGTGCATGCTCTTAGGTATTTGGAATAATAATCAATTTCCCCTGTACAGGAGAGACATCCCTACATCATGTAATGAAACATACAGTGTAGACAATTTTCATTTGAAAATACTAATGTAGATTGAAGGTATATAGGGAGGTTCTGGAAAATGAAAATTTCCGATGCGAATAGCTCCGAACTACGACTTTGACTATTTGTACCGAAATTTACGTGAATATAGCCCATTGTTGCACGGATGGTCTATTCGTATGGAAATTTCAATATATGTAGAATGTATAGACAATCACAAATAAATAAAGGAAAGATTACTGTTTTTGAATAAAGTAAATGACTGAATGAATTTGATTTATCAACATTTTAGTATCAATCCCCAAAATCTTTATCGAGGCGTTGAAAAATAAAAGACTTCAAGAATACTAAAATTCATCAATACTAGAACAAGAATATTTTCATTTTCACTAGTTCTTCTGAAGATTCAGTCAACGTTCAGTAAAATTTAAACCAGTTAATTTAATTAGGAGTCATCCATTATGTGAGGGTTATTTTAGGAATTTTACACCCACTCTCCCCCCTCTGCAAGGCTTTTTATAGAGTAGTGTATGTAAGGATGCAGGACATTCAATTCTTTTGTCAACTCTATGACAATTATTTGCTCGGTGTAATATGTTTTTCATATACAAATCACTACATTTATTTCTGATTTCAAATAGAAAAATATAATTTATTTACTTGAGGCTCCATCGGCCCTAAAGAATACATTCTCATCATAATATTTCCGCTAAATATTCGCGCTCACCGTCTAATATGTACAAATAAATAGTTAAAAAGACGATTAGAAAATTGTCTTGATTTTGAATTATGCTATAAGGAAATGTTTAACGAAAATTTGATTAGACTTTTCAAAAACACGAATTTCTCTCTATTGAATATTTTTCTCATCTCGCGTCGTTCGGCTCAAAAATTAAAATAAAAATATTCCAATATCACTTTTCATACTCAAAAACAAACTATGCCTCCTACCGAAAAATGTTCAGAGGAAAGCTTATAGGTCTTCGTAAAAGCAACAATTTTGATATCCTGACTTTTTTTTCGTGTTTCACGTTATTTGGGTCAAATTGTGAATTTTCGATGTTTCGAGAAAATTCAAAATATTATGACAATCTTATGCGGCTTTCAAAGAGAAACGTTTTTCTTTCATAGACTTTTTTTCATATCGTGCATTGTTTGGCTCAAAATTCAATTCTCCTTTTTTTGGATTTTGACAATGCTATTATATAACTTTCATATTTTTTTTTTTATCGAAAAAAGTCATTGTGATATATTGTTCCACTTTCTGAGTACTATGAACTGTCGCACGTATAATTTTTGAATCTCAAAAAAATTGTCTCTAAAATTTTAAAAATGCTTTAACTTTTTGGATTTTTATCCAAAATGATTGGCTGATGAACTTAACCTTCAGTTTTTGATACTCAAAGAGTGTACCAAAGGCCATTCCAATAGATTCATTCTTTCGAAAGTTATCGCGTTCACGGCCAGACATACATACATACAGATAGACAGACACATTTGTAAAAACCTGTTTTTCGAGTTCAGAGGGTCTCAAAACGTGGACATTTGACAAAAACGGAAGGGGTCGAATTTTTCACACATCTTATACCTCCTCTGATGAGAATGTGAAAAATCAACTAACTTTATTGAATTTTAAATAATGACCAAAAATTGATTAGAGTTCACTTTCTAAAGGTCTGAAAAGATGTTTCATATTCTCAAATGATCTTAGTCATAAGCAGGATTAGAAAAAAACGTGACAAGAGGAAAAAGTTCACGTTTTTCAATAATTTTTCTTCTCGGGAACTGTTGGTCGCATCGAAAAAATCCTTGGACATGAATGATGCATTATTTCGACCACGGTCATTTTTGGCACAAGTTATTTCTCGATACAGCCGATATTTTCAGAGTAATTCGAAAAAAACGCTTTTGGGAGATTTCGGACTTATTTTGGCTTTGCAGTGCATCAAAAATTTATTTCATCGTAAGGAAAATCAACAGTTTTCTTTCTTAGAAAAAGAAAGAAATCAGTTCAAAGTATTTGATAGGTAATGCTAAGGCTGTTAATTCAAGAGTTTATGGAGGCAAAAAGAAACAAATTGTTTTTTGTACTTTTTTGAAGTCTGAACACGAATCTGAAAATATTGATCCTTTGAAGCCTCAGGAAAACTGTTTTTTTCTGTAGCTGAAGTTATTTTATACGTCAAAAAATTGAATAAGATCATGCTTCTTATAGATGATTATGTGACAAATACGAGGCTGTTATTAGTTTTTTTTTTCTTTTTTTTCGAGAATTTCGGGAACACTATTTTATTTGAAGAAAATGATATTTCATAAATACAGCTAAGGAAATTAACTCAAGAGTTTATGGTGACTCAAGTGAATAACATGTAGTTTTTTGTAGATTTTTACACCCTGTGGACAAGGTTGACAATGAAAAACCTTAATATTTTGTTTCAAATCGGGCTGCCCCTTCAAATGTTCAGAAAAATTACTTATTTATTGATTTTTGAAGCAGATTAATTCTCAGAGGTGAGAATTTTAAAAGATATAAAATTGCAATACTTATTGAACCAGGATGCATCTGATTTTAAGCAACTCGGAAGGTTTAACCCCTGAGATTGAACCCCTTAGGAAAAAAGTTACAACGTATCTCTCCTTTTTTCGCTAAACTCATTTTTAGAACTCGCCCAAGGCTTCGGTAAGATATGACGGACTTTTAGAGCATCTACAATTCTATCTTTCTAAAGGACAATTATGGGATAAAATTTTTTTCAAGAACTACAATACTACAATGTGACACTTGAAATGCCTATATTTACAATATTCGGAAAATGTAACCTGTAAAATATTCTTATATTTTAAAATACCACCCTTTAAAATTAGGTAGGTTTATTTACAGTTTTTTGTTCTTAAGGTATCTTAAATTTATTATTAAAAATATCTTACCCTGTTCAATTCTAGTTCGTGGGGAAAAAACCTTGTAATTTTTTTTTAAATTAAAATAATTCGCCATGCTTTGAAGGACAATTATTTCTCTCCAAAGGCTTGTGTGGAGGCCAAAAATAAAAAATTAAAAAAAAACAAATGGGGTTGACTTTTGGTGAAAAACGAATGATTCTAGGCGGTGGTACTTTAGAATTTAATAATATTCTTCAGGTTACATTTTCAGAGTATCATAAATTCAGGTATTTCAAAAATCTCAACTCGTGGAATTGTCGCTTCTACCGGAAAAAAATTATCCCATAATTTTTCTTCCTTTATAAAATCATTGTACATGCTTTGGATGTCATTTCTTTCTTCCTCAAGACGTGAGCGTGTTTCAAAAGTAAGTTTATTGAAAAAAGAGAAAATACGCGGTAACTTTTTTTCAAGGGGTATGTATTTTAAAAGTTTCAAATCGTGAAATTGTAGTTCATGGAAAAAAAATTATTTGATAATTGTTCTTTAAAAAAAAATAATAATTGTACATGTTCAAAATGTTAATTCTATCTTTCAGTAGCTTTGAGCGAGATCTAAAGATAAATTTGTCGAAAAAATGCGTGATAACAGGTAAAATATGAAATAACGCTGTATAACGCCAATCATAAAAAATACGCCGAATTGGATACAGTTTCGATTTGCAACATTTTTAAGACACGAAGACCGAATAAAGGCTTGATGAAAATTTTGATTGTTCAAAATGAGATGCAAACAATTTCACGCTAATGGTTTCCTGTGAAAACCATGCTTTTTGAAATAGATTTTTATGTGCTGAATACGAAGAAACTGTTATCAGTTTTCTCCGAAAACCTCGGAAACATTTGAACCTTCGGGGGGGGGGGCGACTTGTCTTCTGGAGTAAAAAAAAAATTTGCAATGCATTTTTGGACCACCCTGCTGATTACAGTATGAAGAGATGTAGATTACGATTATTCAAAAATTAAGAAATTAGTATCATAAGATGGTTATAAGAACTTTGCTTCAGTTTTCCATATAATTCTGTCAGATAATAATAAACATAATGATTAAAGAACAATAAAATAATAAACCAATAATTATTTCAGATGCAATCTACCCTAAGGCACATGGTGGAAAATGCACCCCGGCAGAACAAAATCCTGAATGTGCATAATAAATTTTCATCTCTGGTTAACTGCAAATATGCACCAGTCACTTGTGAATGGAAATAAATAAACAAAATCTTAACACCTGCTATCAATCATTGAAATCGACTCAGGCATGATTTTTACATATAATATACGAGAGACGTATTGCTTCGCTAAAAAAACTCTCGTTCTTACTGTAAAAAAGCCTTGAGAATCTGAATTTCGAAGTGCCAATCGATTCCAACAGCTTTTTTTTGAACTCGAGTCCGAAAATTCTATAAGCTCCACAGAAAAAAATTGATTTTTTTTTGTATGTGGTCTCAACTGTAAAACACATATAGACTCTGTATTTGTTCAATCGTTGTGCTTTACGATTGGTAAACAGTTTTATGTGAATTCTATTGCTTGCACACTTTTAACGACAAATCGTGCAAAGCGAATACAGAAAATAACCAATAAAGCAGTTAGTCACTTATTTTATGACACTGATACAGGTCTGATAGTGATATTCAGTTTATAATGATAGCGAATATTATTCTCAGAAACTTGCAACAAGGGATAAATTAAACAATATCCTTCTCACATGACCTAAAGTAATTTCTTCATCTATTAATATTTATTTTCAGCTTCAAGTATAGTGTTAGGGCTAGTATTACGGAAAATTCCGTAATACTTGCCAGACGAGATTGCAAAATCTTGTCGCATGATCAAGTATTCTTTGAAAAAGAGACGCTATTAGTAATTAAATACTATCATCGAGCCTAATAAATTACTTTATGCTTAGAGTTCTAATTTAACTCTTCGTGCGCAAGGTGGGTCTTTTAGGGCAGAGTGCCCTTTTGTATTTCAAATACATTGGAAGTCCCATATAAGACCGACTTTGGTTCTTGCCTAAAATGGCCTTGGACATATAGCGGACCAACTCCAATGTCAACAATCATGTCCGTATGAACTATAGTATTTCTATGTGTTTTTCGTTCGCAGTAAAAATCATTTATTAAATTTCTTTCAATGTTTCTTCGTTCTGAAGGATAAATGCTGCCTCTTGTTTTCCTGCGACATTTTTGTAACACATAACGTAGACACTGAAAGCGAATGAAGGAAGGACGGACCATGCGAAATTATGCGCTTGCGTGGCACCGCCCACATTGTTAGTGCGGTGCTGAACAAGTATGCTGGCTTTAGGGAGCCTCTCTCTGCACGTCTTGCTCCCCTGATCCTCGAATGAAATTCTCGGAATAACATATTGCGAACTGACTTACAAGGGACTTTCAGTGTATTATTTTATGCTGATTAGAATATAAGTGGGTAACGAGATAGGCTCTGAGCACTTTCGGTGATAGAGACATTGCGAGATGTGGATGACCAAAGCGCGGTAGGGGGAAGAAGAAAGGAGTCGGGCAAAGTAAATTGAAAATAGGCACTTCGGAAACGATAAGTTGAGGGAATTCAGAGAAAGAATGGAAACGGCGGAGGTAGGGAGTATGAAATAGGAAGGTGTAGACACGCGGCTAGGAAAACTTAAAAAAGTGATTGATAAGGTAAGAGAGGAGAAGTGGCCGAAAAAAGATTGAGAGGGAGGTAGCAGAGGTTGGTGGGATGACGAATGTAGGAAAAGTGAAGACAGGATGAAGTAGAGTGTAAGAAAATGGAGGAAGGGGGAAATGGAAAGATGGCAGCTCGACAGGGGAAGAAGAGATCACACGAGGATGTTGAATGAAAAAAGGCAGAGGGAGAAGAAAGGGTACATGGAAGCGATTGAGAAAGCCGTAAAGGAAGGGAGGGAATGAGAAGTAATAAACAGAAGAAGGGAAGTAAGGAAAGGTACAAATGAGAAAATCAGGAAGGATGAGTGGACAAAATATTTCAAGGGACTGCTTGTAGGTGTGTGAAATGAGGTAAAGTGTGAAGGAAAAAAGACTGTAGCGTGGGGCGAGGACAGCAAAAATGACATTAGTAGGAAAGAGGTGAATGAGGCAATTGCAAGACTGAAAAAAAAAGTATTAGGTTAAAATGGCTTAGAGAATGAAACACGGAAATATAGTGGGAAAGGGGTGAAAGAAGAGATGTAGAGGATTTGCAATAAGGTTTGGAAAAGCGAAGGGCAGTCGGAGGAATGGAAGACAAGGCTGGTAGTGCTGTTGATTGAGAAAGGAGAGAAAAAAGTTTACAGAAATATAGAGGTATCACACTCATTTCAATGGGCTATAAAATCTACGCGGAAGTGCTTAGGAAGAGGCTGGCAAGAGAGGTGAAAGAGACGGGAAGTATAGCACACAGCCGAGCGGTTCTTAGGAAAAGGTTGGGAACCACAGATAACATTTACGTTCTCCATTTTCTAGTCAAAACAAAATGGGGGCGGACGAAAGGAAAACTAGTTGTACTGTTTGTTGATATTGAAGCAGTATTTAAATCTGTGAACAGAAGGGTACTATGAAGGGCTCTAGATGAGCTCTAGATGTCGTCGAGGAGTACACAAAAGAGATTGGTATGGACTTTGGACTGGACAAGTGTGCCAAAATTCATCTGAAGCGAGGACGAATTAATG
>JAUMHM010000001.1:8452450-8481493 GCA_032362435.1 Melikaiella ostensackeni | reverse complement strand
TAATGTAACGGGAGGGTTACAACACACACACACACACACACACACACACACACACACACACACACACACACACACACAGAGCTTATATATAGAGCTTGCATATCAACGCTTATATATCCCGCGCCGTACAGGCGGACGCGGACTTCTAAATATCCAGTGTCTTCATGCCCAAATTATCTTGGGTAAAGCTCACATCGTGGCAAATGGAAGAGATTCTCATCTGACAATGGTCAGAAACCACGAGATTATTGGCAAAGGAGCTCTTCTCTACAAAGCTGCGGAGCAGGCAGCAGAGACCCTTGGCCTCAATCTTAACATCAGAAATGAGGAAAGTGCATTAATCCATCAGCTTAGCATACCGTCGCCGCATTTCACGTCAAGATAGGAATGTATGGATGGCAATTATTTATAAGAAGGAGAGTGATGCCTAAAAGGAAAAATTTTGGATACTAATGGGCCCTCGTGAAAAGATTTGCTCAGTGGATTAGTATAATGGTGCGGTGTTGTGGGACGAGTGTGTAGTTTGAATGAGCAACACGCGACTTCTAGATTGAGCTAAGACCTATCTCTGCTCCTACACATCCCTTACTTACTCTCACCATATAAATTCTTCGATCCCCGGAAGTATAACGAAGCTAAGAACCAAACAAGTTACGTTTACCTTGAAAGGGATTTGCTTTAATGGTATAACAATAATAAAAGTTCTCAGCGATAAGTGCAGAGCGTATCATGCGCATTCTGAGCATCTAGGACACATACTATCCAAGCGTCCCACTTATGCGTGAACGACTTATGTCCTAGACAGAATACGGTTTCACTACCATACGAGTATGTGCTTTACTACCATCTTCATCGCTCTTACGGTGTTGGCCACGACCCTGCCCTACCGATCGCTCCGAGGGGGATAGGGCCAATTGTCGCGAACGAGAGGTGCCAAACTTACTGGAACTACAAGTTCATGCCGAAAGTCCCTATTGGACACTCGGGGCCTGACATCGTTCTCTTTGACTTAGAGAAACAAACCATGTTTGTGATCGAATTTTTAGCTCAGGCCGACAGCAACATCGCAGTTAAGGAGAAGGAAAAGGGTGAGAGGTATCGATACCTTATAAGGGAGCTGCGGGAAATGTTCCGAATATATTCGATTAAAATGATTATCCTTGTGATCGGTGCCCTCAGATGTGGTTCTTGATTCGCTTCATGTCCTTAAGATACACAAGGGTTTCGCTGGCCCTTCACTGTAATTTCATCGTGCCATAGGTTTGATTTACCGCGGTTCAACTGGGAGCCAGTGTCATCTTTTTGAATAGCAGTCGCTGACAGGGAGAGTTGTTTAACCAATTTTATATATTTAACAGTATTATATATCAAATTATACTTATTGTACAATATACTTAGAACTGATTGAAACTTTATTTTCTTGCCTATAGATAAATGGTTGAGTCGTCTACCTATTTTTTTCTTTATTTTGAAGAAAAAAAAATTTGTATAATTAATTTTGAAACCAAGAATAAGAAGCACTAACCTGACAATTGTGAAATCTTTTATGAAAACAGTGGCCTGTTGTGCTGTGCAAATGTGTGAGGGGTTGGGGGTGAACTGGTAGGTGTGAAGAGGGGGGTAATCCACCCTCCGCACCAAACACTGAATTGCGTCCAGTGCTCGTTGACCATACAGACATTAGGCCAAGATATTATATTTTCTCGTTCGACACTAAAACATAGAAATTTTTCAAAATTGAAAAAAATAGGTCTGAAAATATTTGTATTCCAATATCTGTGAACTCCATAATTTTTTTTCACTGTTGAAAAAGTCGAAATTGAAATTTTTAATTTACAAGCAATCATATTTCAAATAAACGTAAAAAAATTAATTAAAAAAAAAATCAAATTATTATTAAATTATTAATGATTGAAGCCTCGGCAGATAAAACGCTGGATCAACACAAGTTTTGTGTCCATGGAATTTCGCAATCATCACTTTTTTTAAAATTGTTTCTCTATTCCGCGGAAGCGCTGTAATCGCTACAGTGTAAACAAAAATTGGAAAATTGAGTTCGGAAAGAAATTTGAAAATAATCGAGATTATTTACTTTACATCAATCTCAACCTCAAAAATGTATTTTTCCAAATCTAACTTCAAAAATTCTAAACAGAGATAAAAACACAAAATTGCATTTGCTCAAGCGCCGATTTTAAAAATAATTATCCTTCGTTTTAAAAATAATGTTTGATATTACCGGCCCCTGAGGTTTTACTACCAGCACTTCTATTTTATTTTTATTAACTTAGCTTTTGCAGTCTTTCTTATCATTTCATTCTTTTCTGCTTGCCATTCTGATGAATTCAGTTTTCTTTTTCTATCCCTGTTCAAAAGTAATAATGCTTAGTTGTAAAATCTGACAGAGTTAATAGGTATATCTACTAACGATGATGTTCAGAACTTAATCATTTTTATACCTTGAAAATCAAGCCAAACAAGGCGGTAAGCGCCCTTAAGGAAGGGTTTCGTAGGCTACACGATAAAAATCTTCCAGCATAGGGATCTAAAAAGCCAAAACTCCAAATTTCTCCATTTTCCTCAGCTTTTAACCACTAACAGCAGAAAAAAAAGAATATAACAAAACAAACATTATTTCTTATCGCAATTCTACATACCAAGAGCTTCAATTTGAACCGTGCTCGAGGGAAATCGGACTTGTGACGTTGTGAAGTTCTAATAATTTTACAATTCACAAAATTTATATAAATTTGATAAATTTGATTTAGTCAATTCATCAGTAACCTGGAAGACTGCATACTGTTTCTGGTTTGTGTTTATATGTTATAACCTCTTAATTTAAGTACTGATTCTGTTCGCGTTTTTCATTTATTCATGTAAATACCATATTGCAGTGTTGCTGAAACATCATTCGAAACTTAAGAAATTTATGGACGCTTCATTAAAAGAATTTTCAAAAATCAAGATATTGCTGAATAATTCAAACTTTCCCATTTCGCTTTACTGCCAACGTCATATTTCACACCCAAGGACTTTAGATAACTTCTTGTAATGTTTTGATGTAATTGCTGCATTTCCTGTCTTTGGAAATCTGTTTCTCAATTTTGGGGCTCACTACTTTTTTCATCTCCTTGGAAGGCTTTATTGCGTACTTTTAGCAAGCTAGAAGAAACTCCTTTAGCCGGGTCCCAAGAAGTCATCTATACGTTCTTGTGTGTCAAAATAACTAATTTATTTCAATCAACTTTATTATTTCATCATGATGGTCAGCTTTTCGTATTAATCTATTCTGAGGAGAATCACAATAATTTACCATCTTTTGGATGGAATTGGATTAACTGCAAGTTTCCAGTTCTGAAGTTGATTTCCCTTTGGTAGCAACGGAACCCTTTTAAGTTACGGCCCTTCTGAATCTCGAAAACTATTTGAATCTTGGACCAATTAGAAGTTAGAAGCCAAATCACTAAGTTGAAAACACAAGGCGGTAAAACAAAAATCAAACAAACTCGACGTTAGGGACATCTTATAAAGCTTAAAAACTGGCAGTTCTGCCTTTTTTATCAGCAGTCTTCGAGGAAGATACATCGACGAATGTACTTCAAGTTTTTCTTTAATCGTACTATAAATTAATGTAATTGTGTCTGTTTTGATTATCCTATAATTCCTGTTCTGTGCTTCCTGTCCTTTGCTGTATTCAATCAACGCTCATTTGGTGAGAAGATTGTTCTGCAAATTCAGTGAAGGATAAATACCCTTGAATTGTAGCTGATCAGATTTCATATTTTGTGTGTTATTTCAATTTCGTTTAAAATTGTTTTTCCCCAGGAACTATTTGGACCCTCCTCAATTATTTATTCCCTTATTTATTCCCGAAACAAAAACGAGTGCAAGAAAGATGTAAGAGACACTGGATTGGTTATACACTCGCATTTAACGATCATAAGTTCTTGGTAAAAGGAGATGTTTCGAGTTTCGATCGTGTGTAAATTTGCGAATCTTGCCGACGTTTCGTGAACTGCAATGTTCACGAAACGTCGGCAAGATTCGTAGTTTTTCACACGAATGAAACAAGAAACACCTCCTCTCATTATAATGAATCATCGTGAAGGCATTAGATCATAATTTCTTATTAAAAAAAAAAAGAAATAAATAAGCCATAAAAACAATTATAGAAGTTTTAAAGAGATGTTTTTTGTCGTCAAGAATACCAATTCTGTGAATAAGAGATCTAATGTTTAATTTCTTAGTAATATCTACCATAGTCTTAATTTAGTAACTAACAATTTCTAAAAAATTATACTAGTCGTCTCAGTGCTTCTTGAAAATTCGCGCCAAGCGTCCATCTTGTCTCAGAGGTTTAGATATAGTCTCACGTGACTTCATATTCTTTCTTCAGTATTAGCGTCTAACGGAGTGTGTTGGCCCACAATAAATTTTTATAAATTTTACAATGTTAACGCGAAACCCGCGTAATAAAAAACGTCGTTTTATGTTCTTCAGCTTAGGAAGGACAAGTTAAATTATTTACCTAAAGAGGCTCCACGTCAGGGAGCGAAAGCCCGTTCAAATAAAATCGAAAAAATCAGTAGATCAACAACGAAACACCACTGCATATTTATTTCCATATTCTGGATTCTCTTGCTGAATATTTTAATTCGCATTATCCCAACCATTAATCTGACTCATCCCTAATTTAATTTATTCTTAAATTTCACTTTTTTGGATTGTCAATTGAATTGATTATTGAATGTTGATTTATTGAATTCCCTGTTAATTATTTTGACCCCTCCCTTGATCCTAGTTAATAAAATATTTATTGATTATTTAATTAATTTCATTATTGTATAATATTTATTTTTCCTTGCTTCCCCACTTATTATTTTGACCATCCCTCTTCTTCAATATTGATTATTTGATTTATTAATTTTAATTTTTTTAATTAATTCATTAATTTTAATTAATTTTAATTTTTTTTTAAATTCCGGGAATACCGGACAAAAGAGCCTAGCCCTAGGTTAGTCTTTAATAATTCGTTAGGATAATATTTTTTGTTATTTCTTGTATAATTTCAAATGATTGATTTCGATTGCTACTCAATAAATTTATAAATTATACTTAATATTTTGATGACTGTTCACTTCAACATTTCATGTTTCAATTTAAGATGACCGTTAGCTTCGGAACATTTCCTCCACCAATATTTTATTTGATTAAAACTGAGCCTAGTCATAATTTTCCGTCGTTGTTTTATAATACTTTATTTAAAGTATCATTTCATTTCATTTTTGATTAAATTGATCTTAATAGATCTGGCGGTCAACAAAATATTTTTAATTTAAGGTGTAACAACGCCGATGGTAATTATCTACATTTTTATTATCTAGAATAAAATATTCGGTTATACAGACTAAAACAGGGTTGCCACAGACTTTCCATTTTCAATTTCCCTGACCTTTTTTAAAAAATCCCTAACTTTTATATAACATGGAAAATTTTATTCATCGAAATTCTACATGACAAGAGCTTCAATTTTAGCCGTGCCCGAGAGAAATCAGACCAAAAGAAAAGCTTTCAGCATAGTGGTCTAAAAAGCTAAATTTCTGTTTTTTTCTTAGTTCTTAACCACTGATAAAAAAGCCATAATATATAAGCGGATGAAAATGTTTTTCCTTGAGTATACTTCGGTTGGTTAACATCCATGTCAAATTTCAACCCCGTAGCACAAATAAAATAAATAAGGGACGCCTGAAAAATCTCGAAAAATGAAATTCCCGAAAAAGAAAATATTCGAAATACAAAACTCCCGAAGTCTGAAAACTGCCGGCTATTTAAAATTCTCGAATTACAAAATTTCCGAATAATTAAATTCCCGTCAGTTTATGATATTACAGAATATAAAAACTCCTGATAATAGGAAATATCCAAAATACGATTGCTCACATTACAAAATATCCGATACATTAAATTATTTATTTTAAATAAATAAATATAATTTTTAAAATAAAAATTTGTTAAACTTAATTAATATCTACATACATGTACTTATACCAATTTGGAAGAATCCAGATGTCTAAAATTTGGGATTAATAGAAATAGAAATTATCAAAATTCTTCTTTATCTGCGGCAATAAAAACGATATAAATAGAAAATCTACCTTTTGAGTTCAAGGTGGTAAAAATGATATAATATCGATTAAATACCATCCGCTTCTGTCCTAATTACCGGAAAGTTAAATGACTCGAACAATTAAAAATTGCTATAATTTGCGTATATTATTTATGACTATGAAAGCAACATTCCTCGATCGTTAAACAATTTCATTGTATTCCTTTCATGCCAGGGTTATTTTTCCCACATAAATCGGTTTCTTAATGAATCGCTTTGAATTAAAAGAAAATCATCAATTCAAACGAAATTTAGGAACACCTTTTCAAATTATTGATAAAATCCAGAAAAGAAATATAAATGAGTCTTCAATATTTTTTTGATAATATAATATTTTAGGTGGCCTTCAATTTATTGAAGGCCACCTTTATTAATGTATAATATTATATTTATATTATATATTATATTAATGTATAATATTAAGGTAATCCTTTATTGGCCTATAATTTATTTATTATTTTTTGAATTATTAATAATTTGATTTATTTTGATTTATTTATTTAATTAAGAATAATTATTGAATAATATTAGGATTTTGCAGATTATAATAATTCTAAATAACTGTTCACAGTTAAAAAAAAAAACACAAAAAGGTTCTAAAGAAACTTCCTGCATCCTTTTTTGATGGGAACGAGGTTTTCAGGAGAAAATTTATGGCCATTGAAAAAAGGCGGCACTGATAAGTCATCAATATATCCTCGATCTGCAATTAAATTCTGCACTTGACTAACGGCGGATCTGACTACTTACACTGAAATCTCATTTTAAAAACGATTTACAAGATGCTACTGCCTTAAACGTGGAATTTGCCAGTTTTAAAACCAAATTTTTATTTGATCAGTTGGATTTTACTAATACTTAATAGAATAAACTTTTGAAGGAAATATTTTTTATAAAGTAAATTATTCAAGTGACACCTAAATTTACCAAGTAATGAATAAAATAAATGAATAAAAAATGAATAAAAATAAATAAATAAAAATATAAAGTAATAAAAAATTCCGTGGCTACTTAGACCAAAGTTTCGGTACGAATAGCCAGATTTTTTCGGTACAAATAACCGGATTCTTTTGGTAGACATACACGCTGTCTATAAATATAATAAGTAATTTAATTTAACTTCGGATTACAAAAAAATCATATCAAATTTTTCTTTCATTGATTTTAATAATACAAATTTTTGAAATTGTTCAGAGATAAATTTTTATTTCACTTTAGCAAAGGACATTTTCTAAGGTCGAGAAAACATTTGTACCGATATTCAATATGCGAATGTGACACATTTTATTGATTTGTTTTCCTTAGTGATAAACTTAATTGCACTCGAGGCAACAATTGCAATGTTACATGTTCATGGTGAAAAATTAAGTAGAGCGTATCGTCAATAGTTATCCACATTTCCATCGATTAAAAAACATTAGTTTTTATTCCATTAAATAATTGTCAATCAATAATAAATAAAAATAATGAAAATAAAATGTTAAAAATATAATAAAATAATTTAAAAAATAGATTTTCATTGTACTGTTAAAAATTATCCTAATTTGGTATGATTCTGCAACATGAAAAAAAGTATAAATAAAATATTTAATTTTTAGAATTTTTAAACAGTTAATTTTTAACAACGAGAATTGAAAGATATTTTAAAAGCTATTTTTTACTTTTACATTTTTTCTTATTTTATGTTAATTATTCATTTTAAAGATGAGCTAAGAATTTTTTTGAATCTTTCATTTATTTTATTTTCATTTTGAAAATAGATTCTTTTACAATTACTTTTTCGTTTACATTTTCCTAGAGAAGACATCTTTTTATTTCATTATTGTTTATTAATATTCAAATATTGATGTTTAGGTCTATTTTAATTTCAACATATGTGAATTTGATAATTATTGATTAATTTATTAAAATTTTATATTTCTTGCATTATTTTTAAAAATTTCATTTTACTGTTTTTTATATATTTTTTAAATTGTAGAACCCTACCAAATCATTATAATTTTCAACAACACCAATTAAGAGCTATTTATTATTATTTTTTAATCATTTTTATCTATTATTGATTAGAAATTATTATATAGAGTAAGAACTATTTTTTCTTAAGAAATTTGTTTTAATTTATTTTATTTTTGTTAAAGTAAATAAAAAATGAATGAAGTCATAAAAAATTTCTCATCTCATCTTCAAAACGAATAATAAAGACAAAATAATAAAATAACAATAATAATATAATATATATATAATATATAATAAATTAATCATTAACTATCAAATTTACATATCTTCAAATTTTAAAAAAGGACTAAGCAACAATAGATGAATATTAATAAACAATAATAAAATAAAAGAATATAAGAATAAAAAATATAAAGGAAAAACTAAATTTATATGCGAGAATCATTAATTTAGAGCAAGGACAAGTTCTGACATCTTGCCTCGAATAGAAAGTATAGGCGATCCTTTCGAGATACTCCAGATTTCACGTCACTCTAAAATAATATTGACTTAAAATCATGTTGAGCTAAATTTAAGAAAAAGGTCGAATTAAAATTTTTTCGAAGTGAAAAACAGATTTACAAACTCAATCTCAAATTATTTAATTCTAAACGGTTTTATATTAGAACTATTCAATTTTGAAAGTTTTTAGATTTAAACTCTTCAAATTTTTTTTTCGAAATAATTCAATTTTGAGAGGTTTAAATTTAAAATTATTAAAATTTGAATAATACAATTTTGGACGAGTAAGGTAGATGCCCCTGTTATGGAGAACCTTACGCTGCCGTCGTAAGAAATGAAGAATAAAATAAGTTTAAACTATGAAAATCATAAAAATATTGATACCACGGTATAGTTTCATCATTTAAGATTCATATTTTATCTAGAAATTGTAGTTTATGTTGCTCCAATCAAAAATAATCGTGAAAAACGGACACTGTGCCAATGTACATAATACGGTTCCATGAGATTTGGCGTGTCCGTATCAAAAACCTACCTCCTGTCCCTATCAATATTCGGGACATCGATGAAACTTGTCTATATCACTGCAGCATGCACATATTATTGCGTTAGCTTTTTTTTAATGAATCAGTATTGATGTTTAAACGTTTCTATGATATTTCACTGTTTTTCATTTTTTTCCGTTTCATCATTTGTATTCCATTTTCCAGTTTCTTTTGAATTTCACTACTCGATTAAAATTATTCATAATTACATTTTACTACTCAATTCTAACCCCTTTGCAGTTTCCCTTTCTTTTAAGAAAACGAATTTTATGATCTCATACAGATTGTATGGAAATTCAAAATTTACTTGTTTTTTGAGTCGACATTTTCTAAATTTCTTGACTACATTGTTAATTTAAACACACTTTGCTAATTTTGTGCAAGCATTACCAAAGATATTTAAGACTGTACTAAATCAAATTTAAACAATTTTAATGTTATATTACAACGACAACAAAATTTATACAAAATTTATTAATGGCTTCAACCAAATGAGTTTATCTAATTATTGTAAGGACAATACAAAATTTGTAAATGTTTTTTCCAGAATAAACAATAACCACTGATGAGGGCCACCATTGTGCGCCGAACGTTTGGTTCAATTAAATATTAATCGAATTATTTATTCTGACCCTAAAGCCAAAAATCAACATCCAATATTATAAGGATTATTCTTAATTTCTTTTCAGGTTTTGGTTTAATATTGCTGCCAACGAATTACATTTAGTTGCTGAATTTCTATATTTTTTCAATTGAAATTTTTGTTTTGTTTTGAATTTGAATTTTTTCCACACAGTTTTCTAAACTTCTCGATGATTATTATTATTTTATATAATTGTATTGCACAACTGAAATTAAAGCTCCATATCAATCTTTTACTCACCTTCTGGTTGAATCTGAATTTAGTCGAGAAATTTGTTTTTGGTGGGAAATTAGAAGAAAAACTTGACAAACAATTACAATAGACCCGTAAAAATGTAAACAAAGTCAATTTAGAAAAAAATTGAGCGTTATCATAAAAAAACTGTTTATTCAGGACTTTTTTCATTTATAGAAACTGTGGGATACGTTATTGGGAAAATTAAAAAAAACTGGCAAAAAATTACTTTTGAGTCGTAAAATGTGGAAAAACTTGTGTTAAAAACGAAACACGAAATTTGGATTTCTGAAAACTGTGAATTCAGTTATAAAAAACAAGCTTCTAAGTTTTTATTAAATAAAATTTCTCGCTCACCAATTAAAAACAATAAACTCGTTCTTATAAAAAAATTGACAGAAAAACAAAACAAAAAAAATTTTTTAAATCAAATTCATTGGTGAAATTCGAATAGAGTTGATTTGAAATAAAACGTAAAAAAAGCAACGCACATTGATACGTACAAAAAAATCGTCATGTCCAAATCAATAACCTAAATTTTTGACAAATGCATTCCGACATACATGTTTCATGTTTTACTGAAAGCCTTTTCAGAGTATTTTTAGAACAAATATTCGCGGACTAATATTATTTGCAATCGCAAGCGACATAAAATTACAGCTCATAGTGGTTTTTGTGCGAGAAATGGTTATTCTGAACATTCGAATCACTTTTGTGAAATATCACCATAATTAAGGACATGCATCATTTTCGTGTACACAATTATTCTTACTGCATTTTTAATGGCATTGCTTATCTTTTTTTCCTTTCGAAAGTTGCAAACGAAACTATCAATCTTCCAGGTTTGTTCCAAATGCAATGTTTACAAAATGTCACTTCGGGATTAACGCACACAACGCAAATATCATCAACTGTTTTGGATGCATCTGTCAGCGCGATGGTGGCGGAATTGCGCAAAACACCAAGCGATGGCGACACCAGCACGCATTTCGTTTTTTAATTTTCAAATTTCGTTATTATTTTGATCTGCATGTAAAAAATCAAATACCTGAATTACTATAGAAAATCAGAAATAGCTTTTATTAATGATCAGTTCGTAACTTTTTTTTTATTTGCTTACTTCTACGAATAGAGCCCCATAGCCCGCAGTGTTGTATGGTAGCGAGACCTGGACGTATCAAGAAAATGGTAAGAGCAAAGTAAGTGCGGTTGGCATGCAGTTCCTGCGGAATATGTGCGGTAAAACGCTAATGGACAAAGTCAGTAATGAGTCGGTTCTCAAAGAATGTGGTGTAGAAGAAACATTGTCTGACAAGAGTGAAAGAAATTTACTGAGATGGTTTGGTCATGTTGAGAGAATGAGCGAAGAACGTTTAACGAATCAAGTGTATTTAGATCAAGTGAGTGGTAGCGTACCCAGAGGTAGGTCAAAGAAAGAATGGTTGGACTGTCTGAGTGAAGCTCTGGAGCGAAGAGATATAAAAAGTCGTAGAAACACCAGAGCTTGCATGGAAAGGTGTATGGATGTAATGGAAGCAAAAGATGCATCCAATGATAAGGATGTATGAAGAAAATTGTTTATAAGAAGAAGAGTGATATCTGAAACGAAAGATTTCGGATACTAATGGGCCCGCGTGACGAGACTTTCTTAGTGGATTAGTATAATGGCTTTGCGAAGCTCTTCACCTGGGGTGATTGCTAGGGAGATTGATCAGCGACCCGTGTCGAAGTGGTGTTGTGGGACGAGTGTGTCGTTTGAATGAACAACACGCGACTTTTAGATTGATTAAAAACCTATCCCTTTTCCTACACATCCCTTACTTACCCATACCATATTAAGTCCTTGATCTCGGTAGTATAACAAGGCAAGAAACAAAAGAGTTACGCTCACTCCGAAAGGGATTTGGCTTAATGATATAATAATAATAAATAGGGACTAGGGCCGTAATAGGGACATCTATCTTAGTCCTCTTTCCCACACAAACATATTCTACGCAGAATATATTGCACACAAAGTATACTAACTATATGTTTCCTACACAAAATACTTTTTACACATAATATTTTCTACAAAAAATTAGGTAGTATTATATTTTCCGTACACAGAATATATGCCACACAGAATCAAATATTAATTATTTTATTTTGAAGATATTTTTAAAAAATTGTACACAAAAATATTATGTCCAATATTTTTCCCACACAAAATATATTCTACACAAAATATGAAGAACAGTAAATAACATATTTTCTACACAGAAATATTTACACAAAAACATGACGTGTAAACCTTTTCCTGCACAAAAAAGTAGTCATCGATTTTGATCATTTTTGGTTATTTTGTAGTGTTTAGGAACCAAAGGGTGCTGTCAAACGATTTTGTCGAAATTCAAATTTTTTAAAAAGTTATTAACAATTGAAAATTTAGGACCCTGTTTTCAAAAGATTTCTTGTATCTGTATCTATCAGCCTTACAAAAAATGTTCTAATACAAACTTACACAGAAAAGACTGAATTTTAAGCAAATTAATAAAAATTGACAAATTGTATTTTTCAATTGTTAACTTAAAAATAAATTTTTAATTATTGTTTTTCAACCGCTAATACAAACCGTTCTGTAATAAATCTGTAACAATTTTATAAAAATGTTATTCAGTTAAATAATAGTTCTGTAACTATTATATGATAAATTTAAAACTGCTTTACGCAATAAGTATTTATCAGTGTTCTATAACAGATATATACTAGTGTTATATAACGTACACGTAACGGGGTAACATAACATTTGTACATATCTGTTACATTCCAAGAGCTCAATTCATAACACAAAGCTCGTATCAATAACATAAAGTTTATCAAGATTCGAAATAAATTATTTGAAAAAGTTCTTTAACATAGGGAGGACCAGACGTGTTTTTCTTTAATGATAAGTTTTAAACATCACGTTTTTGTGTAGAATATTTCTATCTTGAATATATTCACTTGGAATATATTCCATAGAGCAGAAACTATATTTGAATTAAAATAATAATTATTTCATTTTGTGTAGGATCTACTTTGTCTAGAAAGTATTTTACTTACTCTTCTTAATATTTTTAGCAAAATATATTTTGTGTAAGAAAAACATTGGACGAAATATTTTTGTGCACAATTATTCGGAAATATTTTCAAAATAAAATAATTACTATTTAATTTTGAGTAGGATATATTCTGTACAGGAAATATTTTGTGTAGGAAAAATATAGTCAGTATACTTTGTGTACAATATATACAGTGTGGAATATGTTACTGTAGGAAGTGCGTTTTCCCTTTTGGACGCTTTAAACATAAAATTGACCAATCATTTATTAGATTTAAATTTGAAATTTGAACATTTTTAAATCTATTTCAATTTAAAAGCACCAGGCATTGAATTAAAAATGGTTAAATTTAAAACGCTCTTATCTTCAAATTTTTCACGTTTTAACACACGTTTCAACGCCTTCGATTTAAAATTACATAAATACAAATTCAAAACCAAAATATATTCCAATGTTACACTATAATTATTCAATTTTGAACGCTTTCAA
The DNA here is from genome assembly GCA_032362435.1 of Melikaiella ostensackeni. Classification (NCBI taxonomy): domain Eukaryota; kingdom Metazoa; phylum Arthropoda; class Insecta; order Hymenoptera; family Cynipidae; genus Melikaiella; species Melikaiella ostensackeni. Next base: position 8,467,879 of record JAUMHM010000001.1, on the reverse strand, counting down.
GCTTTTAATAAAAAATTATTTAATTTCAAACAATTCAGATTTAAAATTATTCAATTTTTAATATTTTTAACTCAAAATGACTTAATCATTGAAAATTTGAGACTGTGCAATAAAAATTTTTCATTTTTCAAGAATTGATTTTTAAAATTATTTGATTTGGAACGTTCTGAACTTAAAAATGTTCAATTATTAAGGCTTGCAATTTGATATAAAATATTAGAATTTTGAAGGATTCACAATATTACACATCGTTCAATTTAAAATGCAATTCGTAATATTCTCAATTAAAAACCCTTCAACTGTCAACACTTAAATTAAAATGGAACAATTTGTAAAGTTATGGATTTCAAACAATACAATTATGAAAAAAATTGGGTGGCCTAGGGCGACCTGCAATCTAAATCCGGTTCTGGAGATAGTAATCAAGTAATACTGAAAATGGAAAAGGGCGGCTCAACATTTTTGGGTGGCCCGAGACCGAAATCCGGCTTTGGAGATAGTAATCAATCAGTAATGAAAATGGAAAAGGGAGGCCTAACATTTTTGGGTGGCTCGAAACCTAAATCCGGCTCTGGAGATAGTAATCAAGTAATACTGAAAATGGAAAAGGGCGGAATAACATTTTTGGGTGGCCCGAGACCTGAATTCGACCCTGGAGATAGTATTCAAGTAGTAATGAAGATGGAAAAGGACGGCCTAACATTTTTTGGGCGGCCAGAGACCCAAATCCGGCTCTGGAGATAGTAATCAAGTAGTTATGAGAATGGAAAGGGGCGATCTAAAATTTGTATGTGGCCCGAGACCTAAATCCGGCACTGGAGATGGCAATCAAGTAGTAATGAAAATGGAGAAGGGCGGTCTAACATTTTTGGGTGGCCTGAGACCTAAATCGGCTCTGGAGATAGCAATCAAGTAGTAATGAAAATTGAAAAAGGGCGACCCTAAATTTTTGGGTATAGACGGCCTGAGACGTGAATCTGATTCTCGAGATAGTAATAAAGTAGTAATGAAAATGGAAAAGGGCGGCCTAAAATTTGTGGGTGGCCTAGGGCGGCCTACATTTTGTTTATCATTACAGGAGACGTATGTTTTCACTCGTATTGTCCTATTCATCTTGTCAACTCTGCAATCGAAAAAACTAGCAATGAAAATTGAAAAAAGAGGCGGCAAATTTTTGGGTGGCCTAGGACGACCCAATTTTTTTTCATCATGACAAAACACGTTAGTTGACACTCTCACTGTCTCTTTTTCTGTTCAACTCTGCAATAGAAAAAAGGAGTATTGAAAATTGAAAAAGGGCCGGAAATTTTGAGGGTGGCCTATTCATAAAATTCATCAATTTATCAAAACATTGTCAGTGCTTTCGACCCCATTGAGTAGATCTTATATCGTGCGAGTGCAATTCACTAAAAATACAAGTGGCTCGATTGGATCGCCTCTCACGGCTCGTGTACTAAATTCAATCAAGAATCTCTTCACTTACAGATTCTCTTTAATCACGAGACAGGAAGTTCCATTATTTTCTGTTATCATACTTTCAATCTCTCAATTGAGTAACTGTTACGATTTCATTGTCCTTATTATTTTATTTCTTCACATGTATTATTTATTTATTATAATACCCTTCTTTTAATAACAATCATATATTCATTTATTTATATATCTATAGGATTATATTTTTGTGTACATTAAAATATAGATAACTATAATTGATATTTTATTTTATTATTATTTTTTTTTTTATTTATTTTGAAGGTAAGAGAAAAATTTTTATTTATTCATTTTATTTATTTTTTCATATATTTTTATTCATTTAACTATATTTTATTATTTAGTGCAGAACCGTACCAAATTATGAATTTGATTATCTTTTGTTACAATGTTTTATTACACTTTCAATCACTCAATTAAATAGCTTTTACGACTTCATTGACCTTTTTTTCATTTTTTCGCATGTATTATTCGTATATTTATTTATTATAATACCCTTATATAATTAAAAATTATATATATATATATATTTATTCATTCATTTATCTATAAAAATATATTTGTGTGCGCACTAAAACATATATTTGATCAGAATAGCGATTTAAATCGCTCGTCTGATCAAATTTCAAAATTTTGAACAAATTCAAGATGTTGGCCAATCTAACATTTGAAAAAAGGCTTCTTGCTGCAATTTTTAATTGAATATTTTAAGACTTTGCTACAAAAAGAAATTTTATTTGAAAGCAGCTGATGATCTCAGGCGTCCAAAATTTTGAAAAAATCTGAGACGGTAGCCAATTAAGAATTCCAAAAATAGCTCGTTTCATCAGTTTTCAATTAATTTTTTAATAAATTTGCTATAAATATTATTCTTAAAATTTGTTAGAAAAAGAAGATTGAATTTAGAAATCATGTTATACGAAAAATCTGATAAAGTTTTATTAGATATTTATATAATTTACTTTCAAGATCAAGAATACTTACAATTAGTTGGCAAGTAGTTTTAGAAAATTCATGCCAAAGTCTAGGTTTCAATTAAAATTCGTTTAATTCTTCTCAGTAATTTTAAAAATCGGATTTGAAATATTTCGAATACTTTGACTGAAATTCGAAATAAATCAATACATTTTGTAATGTTTGATTTATTTTGAAAACTGCTCATAATTTTATTAATTATTAATATTATTAATCTGAAATTCTGAATCACTAATTATAAAAGATTTTTAAAAGAACTGTTAATATCGAGAAATTTTAATAAAAAAATTTTCTGAACTTTTGATCCTGAAAGCGACTCTGCTTCTACTATTCTCCAGCAAAAAAAAGCTGATAAAAAGCGGATTTTCTGCTTCAGTTAAACCAGGAATAAAAAATTTGTTACCATTTCTTGGGAAGGAAAGGGAAAACCTTGAGACTTCACACATGTTTTTGAAGATACAAATGGCGAGACTTTTCGAAAATATGCCAAAATCAAGGTTTTGGCTAAAATTTGATTGATTCTTTTCAATAATTTTAAAAATTGACTATAAAATATTTCCAAGATTTTTACTGACCTTAAATCAATACATTTTCAAATATTTAATTTATTTTAAAAACTAATGATAATTTTACTGATAACTTCATCTGTAACGAAAATAAATCTTAATTGCAATTCAGATTTTCGCTTTGGCATCTTTGTAATCAAAAATAATCCGAAATTTTGAATTATTAAAATAAATTATTTTAAATAAACTATTATTTTTAATTATTTTTATAAAAGATTTTTAAAAAATGGATAATCTCGAGAACTTTTAATTCCATGATTTTCTCAACTTTTGTCACTCTAGTATTCTTGAGCAAAAAAAAACTGATAAAAAGCGGATTTTCTGCTTCAATTTAACCGGGAATAAAAAATGTGTTATAATTTCTAGAGGGGAAGACCTTGAGACTGAAGACACATTAAAAAAAAAATGGCGCCAGTTTTTGAAAATATGCCAAAGTCAAGATTTTGGTTCAAATTCGATTAATTCTTTTCAGTAATTTTAAAAATTGACTATAAAATATTTTCAGGACTTTTACTGAAATTAAATTAATACATTTTTAAATATTAAATTTATTTTCGAAACTGCTGATAATTTTATTGATAACTTCATCCGTAACAAAAATAAATCTTAATTGGAATTAATATTTTTGCTGTTGCACCTTTCTAACTAGAAATAATCTGAAAATTTGAATGATTAAAATCAAATTATTTCAAATAAAGTATTATTTTTTAATGATTTTCATAAAAGTTTTACAAACAAAACTGTTAATCTCGGGAACTTTTAATTTCATAATTTTCTGAACTTTTGCCTCTCTGCTATTCTTGAGCAAAAAAAAAACTGATAAAAAGCGGACCTTCTGTTTCAGTTTAACCGGGAATAAGAAAATTGTTACCATTTCTAGAAGAGAAGGCCTTGAGACTTAAGACACATTTTTTTGGAAATAGATATGGCGCCAATTTTTGAAAATATCCAGGGTTCTTCGTTGTCCGGATTTTTTTAAAAACACTTTTTAAGGTCAGATCACTCGTTTGTGACGAAAAACTCTACTTATCACTTCGTTGTCGGTAAGCGAACTAAACAAATCACAAATGACTGCCGTGGAAACGATTTGAACCGAGAATGGCCGAGGATGAACGAGTTTATCAAACGAGTATTTCTGATTCAGTGACCCTCAATTCTGAGACAATTTCTATATAAAATAAATAAAATGACAAAGGTTCTTAATTTGAAAAGTTAAAGAAATTATTAAATTGAAAATCAATACTTAAAACTTAAATAATTTGAAAAAACTCCCGGTTTTCATATTCTTCAGAATTATATTTATAAACAAAAACATTTTCCAACATTGATTTTATTTATTTTTAAAAAGTCTCTTAATTGAAAACTAAATAATTTATAAACAAATATTTGAAAATTTGTATATAATAAAATACAAATACATTACAAATAATTAACTAAAATCTGAAAAGATAAAAAAATAAGTAAATTTTTCAAAAATTCGAAAAATCTAGTCAATAATAATGCGGAAAACTCCCAAATTTTGGCGACGCCATTTTAGAAGGGAAATCATTGAGAAAAAAAATTCTTAAAACATTGAGTTTTGCAGAAATAATGATTCACCAAACGGAATTTTTCCGAACTGAAAATTTTTAACTATGAAAGGGACGTTTTCTTCCCTTTATTTATTAATTTATTTTTGCATAGTTCATTTTTTATCATTAATTTCGCTTCTGTAATGGTATCATCAAAATTTGGGTGTTTTCCGCTCTATTATTTACAAAGTTTTTTAATCTTGTTATAATTTATTTAGTTATTTTGTAATTTTTGAGTTTTTAAAATGAGACTTTTAAAAAATATGTTTTTTTTTATATTGTGAAGAACACGAAGACCATTTAAAAACTATTTTGTTTCTAAAATTCTTACCCCTCAAATTTAAACATTTTTTTGACATTTTTTCAAACATAACTTATAGCTTTTCAGTGGTGAAAGAATATTAACTTGTATTCTTGTAGTTATAAAAAAAAATTAACTTGTAGTTACAAAATTAAAAATTAAAAAATTCAAGTCAATTTTAAATATTTTTAAAATACCTTTTCAATAAGAATTTAATAATGTAGGAAATATTTATGTACAAAATAATCATGTAGAAAATATTCTTGTAAGAAATATTCCATGGAAAAAATTATTCAAAGTAGAAAACGTTTGTTCCCAGTAGGAATGGGCTCCAACTAAATAATTTGAACATAAAAAATTAAAAACTTTCTAAATGATGAAGCGAAAAACTCCCAAATTTTAACAATACGGTTACAGAAGCGAAATTAATAACAAAATCATTAAAAATAATTAACTATGAAAAATAAATAAATAAATTATGAAGCAACATTTTTTCGAATTTAAAAATTTTAACTACGCCGTGCACGTTTTCTCCTTCTGCCCCTTTTATGGCTTTTTCGTTTATTAATTTATTGGTTTTTGCATAGTTAATTATTTTAAATGTTTTTCCGCTTTATTATTCACAAAGTTGTTTTGTAATTTTTTTAGTTTTTTTAATTTAGAGATTTAAAAAGATAAGTTTTTACTTATATAATTGTAAAAAATGAGAAGACGAGAGTTTTCTCAATTTTTCAAATTTTTAATTAGTTTATTCTTTTAACTTTTTGCATTTTTTTTTGAAATTTTTAAAAATATCTTTATAAATTATTTCGTTATTTTTTAATTTTTTCACTTTTTTGATTAAGAGACTGTTTAAACATGTGTTTTTATTTATATAATTTCAAGGAACACGAAGACCGGAGGTTTTTCAAATTGTTCGTTATTTTAAATGTTGTTCAGTTTCAAATTTAAAACTTTTGAAAAAATATTTTTTTTAGTTATTTCAAAAAAATTCTTTTAGTTATGTTTTTGAAACTATTTTCAAAAAAGATACCTTATAAACAATCAAATCAAAACAATCAAAACTGAAAGCCAAAATTGGAATTGAATATACTTTTAGCATTCAATTTGGAAATCAACATTTAATTTGGAAGCAACCAATTGTTTCAATTTATTGATACCATTATAAATGATATATTAATCAATTACTCTTAAGTTAACAATCAAATAACTCTGATAATTTTCTTTGGCTAAGAATTTAGGTAAATGTATAAATTTTAAGATATTCATTTAAATAATTCATTTAAACAATAATAAATTAATTTATATAATTATTATTGAATATTAAATTATTATTCTGATAATAATACCTTTATTTCGAAATACCTCTATTTTTAATTTAGTAAATTTTCTGGCTAAAATTTGTTTGTATATGAAGCATCGACTTTTGAAAAACTTTTAATTTTCCAAATATTCATTTTTCTTACCTAAATTCTTTTCAATTTGTTTCTTTCTCAAATTGAATAGCATTCCAATTTAAATTGATCAATATTTTAAAAAGGAAATTGCTGATCCATTTTTTTGAATTATTTTACTTGAAAATCGTTACAATATTTGCCTTTTATTAAGTAAAAGAAAAAAAACTAAGACTGAGGAAATAATTCTCATTAAAGTAAAATCTAAAAAATAGTCTGTACTCGGAAGATATAATGCTCATAAGACGAAGTTCATAGGCCAATTTTGACATAACTCTTACGCAACTGATTGATCCATCAACTAACTAAAGTGTAAAATATGTGAAAATTATTAAACATTTATTAATTATGAAATAATTTTTCTCTCATACAATATTACTTTCTCATGGGTTGAGAACTTCTGAATCCAGTGTAAGTTGAGAAGCGCAAGCGCGGTTTCAAGTTCAAGGCGTTCAAGGCAAAGGAGGCAAAGAGATGGCAAAAAAAAAATGAAAAAGTTCAAGAATATTTTCAAAAATAAGAATTTTATAAAAAAAATAAAAATAAACAAAAATAAGAATTAAATTCAAAGAAACAAATAAGAATTTTTTAATCATTTTAAAAAATTTATTTTGTTATAAAAAAGAATTTTTCAGATTTGTTCTTTTGTTTACCAATTCAAATCAAAAAGTGTGATGATATTAAATCATTAATATTTTTATTAGCTTTATTTTTGCAAGACATTTGAATTTTGTCTAAAATTTAAAAAAGAAAAAGAGAGAAAAAATATGAGATGATAATTTTTTTAAAGAAGAAATCTGATTGTATCAAAGTTTTAATATTTTGAAAAATGGCAGATTTGGAATACCAAAGTTGCCTAAGTTTTTGAGAATGTCAAGGTCTTAATCCTCAAATTTTTACTCACATTAAAAAAAAATACCTTCCATATTGTGTTAAAAGAAAAAATTAATTTCTTTTTAATTTTTCTCTAAAACAACGAAATAATTCAGATCTTCTAAAAATTCGAAAAAATTTCGCTTGGTAATTTATTATATATTTTATTTATTTTTGAATAAAAGAATATTTTAAAGGTTTTTTTCCAATAAATTTGTTTTTGAAATGTCAGCGTCAAGATTTCGAAGTTTTCCGCGTTATTATTTAGAAGGATTTTCATTTTTTTTTAAATTATTTAGTTTTTTTCTCTTTCCAGTCTTTTATATAGTTATTTTTACTTTCTTCAGTTTTTTAGTTATTAACAATATGTTTTTATTTATATAATTGTAAAAAAAGACGAAAGCCGACAGCTTCTTCAAACTTTTTAGTTTTTAATTTTTGATTAATTTATTTTTTAACTCTTTTAGTTAAAAAAAATTTGTTTTCAATTTTTTATATGGTTATTTTTTTTATTCATTCAGCTTTTTAATATATTAAAAGTATGTTTTTATTTATATAATTGTGAAGAACGCAAAAACTGTAAGTTTCTTGAAATTTTTTAATTTTTTGGTTTTTCTTTTTTAAACTTTTTTAGTTACAAAAAATATATTTTCAGTTCTTTTTATATTTTTTTTTAATTTCTTCAATTTTTGAATAATTAAAAATCTGTTTTCACTTATATTATGGTGCAGAACACGAAAATCGAAAGTTTCTTTCTAATTTTTTAATTTTTCAGTTATTTATTTTGTTTAACCTCTTTAGTTTTTTATGGACACTATTTCACTTTTTTGTGAAGAACAATGGATTTTTTCACTTTTTCTTCAAAACTATGAACTTAAGAAAGTAGAATATTAGGGAGAAAACTTTTCATCAATTTTGCAGCCGGCGTCTTTCCTTTTTACTTTTTTTTTCATAAATCCTTATTATAGACAATATTTTACAATTTTGCGAAAACAAGTCATTTAAAATTTTGTTCTAAAATAGTTCCTTCTTAAAAAGGTTTAAGATAAGAAAAGCGAGACCAAAAAATGCCAAGCATTTTTTCCATGTGAGTAAAAATTTAAAAACTTATACAAAAAAAATTGAGCAACTTTATTATTCCAATTCTGCCACTTTTAAACATTTTAAAACTTTGACCATATCAGATTTTTTCTAAAAAAAAATAATTACCTCCTATTTTTTCTTTATCTAGTTTCACGCATTTCATAACTTTAAACGTCTTGCGAAAATCAAAAAATAATTATGTGACAAAGATAAAATGAAATAGGGGTGAATTATTTTCATAAAATATATAAATTTGAGGGATAAACTTTTAGAAAAAAAATTAGTTTTTAAATGGGCACCCTAATGTTTCTAAAATATAAAATATCTTCTTTAGCAATATTTCCGCAAGGAACTATCGAGATTAAATATTTTTGATTGAAAATATTCTTGTTTTTCGGAAATTTTCAAAATGTAAAAAATAAAAAAGGTGAAAATTGATTGAAATCACGCAAGATAATAAAAGAGAACTTGTGTGAAAATGTTTGCGAAATATTTGAGAAATTTGGCAAGTCGCCTTTTGCGTGGATGCCGAAAAAAATTCACATCTGATACCCTCGTAATGATCATTTGAAGTTGGCAACATTTCAAGATTCATCGTCTGATACATTTTTTGGATTTTTCCCGCAATTTTTCCAATAAATTATTTAGTTATTTTGTAATTTGTTCAGTTTTTTATTTAAGAGACATTAAAAAAATATATTTTTAATTGTGTTATTACAAAGAACAAAAAGACCGGGAGTTTTTTCAAAATTTTGAATTTATAATTCATTTATTTTTATAATCTTTCACGTAGATTTTGTTTTTACATCAAAAAGTGAAAATTTAAATCTAAAAAGAAATTGTGATGAGATTCTTTATGATCACTAAAAATGAATGAATTATGATGGTAGTAAATTACTGTAAAAGTGCCGTCATTTTTTTATTACAAAAAGAGTTTTCGCAAATGCTTGCCATTTTTAATGGGTTGTAACAAAAATACTGTTTTAGAACAATATTTTTGGTCTCGAGGCCATAATTTTCCTTCAGCTGAAACAACAATAATGTTTATTGCGGATCTTATATGAAAATTAGAACACGTGTATTTCAACCTGTGTCAATTGTCATTTTTAAATTGGTATAGCCTGCTTACATTGAACAATTGAACAATCTAATTTGCGTTTTTTTTCCTTTTCTTAGAAGTTACATTTGAATGTTGGACGTTAAACAAGAATTTGAATTCTGATTTAGTATTTAACTTCAATGTTGTAAGATAAAGGAAAATTTGATTTTCTAAATTAGAATTGTCGGACGTTGAAGAAGAATTTAAATTTGCATTTAGTTTACATTTGAATGTTGGACGTTAAAGAAGAATTTAAATTTTGATTCTTTTTTTTTTAATTTGAATAGAGACAGTTAAAAAAGTTTTATTCAAATTTGATTGTTGGATTCTTTTTAAAAAATTTTTAAATTTCCAAGAATTTCGTAATTAAATTTGAATGTTGGACGTCGAAGAATTTAAATATCGATTTATTATTATATTTTAATGTTGGACGTTAAAGAAGAATTCGAATAACGATATATTATTAAATTTCAATGTTGCACGTTGAAGAAGAATTTGAATATTGATTTATTATTAAATTGAATGTCGGACGTTGAAGAAGAATTCTCATTTCAATTCAATATTAAAATTAAATAGTTAAGGAAGAATTTAAATATCGATTTATTATCAAATTTGAATGTTGGACGTTGAAGAAGAATTTAAAAATTGATTTATTATTAAATTGAATGTTGGACGTTGAAGAAGAATTTTAACTTTAATTCATTATTAAAATAAAATACTGGACGTTAAGAAAGAATTTACATATTGATTTATTATTATATTTTAATGTTGGACGTTGAAGAAGAATTTAAATATTGATTCATTATTAAATTTTAATGTTGGACGTCAAAGAAGAATTTAAATTTTGATTTATTATCAGATTTGGATGTTGGACGTTGAAGAAGAATTTAAATTAAAATTTATTATTAAAATTAAATGTTTGACGTTGAAGAAAAATTTTATTTTAATTTATTATTAAAACTAAGTGTTGGACGTTAAGGAAGAATTTAAATATTAACTTATTATTAAATTTTAATGTTGGACATCAAAGAAGAATTTAAATTTTGATTTATTATCAGATTTGGATGTTGGACGTTAATGAAGAATTTAAATATTAACTTCTTATTAAATTTTAATGTTGGACGTCAAAGAAAAATTTAAATTTTGATTTATTATTAGATTTGGATGTTGGACGTTGAAAAAGAATTTTAATTCAAATTTATTATTAAAATTAAATGTTGGACGTTAAGAAAGAATTTAAATATTGATTTATTATTAAATTTCAATTTTGGACGTTGAAGAAAAATTTAAATATTGATTTATTATTAAATTTTAATTTTTGACGTTGAAGAAGAATTTTATTTTAATTTATTATTAAAATTAAGTGTTGAACGTTAAGGAAGAATTTAAATATTAACTTATTATTAAATTTTACTGTTGCGCGTTAGAAAAGAAGTTAAATATTGATATATTATTAAATTTTAATGTTGTCGTCAAAGAAGAATTTAAATTTTGATTTATTATCAAATTTTGATGTTGGACGTTGAAGAAGAATTTTAATTTTAATGTATTATTAAAATTAAATGTTAGACGTCAAGGAAGAATTTAAATATTGATTTATTATTAGATTTTAATGTTGGACGTTAAAGAAGAATTTAAATATTGATTTATTATTAAATTTTAATGTTGGACGTAAAAGCAGAATTTAAATTTTGATTTGTTATCAAATTTGGATGTTAGACGTTAAAGAAGAATTAAAATTTTGATTTATTTTAAATTTGAATGTTGGATGTTAAAAAAGGATTTATAATTTGACTTATTCTGAATTAAATTCCTTGAATTTTATTTCAATTGGCATCATCCTTATATATAAATAAACTCATATTTCCAATATAGAATCTTAAAATTTAAACCGAAATTTGATGTTTTCACCAAAAATATTTAACGGTCAAAGTATTATTCTCCATAAATCTTTATTTCTCACACAGTATGTTTTCTCTTAAAGCTTTAGATATTCAGAGAAAATAAACGATATAGTAGAATTTTCCTTTCATCAGAAAATTATAGGTCTTGTATCAATAAATCATATAATGTTCATTTTTAGTGTGACATGTAAAATTCTGAAAGTTTCTATTTTTAGTAATTGTTTTACTGCATATTGATAAAGGAAATTTTTGTTTTTCAGTTTTTTTTGTCATGAAATTAGATATTCTGCTTCTTAAAATTTGTTTATCTTGAGAAAAGAGGCAATTTACTTTTTTTCTTTAAAATTTAAAAAATAACAATCAGAATAAATTAAAATTTGAATTCTTCTTTAACGTAAAACATTCAAATTTAACTATGAAATTCTTGGAAATTGAAAAAAAGGAAGAGGAATTGGAGGTTGCTTCTTTTTTTTCCCCTTTTTTTTTATTTTGGTTTTTTAATTCGAATGGAAACAGTTGAAAGTATGTTTTCCACATTTGATCGTTGGTTTTTTTTATCTTTTCTTCAGTCTTGGAAACAAAGCATGATGAAAATTGTTTTCAAATCTAAAAGCTCGATTCTTTCATTTCGAAAAGATGTGAAATACAGAAACATATAACAAAAATAATAATAATAATAAACAAAAAACATCGCTCTGGACATTAAAAAAAAGGAGGAAAGGGATTTGGAGGCTGCCTTTTTTCCTTTTTTTTATTTTGGTTTTTTTAATTTGAATTTAGACATTTAAGAGTGTGTTGTCCATATCTGATCGTTGCATTCTTCTTTTTTTCTTCATTTTTGCTTCCTCATAGAGGAAGCTTTGAAATGGTAACAATTTCAAAAATTTAAGATTCGTTTAATTAAACGTTCCTCAATTGAAAAATGTCTAATACAATGTTCTACGCAATTGTCCGGCTGTGTGTGTACGCGCGTTTGTGGGTAGTAAACCTTTTTTGATTGACATAATTCGAAGTTGATGCAATAATATAAAAGATTCCTTGTCTTGAGACGAATCGATTGAGCTATAATATTAATATATTTCATTGGAGATTGAGGAATCTATGATCAATTATAGTATTTTAAAAATCGGTTTTATAGTAAAACTTTTTTCATTAACATAATTCAAAGTTGATGCAAGAATAGAAACGACTCCTTGATTCGAGACGAATCGATTGACCCATAATATTAATGCATTTTAGTGAAGAGTACGGAAGTTATGGTAATTTTGGTCATTTATAGTATTTGAAAATTCTGTTTTTTACAGCATAACTTTTTTCATCAACATAGTTCAAAGTTAATGCAAAAACAGAAAAGGCTCTTTGATTCGAGACGAATTGATCGACCTACTTGTATTTTTGTATTTTTACTTCCTCTATGAGGAAGCAAATATATTTGATATTTAGTCATAATCAGGAAGCAAAGTGCTCATTGAAAATGAGCACCATACAATTATAAATAGAAACAAAGTGGAAACACCCGAGATCAAATTCACAACTAGTTTCCTTTGTCTTTGAAACAAAACATGATGAAAATCGTTTTCAAATCTGAAAGCTCATTTCTTCCATTTCGAAAAGATGTGAAATACAGAAACAAATAACAAAAATAATAATAAATAATAAAACATCACTCTGAAAATTTAAAAAAGGAGGAAAAGGATTTAGAGGTTACCTTTTTTCTTTTTCTTTTTTTTTCTTTTGGTTTTCTTAATTTGAATTTAGACATTTAAGAGTGTGTTGTTCACATTTGATCGTTGGATTTATGTTTTTTTTTCAGTCTTTATTGACCCTTAGAGAGAAAGCATAATGAAAATTGTTTTCAATTCTATAAAACTTGTTTCTTCCATGTCAAAGAGATGTGAAATACAGAAACAAATAATAATAAATAACAAAAAGTTGTTCTAAATGCCTATGCAGCGATTTTGAAACATTTATAATTTTGTTCAATGCTGTGCTATGTGGATACCTATATAATAATAACTCTCTGAAAGTAAATGCCAGTTTCTAGTAACCACAAGCCGATAATGTATCACACACATGAAAAATAATTTATATTCACTTTCATTAACGACCATGACTTATCTGAAAAGGGACTTTGCTCTTCGATTCCAAAGCAAAAGAGAGCAAATCAAAAGAAATAATTTTAGCAAAACTCAGCTGTCTTGTTTTTTTTAATCATTGGAAAGGATAACACTTAAAATTATTATGAGTGAAAATCAATGATATATTTATGATACAAAATATATTTTCGAAAAAATAGCACAATAGAATGAATGAAAAGTTGTTCATCCCGCAAAGAAACTTCCTTTCTCCTATGTTTTTGAAATCGTTAAATGTTAATGCCGAAGGGTTTTCCGCGGGATATAATGTTCGTATTTGTTATCACTATGAAAGAGATTTTTACATTCTCATCCTCATTGAGAAGGTAATAGTTTTACGTAAAATTTAACAATGCCGGCTTTTATTAAATCTCCACTTTTTGAGACCCCCTGAGTGAGAAAAAAAGGTTTTTATCAAATAACACGAAATACGAAAAAAAGTTAAGAAGCAAAATTGTTCATCTCAGGAAGATCTAGAAATGTAGTTGACACTATTTTTTGATAAGACGCATAGTTTTTGATTTAATCTCGGAAAATGTTATTAAAATAAAAAAATTCATTTTCCAGTCAAGCTATGTATAATAATATACATCGGCTTCCTAACGTCTTTCCGTCCGTCCGTCACTAGGGTGAATATGTTCTAAAATATTGATCTTACCAAAATATATTCATATGAAAATTGTAGATAAAATCAAGGAGTATATTTTATTATTGATAACTTTTTTTCCGTACGAGTAACGAATTTGAAAAAAAGATCCAAAAAACTAACGCCACGAGTAGGGTGGCGAAAATTCCTTGGTGACAATTTTTCTTTGGATTTCTTTCGGAAACTGTTAGTTGTACGAAAAAAAGTATCCATAATAAAATATGCTCCTGGACTAGATCTACAACTTTCATATGACATATACTTTGATAAAATCAATATTTTAGAACATATCGAATAAAATCGATCGTGCGCTGCGCGCGATGAGAATGTGTTCGCGCAACGGGCAGATTTTTTAAATAAATTTTTTCCCTCTTTATATTTAACAATTTTGCAGCTTTGTTCACAAGTGTCGTCAAGGCTTATCGCAGATTTATATCCATAATCTGCCATTCGTAATATCCTGTTTGCGTTACGAGACTACGATAATGGTTTCTTCTCTATGATTTGGAGCTGACGTGTTATTTAGTTCTCATAATTTTTATTTTTTCAGCGCATCGAACGCCGACCCACGCGATTAAAATCGCATATCAAGAACTTGTTTCTTCTTCTTATTTCTTTACTTAACTTTCTATTACAATTACATTCTGTGAAAATAGACAGTTTATTTTTGCTAAGAAGAATTTTTTTCAATTATTGTTTTTCCACCCCGAGAGGACATGACATGTTTATCATTGGCTCTTAGTCAAAAAAGGGTTTTCTTTTTGCAATGAAAACTTTTCTTCAAGTTAAAATTATTTTCTTCATTTTTGAATTATTTTTGGTTAAATGAAAAAAATATGTTAAAGAAACGGTTTCTTTAATAATTCAAGATCAATATTTTTCCAAGTGTATATAGAAAGAGAAGAATTCTATGTTTTCAATTATAATTTGGAAACATCGAAATCATGAAGACATAGGAATCATTTTCTAAGTGTATATGGAAAGGAGGGGTTTCTATGTTTTCAAATGTAATTTGGAAACATAGAAATGATACAAACGTATAAATATTTTTCTGAGTGTATACGGAGAGAAGGAATTTCAAATTATATGTTTTCAATCATAATTTGGAAACATCGAAATCATAGAGACATATAAATCATTTTCTAAGTGTATATGGAAAGAAGGGATGTCTAAGTTTTCAAATGTAATTTGGAAACATAGAAATGATACAAACATATAAATATTTTTCTGAGTGTATACGGAGAGAAGAAATTTCAAATTATATGTTTTCAATTATAATTTGGAAACATAGAAATCACAGAGACATAGAAATCTTTTTCTAAATGTATATG
>JAUMHM010000001.1:8434602-8452350 GCA_032362435.1 Melikaiella ostensackeni | reverse complement strand
GTAGATAGCTTACCTCTGAAAATATGAATGAAGCCGGTCAGGTGCAGGCCCGTAGCGACGATATTGGGGCCCCCTGACCTTACATTTTTTGGTCTCTAAAGGTTGTGCACTCTAGTGGACTTGGAAATAACTACATGGTAAGATAAGTATAATCTCTTCGAACGAGGCTCTCATATAATTTCGATCGAATTTCACGCCGTGAAGGCGCTCATTTGATCTATCAATAATTGATTATATTGGTTTTACAATTGTTCTCAATTGGGCTTAATCGAGAAAATAATGAAATAAAAGAATAAAATACGTTTACCAGTCTAAACAATATTTTTGATCGTCTGATCAATGCTCACTGAAAAAATAAGCGAAGAGACATTTTACTTTTTTTTCTAAATAAGTGGACAAATACGCGAAGTGAAAAAATGGTTCGTTTCAATCATCTTCATAGAATAACAATTTTAATACAATTTTCTTTTAGTGTTTACTGTACTTACGAGCAGTCAAAAGAAGTAGAAAACACAAATTCTATATAATTTTTTCCCAACTGCTCAGTAAAGAAAAAAAAAATAAATATGAAAAAATTCAATTCATTTCATTTTCTTTCGTTTGAGTGTTTATGGTTTACAATTAATAATAGTGTAAACTGAAAACAGTTTAAAGATTATAATTGTAAAATTCTTTATTACTTTACATAAACTGAAATATAATTGTTCATTGTTAAAACACTTTTAATTTTTTTTAAACTGTCTAAAGCGTTTGAAATTTGAAAACGTCTTAAAAAATTTTATACCGAAAAATAACGGCAAGTTAGCGCGTTACTTTTTCCAGTTTATTTGACCGTTTTTTTGCTATAGACAGATTTTTGAAACTTATTTTTGTTACGACAGAAAAAAATTTTTATTAAATAGTAAAAAAATTTACTTTTAAGCAAAAATGGAAAAAAAATCATTCTTTTCAATGAATTCTAAGATTATTATTATTAATTTTCTTCGTATAGAATAATTATAATTTTTGTTGCAGTTTAGAAGAAGTGTTCAAGATGTTTTGAAACCCGACCACGATGATCAATTTTTGCTACGATGGCTCAGAGGTAAAAAATAGATTTTTTAATTTATTTATCACATCATCAGATAATACTTAATCGATTCTAATTTTTCTAAGAAAAAAAACAAGCTTAGCTATAATATATGATTCTTTAATGCCCTGTGAAATCAAGATTATCTAGATATGGGAATTCCACATTAATTTCCATTGCATTTAAAATTATTTTATTTATCTGTATAAAAAAATTGACTATGAATTTCTCTTTTCAGCAAGAAAATGGGATGCAGCCGCAGCAGAAAAAATGTTAAGAGACGTGAGTATAAGGGTGGTCCAAAAAAAGTTTTTTTTCCCTAAAATGGCTCCCCTACAAGTTGTTCCTTTTGGCGTCGAAATGTCCTCTGAATTTTGGCAGAATTAAAAAAATATATATTTAGGGGTCTCTAAGCCAAATTTTGAACAAAAATTGACTTTATTTTTAATTGCTGCCATTAATGGATTATTTTACTTTGGAATATATCCATTGTTTTTTTTGAGTGAAATACAGCACCCAGATCTTTGAAAAAAAATAATAAAACCTTTTTTTATGATCGGGATCTTTCAAATTCGTTGATGTTACATTAAACATCGGGAATTTCCAATTCGGAATATTAAAATTGTCGTCTCGTTCATTTTTCAGAACGAAAATAATAATTTTTCTGTACCAATATCTCAAATAAAAATAAAAATCAATAATCACTTTCAATTTAAAATTAACAGTATTTACAATGAACATTAATTAATACTGAATCTTTATCGAAAATTGATATTTCAATAATAAATATACCAGAATCATTCAAATACATAATAGATGAACATACAATTTTTTTTAGACATATTTAGTCAAATAAAAGATTCAATTATTCATAGAAATTTCTAAAATATTATTAATTTATTTTCTCTCTAATCTTCGAGAAAATAAAAATTTGAAAACATTGTAAAGAAAAAGGCTCATTCTGAAATGCTGTAGGTATAGGGAATTTAGCAAAATAATGCAATTTCACCACAATGCAATGCATTTAAATTAACATTTAACAAGCATGACGCCGTGAAAGCCACTCTCTCTCATCACTCATTATCGCTATCAAACACGTGTGAACTTGATATGTACATTCAATTCTAGAAGTACAAAAACTGATTCTTTTATTTTCACTCAAAGTTGCTAAGAAAAATTTAATGTCATCGAAATTAAAAAAAAAAACTTAATAGAATTTTATTTATAACATCTTCGTGAGCCAACCTACAGTGGAGCAAATCTGGAATTTAATATTCAGAAATGTTTACAGCTTTTGAGTTTGAAGCGATTTGAAAGTTTTTTTTAGGATAAAAGAGCATTAAATTTCTAACACAAATATAATTCTAAAAAAAAAAAGAATTTTTTAATCGGTTAATCATTGGAGGTTGTAGACTCTTGAATAGTTAATTCCAGATTTGCACCAGTGTGCAACCCCCCAATAAAGTTTTTTATAATATAAATTTGTTGTTTGCTTTCTAATGTGCTTGGTGTGAAACTAAATTACATATACAAAAACTTATTGTAAACATATTTCATTTATGTAAAATTTGACTCGAATAAAAGATATTCTTCGAGATTTGAGCGTGGCTAATGGCTACAGGCAGAAAATAAAAAAAATTTAAGCAAAATCCGAAAAACTCAAATTTTTAATTAAAAAAAAAATCATTTCAGTCCCTGGAGTGGAGAAAACAATGGGAAGTCGACAAATTACAACAATGGGACCCCCCACAAATTTTGAAAGATTATTTGCCCCACGGATTGTGTGGGTTCGACAAAGACGGCGCCCCAGGTAATTAAAAAAAAATGGAATTTATTTGTAAACATAAAGAGAGTTTCTAGAATTTGTATAAATTTCAAAACAGACTCTTCTTGTATACATATGAGAATTTGATTCAACTTTGAAATTTTATTTTTTTTTAAATTCAAAATATAATTTCATCAATAAACGAATAATTAATTATAAACTTTCTAGTGGCAATAATTCCATTTGCTGGAATGGATATGTATGGAATTTTACACGTGGTTTCGAGAAGGGACGTGATTAAAATAACAATTAAGCATTTGGAAGAATATTTGAAAGTTTGTAAAGAACAAGCAACAAAACATGGTCCAGTCGCTGGACAAGTGACTGTAATATTCGATATGGAAGGATTCAATCTACGCCAGTACATGTGGAGACCAGGTTCCAAACGTTTTTCAAAACTATTTTATTTTATATAATTAACGGATTCTGATGAATCTTGTTGAAAAACTTTTAACTTTTACTGAAACTCGAACCTTAAGAGGTGCAAGCCTTTTTTAAAACGTCCAAAATCACCGATTTTTCATACTTTTGCTCAACATTTTTAAATTCCTGGCTAAAGTCGATTAAATACTGGTTTTTCTAGGTATGTCTACGGATTCTGATCAATCCTAATGAAAAACTTGTAGCTTTTACTGAAACCCGAATTGTTATATGGATACAAACTTTTTTCAAAACTTTCAAAATCACCGCCTTTTCATATTTTCCCTAAAATTTTCAAAATTTGAAATGAAGTCGGTCATATGGTATAGTGAGTTTTCTGAATCCGGCTACGGAAATTCATAATCCTGGATGAAAAACATTTAGGTTTTACTGACACTCGAACTGTTATAGGGGTGCAAACTTTTTTCAAAACGTCCATAATCACCGATATTGCATATTTTTGCTCAAATTTTCCAAATTCGAAGCTAAAGTCGGCCAAATAGTAATTTTTCTGGGTCCGACTACGACATCTGATAAATCTTGGTGAAAAAGTTTGAGCTTTTATTCAAATTCGAACTGTTATAGGGGTGCAAACTTTTTTCAGAACGTCCATAATCACCGATTTTTCATATTTTCGCTGAAATTTTCAAAACTCGTGGAAGATGTCGGTCAAAACTAGTGATTTTTCTGAATCCAGCTAAGGATTCGAATGAATCTTGCCAAAAAACTTTTAGCTTTTACTGAAACTCAAAGTGTTATGGAGGTGAAAACTTTTTTCAAAACGTCCATAATCACCGATATTTCATATTTTCGCTAAAATTTTCCAAATTCCAAGCTGAAGTCGGTCAAATAGTAATTTTTCTGGGTCCGGCTACGGAATCTGATAAGTTTGCGTGAAAAAATTTTAGCTTTCACTGAAACTCGAACTGTTATGGGGGGGAAAATTTTTTTCAAAACGTCCATGATCACTGACTTTTCATATTTTCGATCAAATTTTCCAAATTCGAAGCTGAAGTGAATCAAATAGTGATTTTTATACGAAATCAGCATTCAAATTAAACAAATTTAATATTGCATATTGAATTATTTTTCAGCTGGGGAAGTCGTAATAGCTTTGATTCAAATGTACGAGGCAAATTATCCAGAAATCCTAAAGATATGTTTCATCATAAATGGTAATATACCTTTTTTACACTTAAATTGTCACTAACTGAAGAATGAATTATATAAAAAACTATATAGAAATATAATTTAAGAAATGAATTATATATATAAACGAGGCTTTTTCAGCTCCCAAAGTATTTGCACTTGCATTCTCAATTGCAAAAAAATTTATGAATGAGTACACAATATCTAAAATTCAAATTATTAAGGCTGATCCGAACAAATGGAAACCTGCAATTTTACAAATAGTACCTGCCGATCAACTACCTGCTCATTTTGGTGGAACTCTCAAAGATCCTGATGGAAATCCCAAGCTCACAACAAAAGTAAAAGATATTTATTTATCTTTGAATTGGTTAATATTTCAAATTCTAAAATGTCTCATGATCATGATTTCAGGGCCTAAAATGTTGTGTAGTGGGACACACTTTGTGTTGCCCGGATTTTAAAAGTGTGTAGTCCGAAATGAAAGAGTGTGCAGTGGAAAATTAATTGTATTTTCTAAGCAAAATTTCCAGTTTCTACGCTAATATTTCAAAAGTATTAAAAACGAACTTCAATGTTTATTTGAACTACTATTCTTTAGTCTATAAATAATCAAAATTCCTATTTATTTATCGTAGGCTTCACATTCTTTTCCCTATTCCCGTCTTTTCTACTTTTTCTCGTTTTTCCACTTCAATGTGAAGTGAATTATTATAACCCAATAAGAAAATCCAACTATTTTTGGTTGAAAGTTCATTCTTTTTGGTTATAAAGTCTACTATTATATTTTTAGATGAGAATTCGCATTAACTGGTCACAAATTTTATTATTTGGTTGGAAATTTATTTATACAAATAAAAAGTCAACAAATTTGTTGAAAAGTCATCCTTTTTGGTTTAAAATTAACTTTTCTCTTGTAAATTCATATTTTCGCGTCGAAAATCCAACTGTTTCGCAGAAAAATTGTGTTCTTGGCTTAAAAATTCAACAATTTGGTTGATTTTTTTTCTTCTTAATTGAAAAATCTTTCTAGGTTGAAAATTCAACTCTTGTTGAAACTTCGTCTTTTTGGCTTGAAAATTTATCTCTTTTGGTAAAAACTTCACCTTCTTTAGTCAAAAAGGCAACAGTCTGGTTGAAAACAAAGATAAAAATTAACCTGTTTTCGTTGAGGATTCAACCTTTTTTTTTTAATTCGTCTTTTGTGGCTGAATTCAACTTTTTTTGATTTAAAATTAAAGACGCTTTTGGTTGAAATACCAACTATTACATTTTTTGTTGGGAATTCATCTTGTTTGGTTGAAAATTCAACTACCTGGTTGAAAGATAAAAAACTTTGCCAAAAATTAATTTTTTTGATTGAAGATTTATCTCTTTGGTTGAAAATTCAATTTTTTGCAGAAAATTCGTCTCTCTTGGTTGAAAATTGAACGATTTAGTTGAAATTTTTTTTATTCTTGACTGAAAAATCTTTCTTGGTTGAAAGTTCAAATCTTTTGTTGAAGATTCAACTGTTTTGTAGAGAATTCGTCTTTTTGGGTTGAAAATTCATCTTTTTGTTTGAAATTTCATCTCTTTTGGTAGAAGTTTAATCTTGTTTGATTAAAAATGTAACTGTTTGATTGAAAATTAATCTGTTTTGGTTGAGGATTCAACAATTTTTTTTGAAAATTCCCTTTATTGCGGTTGAATAAAAACGGTTTTTGATTCAAAATTGAAAACTTTTTTGATTGAAATATCATTAGTTACATTTTTTGTTGAGAATACATCTTGTTTGGCCATAAATTCAACTACTTTGTTCAAAGTTGAACTTCGTTAGGAATTCATTTTTTTTGGTTGAAGTTTTATCTCTTTGATTGAAAATTCAATTGTTTTGTTGAAAATTCATCTTTTTGGGTTGCAAATTAATTTCTTATGTTACAAATTTCATCGTTTTTGGTTAAAAATTCAATTGTTTGGTTGAAAATACAGGCAAACAAAAAAGTGCCATGTGCGGTGAACTAGACCACCATACCTACATGTTTTTGGGGTCGCTGAATCCGAATCTGGGGTCCGTTTGACCCCATCAGGTCTAGCCTAAAAAAAGCTAAAAATCGATTTGGTGAATTAAACATTTTAAAAAAGTGTATATTTATATTTTTGGGGTCGCTAAATTCAAATCTGGTGTCGATTTAGCCTCATCAGGTCACCGTTCATCCCTAACTTTAAAAAAAGCTTAAAAACACTCAAATAACCCATTTTGTCGTTGAAGCATAACTCGTAATGACTGAAAACTTTGGAAAAAAGTGCCCTCTAGTTCTTAAGGTCGCTGAATCCGTACAAGGTATTTGTTCTACGCCATCAGGTCACCGTTCGTCCCCAACCTCAAAAAATAACTCAAGAACACTAAAATAATCAATTTTTTGGGTTGAGGTATAAGGCTTCATTCATTTGTTTTTCTGTGGTATCATGCTCTTTTATTCTCAAAACATCTATGAAGAGGCTTTCTCTTACGTTTTATGCTTTTTCCAACATGCTCTCTTTTCAACGTCCAACAAAAGTCAGCCATAATATTTGTATCCCATCTTCCTTGATATCAAAGTTCCATTTCTTTTATTTCTTGGTGAAATCATTCTCCTCACTGTGATCTCCTAAATTTATTGGGAAATAATCGAGATAGGAAAAGAGGAAGTGCAGCTTCAGATTCATCAAACACCCCATTTTACCGCAGATTTTCACTATATCAGCTACTATTTTTTTGCAGTCCCTACTCTTGTGATTTCTCAGGAAATTTTCTACAACTTGCTTAAAACTAATCCATGCTGACATCTGTTTCGAATTCATTGACGTGATGAAATTTTCATCATTCAGCATTTTCCGAATTTGTGGTCCATCGAAAATGCCTTTCAATTTTGCATCCGATAATTTTGGAAATTTTCTCCTTAAATACTCAAAGCAACTTCCTTTTCCCTTGAAGGCTTTGACAAACTGTTTCATTAGACCAAATTTTATGTGGAGAGGGGGAAGTTATATTTTTTTTGGATTAATCAGAGGATTAGCGATGATGTTATTATAACCTGGTTTAACTTATGTTCTCTTTGACCATGTTTTGTGTTTATAGTGATTGTCTCGATCCCGACTACGCCATAAGCACAAAAAGCAAGGGTTGTTTGTGAAGCCTGATTGCTGTCCTAGTATGATGTTTTAAAATTTTGATATCCCCACAAACTTGCCAATTAAGTTCTGGATATATATTTTTTTCTAAAACTAGTTCAATATTACTGTATTGCTCTTTCAGCTGAGTTGAATGTGCCATTGGTATGAGAGCAAACACCTTAGTATCATGAAGCAATACTAGTTTCAGACTTATTTTAGACGAATCGATAAATAGCCTCCACTTATCGGCTTTATAAATGCCTGGCTTCAATTCATTCATCAATCCACTAATGTCATGACAACATACCATTGAAGGTTCCTTTGTTTCTGAAAAGTACTTTCTGAAATTCTTCTCTCTACCTCCATAATATACTTTTTAGTACTGATGCAAGGTATTCTGCACCATCCATAGGTAGTCCTAAGTCTCTTACAAGATCGACCAATTCTTCCTGCGTAAACATTTTGTGAACTCTTACTTTCATTGTATGGGATGAAATCGTCATCACGAGAGCTTATTTCTTCCACTTCGGAACCATCAGTAATCTCCAGATCCTCAATTGCACAGATTAAACGTGTTATTTCATCTTCTATGCTATCGTTGATCGGGAACGAACTTCCCATCGTGTCATCATAATTGCTCCCATCAGCAGTCTTGAACGATTTACCGGGTCTCGTTACTGTTACAACATCGACATAAGAAATGCTTTTCTTACCCTTCTGAGTAGCCCCTGCCAAGTCATTCATACAGAAATAGCAATTATTTTCGTTAGTGGTTTTTCCCACAAAGTAGGTTTCGTGAATTTCAGGGTCTTACTATCTCGACTGATATCCCAACGACTCAGGATGATATGGCAACTAGAAAATATTTTGTGTGGAACCCATTTCTCATTTTGATCCACAAAATAGAGACCAAAACATTTTTTATAAATTTTGCGAATCTTTTCAGAAATGACTTCACGATCGCTTGGAACCTGGTATTTACTACAAAAATAGCAGAATATATCAGGGTTCTCATCGCAAGAATGTTTAAAAGTAGGAGCTCGAACATCAGTTCGAGTTAAGAAGCTTTGATTTTTCAGAAGATTTGTACATTTTTGAGTGTTTTTATCTTTAGTTGCCATGGTTGTAAAGAAGAACCCCGCGCATTAGGAACCCTGGCCTCGTTACCTCAACAACCTGAAGAGCGAATATTCTACACTTCCCCTTTCGGGGCAGTTGTGATCGTCTTCAGCTTCTGTCGAGAAAGCAGGATTTTATTGGAATGGTTTGACCAGCAGGTGACCTAGAAAAATTAAACTATAACCAACACGATGATCTTCATATTTTTCTGTATTCATATGACATTTGTTCAAAAACAAATGACAGAAGCTATCGGAATAGAAGGTAAAAAGTACGGTAAAAAGATATACCGAGTTCAGATTCAGCGACCGTGTAAACGCGAGAGCACCCCTTTTTCCAAAGATTTTAGTCACCACGTCTTAAGCTTCAGGACCAAAATTGATTACTTCAGTGTTTCTAAGTTAGTTTTTGAAGATTCAGCGACTTCAAAAACAAGAGAGCACCTTTTTTCCCAAGGGTTTTAGTCACCACGGCTTGAACTTCAATACTAAAATGGGCTATTTCAGTGTTTTTGAGATACTTTCTGAGGTTAGCAACAAACTGTTTAAAACGGTTTGTAATTTTTTTGGTGAAGACTGATCTTTCTTTGTTCAAAATTAAACTATCTAGTTGAAAATTTATGTGTTTTGTTAAACATTCAGGGTTTAAGTTGAAGATTTATTCATCTCTTCGGTTGAAAATTTTAACATTTCGTTGAAAATTTGTATTACTTTTTGGCTGGAAATTAATTTTTTTAACTGAAAATTAAATTATTCTGTTTTTGGTTGAAAATTGTTCTGCTCTATTTGAAAAGTAATCTATTCAGTTGAAAATTCATGTATTTTGTTAAAAATTTATTTTCCAGGCGGAAGATTCATCTCTTTCGTTAAAAATTTACATAATTTGTAGAAAATTCGTCTTTTTTGTCTTTAAAATTCAACAATTTGGTTAACATTTTTTTCTTTCTTGACTGTGACATCTTTTTTGTTTGAAAATTGATCTCTTTTGGTAGAAATTTCATCCTTTTGGGTTAAAATAGCAACTGTTTGGTTGAAAAATAATCTGTTTTGGTCGAGGATTCAAATATATATTTTTTTAAACTCATCTTTTGTGGTTAAATTCAACTGTTTTTGTTTTAGAATTTAAAAAATTTTTGGTTGAGAATTCAACTACTTGATTGAAAGTTGAACTAGTTTGTTAAAAATTCATTTTTTCGTTTTAGATTCATCTCTGTGGTTAAAAAATTATTTTTTTTTGAAAATTCGTTTTTTTGTAGAAAATTAATTTTTCACCATAAAAGACGAATTGTCGTCTTTTATAGTAGAAACGTAATCCTCTTGGTAGAAATTGCATTTTTTTGGTTAAAAATTCAATTGTTTGGTTAAAAATTTATCTATTTTGTTGAAAAAGAAATATTTTTACTTGAAAATTGAGAAATATAAAGTATTTTAAATTGAATTTAATATATTACCTACATTAATTTTATTTAAAATAATGTATTTCCCTATTTTCGTAAAACATCTTCTTATTTCCCCTGATTTAAGACCATTTTTTGTCCTGTCAAGCCTGTTATGAATAGAGTTGAAAGAATGTTTTTTTTTGGGGGTAAATTTTGAGTGCCACAAAGTTTCATATGTTTTAGATTTCGTCCTATAAAGAATGAAAGTATTAGAATCTTATAAGACTTTAGAAAATTAGGCATATTATGTGGTATGCGATAAAAAATTACTAATAGCGATTTTTGCAACACTCTAAGAATTACGAATTTTTTTCACTTATTTTCGCTCCGCGCATTGAAACTTTTCAGTGCTAGGCTGTTTTTAATTCCCATTTTTTTTCTTTTCGACCCATCCTAGTATTTAATTATGATTTTTTTTTGATTGATGCGAAATTTCAATTCCTAATTTATAAATGAATATGAATTTCAGATTTGTCAAGGAGGGAAGGTCCCAAAAAATCTCTACGTAAATAAAAATGATAAAGATAAAAGTGATTTCACAACTGCCACAGTAAAAAAGGGAGATAAATTAAAATTGGACCTTCCGGTGGAGGAAAGTGGATCAATTTTAAGGTGATATTTTAAAATTTGTATTTACTATTTCTTTGAAAGTATTCTCATGAAAATATGAATGCAAGAAAATTAAATTATAAGTTAATAATTTTATTATTCATTACTAGCAAAAAATGCACGCTCGCAAGGCACGTCTTTAAGCCCCTGGATTTTAATTTTCCAATATTAAATATATAAACCATTTTAAAATCTATAATAATATAGCTCTTTTCATATAAAGACTTCTAAGAATTATTGAAATGAGTTAAATAATTTAAGAAATTATTGATTCTAGTTAGCAAAATATATTTTTAAAAATTCCTTCTTCTCTTAATTTAATTTTACATCATTATCGTTGATGAATTTTATTTTGAATTTCATATTTTAGTTGGGAATTCAGGAGTGAAGACCACGATATTAAATTTGGAATAACGAGAAAAAATAACGAAGGTGCGCAAATTGAACTTATACCCATTCACAGAGTTTCTGCACATCAAATGGATGAAATTGGTCTTCTTACTTGTGAAGAACCCAGCACGTGTAAGAAAACTATAATTTAAGTAGAAATTATAAATATTCAAAAAAATCATTTGCATTGATGAAAGGATTTATTAGAAAAACTAGGTAATAATGATCAGAGTTGTCTACCCAACTGATGATTTCAAATTGCCAGTCCTTTCCTGGTCAATTTTTCAAAATTAAAACCGAAAATTTCCTCTTTTCCAACTCAATAAAAATGTTAAAAGTATAAAATTCCTCTTCCAAACGAAAAGAAAATAATGAACCAAAATTTCTCTCTTTCAATACAATAAAAATGCTGAGAATAAAAAAGTTCCTTTTCCAAATCACAAAAATAAAATAAAAACCGAAGTTTCCTCTCTTCCAACTCGAAAAAATTATTAAAAATTAAAAATGCCCTTTTTCAAATTCAGAAAACAATTAAAAACAAAAATTTCTTCAATTCCAACTCAATAAAAATCTTGAAAATAAAAAATTTCCTCTTCCGAATCAGAAAAAAATTAAAACCAAAGCTTCCTCCCTTCCAACTCGATGAAGTTATTAAAAATTGAAAATTTCTTCGTCCAAATCAGAAAAAAAAACAAAAACAACAATTTTCTCTCTTTCAACTCAATAAAAATGTTTAGAATGTAAAATTCCCATTTCTATACCAGAATACAATAAAAACCAAAATGTCTTCCCATTCAACTCAACAAAAATATTAAAGATTAAAAATATCCCGCTTCCAATTCAGGAAAGAATTAAAAACCAAAGTTTCCTCCCTTCAAACTCAATAAAATTTTCAAAAGCACTAAAATACCCTCCTTCCAAACAAGAAAAAAAATTAAAAACTTGAATTCCCTCTCTTTCAACTCAATAAAAATGTTTTTAAAATATAAAATTCCTCTTCCAAATCAGAAAAAAAATTAATACCAAAGTTTCCCCCTTACAACTGCATAAAATTATTGAAAATTAAGGATTTCCCTCTTCTAAATCAGAATACTATTAAAACAAAAATGTCCTCCCTTTCAGATGAATAAAAATATTAGAAATGTCCCTCGTCCAAATAGGGAAAAAATTGTGAAAAAATTCCTCTCTTCCTCTCAATAAAAATGTTTCAAATATAAAATGTCTTCTTTCAAATCAGATAAAAAATAAGAATCGAAGTTTCCTCACTTCGATCTGAATAAAATTATTAAAAATGTGCCTCTTCCAAATCGGAAAAAAATAAAATTTTATCTCTTCCTACTGAATCAAAATGTTTTAATTATAGAATCCCATCTTTCAAATCAGAAAATAAGAATAAAAACCAAAGCTTCCCCCTTTCAACTCAATAAAATTATTAAAAGTTGAAAAGTTCCCTCTTCCAAATCAGAATACAAATTTTTAAAAAATGTCCTCCCTTTCAACTCAATAAAAATATTAAAAATTAAAAATGTCTCGCTTTCAATCAGAAAAAAATTGAAAACCAAAGCATCCTCCCTTCCCATTCAATAAAATTATTAAAAATTAAAAAAGTCCTTTTTCCCAATCAATGAAAATGTTTTGAATATAAAATTCCCTCTTCTAAGGCAGAATAAAGATTAGAAACCAAAGTTTCCTCTTTTCCAAATCAATAAAAATGTTAAAAATAAAAAATCCCTTCTTCCCAATCCGATAAAAATTAAGAAAACAAAGTTTACTCCCTTCCAAATCAACAAAATTATAAAAAATGTCCCTCTTCCAAATCGGAAAAAAAATTAAAAAACAAATTTCCTCTTTTACAACTAAATATAAATGTTTTGAATATAAAATTCCCTCTTCCAAACAAGTATACAATTAAAAAACAAAGATTCCTCCCTTCCAGCTAAATAAAATTATGAAAATTTAAAAATGCCCTTTTTCCAAATGAGAAAAAAATTAAAAACCAAAGTTTCCTCTCTTCCAACTCAATAAAAATACATAAAATATAAAGTTCCCCCTTCCAAATTAGAATAAAATTAAAAACAAAAAATGTCCTCCCTTCCAGCTGAAAAAAATATTAAAAATTAAAAATGTCCATCATGATAATATTTAACTCAAAAATTCTTTATAAAATGCCTCAGAATATACTGTAAGATTCTTTGAAAACTTAAAATATATATTTTTTTTATAGTTGAATTAAGAATTCAAATTTCCAATACTAAGAAACGTTTTTTTCTTACAGATTCAGTCGTTTTTGACAACACCTATAGCCTTTTAAGGAATAAAAAAATTCACTATTCTGTTCGGATATTGCCTCCCACGAACGTTTTAGAAGAAGTGAAAATGTCATAAAAAAGACTCGTGAAAAACGTGTAAATCTATTTTCTAAAAAATTGTATTTTTTGTACATTGTGTTAGCTCTTTTCGTTTATAATGGTGAAATGTAAAAAAAACAATTGTAAAATACTGATAACTGTAAATAATTGTAATGGGTGAATCTATCATTTATTTAACATAATAAAAATTCTATTAATCTCTCTACTCTTTCTTTGGTACTTTGAAGAAAATCTTGTGATATCTGTTGCTTTTAGTTTTCATTTTTTACTTTTTCGCGCTTTTATATTTTGTGAAGAAACTTAAATTATAAAAAATTTATATTTGGTTAAGTATTTAGTGTTTTATATAGATTTCTATATTTATTTATTAATTGATTCTGAAATATACTTTGCAATAAAGAACAATTTTCAAACAAATTTACTATTTTATTTTTTATTGCTAAAAGTGCTGTTTTTACTTTTTTGAGGTTTCGAATTTTGTGAATAAATTTAAATTATAAAAAATATATATTTGGTTACATACTTCGTGTTTTATATAGATCTATACATTTATTACTTAATTCTGAAATATACTTTGCAATAAAGAACAATTTTTAAAGAACTTTACTGTTTTATTTTTTATTGATAAAGTGAAAGATTACATTAGAAATGTAGAGGGAATTTCCACATGTAGAAAAATATAAAAATGTAAATTAATAATTAAACTTAATCATCTTCGTCAGTGACCAACATTTCCACAAGTTCACATTTCAAACAATCATCTCCTTCCAAACGTTTTTGAGTTCCCCATTTTGACAAAGTTGGCAAAACGTTTAATTTCGTCCTTGGATCTGTTCGAAAAGGACACTTTTGATCTTTCCAACTGAAAAAAATCAAAATTCAATTCAAATCAAAATCAAATTTTTTAAATTTTTATTCAGATCGAAATGAAATCAACATTCTTATGAACTTCTGTATGCACCAAAAGGAGAACAAAACAATACTTTTCGAATGTTTCTGAAATTATCAATTTTTAGAAATGTGTAATTGTTTGTATTACTTTATTCGATTTGAAAAATGGAATAATGTGAATAGATTTGTTCTGTATCAACTACAAATTTTCAGTTTTATTTGAATAGTATTTTTCATTATGTAGTATTCTTAAACCCAATTGAAAAAAAAATTAATTTTCCACATAAAAATTCCTAAAGCAACTGATTAGTTATTTCTTATCGAAATAAAATGACTTTGAATGACAAAAATCTAAGACAATCACATTTAAAATACCCCTAAACGCAAAACTCAAAAAAGAAATAACTCCAAAAGAAAAAAAAAAGAACATTCACCCCTGAAAGCAAAAATCTACCAATTTACATAGAAAACTTACAACGGTCTGTCTCCAACTTCAACATAAACAAAATGCGAATTGTCTGGAGCAGCTTTTATTCCATTTTCGATATGTGGCATTGCTGAAGAAAAATAAATTTTGATTAAAAACGATCAATCTGAACCATATAGATAACAGATATAACGAAATAATCAGAATCAATCTCATGAAACTGTCTTTAGAACATTCAAAATTTTTTGAAATCGTTGAATTCTTTTAAAATGTTTGTGAAAACACCACTGTGACATCTTTTGAAATCTTTGAAATCTTCTTAAATCTTTGGAATTTTTGGAATCCTTGAAATCTTCTGAAATATTTTTAAATCTTTGTGAAATTTTTGAAATATTTCGGAAATATTCGAAATTTTTGTGAAATCTTTCAACTTAAATCTTTAGTTTGATGATCTAAAAAATTTGAAGCGTAGTAAAGATTCTTTTTTCAATTTAAGATTTAAAATTTATCAACTTGAAATTTTGAAGCTTATAGGTTTAAAAAGATTAAAAATTTTGAAACTTCCAAACTTCACAGTTTTCTTAAAAATTGCAAAAGTTAACTCTAATGGTTTCAAACTTTGAAGTGTTTTAAATTGGTTTTTACGAAAACTTGAAATTTTTTGAAAAAAAAACGAAACATTTCCGTTAAAAATTCTTTCACTACTCAAAGCATCTAAATTTCGCAACGAAAACATTCAAAATCATAAAATTACAGAGCAGAAGCCACCCAAATTGAGCATATTTATTTCGAGGCCATCAAATAAAAACTTTTACTACTACGAATTTAAAACTAAAAATGTATAAGCTTGAGCGCTTCAAATTTAAATTAATTACTAATTCCTGAATTTTAAACGCTGCGTTTAAATTATAAATCCAAATTTCTTCAATTAAAGTTATTTTCAGTCACCGTGCATATAATTTTGATAATTTAAATAATAATTCATCAACTGAATTTATTTGCACGACAAATGATGGAAAAATAGTTACGCAAAAGACCTGAGAAATATTTTTGAGGTTATGTAATCGAATGAAATGGGCGTTTTCTATCACGAAATTCATGAAAATCATATTAAAAATTACCTTCTACGCAATCAGGACACCAGCTTTTACCATTAGGCAATTTAGTTCCACTAAAAAGAACATGAACAACCCCATCCCCCTGGAATTTATCCATAAATTTCAGGAATTCTTCGTAACCTTCAACGTGATGACGAATCACCATTTTCGGTGTTTTTTTCACTGAATTCGAAAACTTCCTAATTAATTCTATGCCTTGAAGCATAAGCACAATTTTTCTTTATTGATAAAATAATTTTTCGAGCGAATTTTACCGAAAAATGTGTTTTTAAACGTATTGTAACGAAACTGACAGCTTAAAATCTTTTCTAATAGAAAAGCTATAAAATAGATAAGACAAGACCGGTTTCCAGCGTTGCCAGCTTGATTTTAAATTGCCAAATTTGTTTTGATTTTTATATACTCATCAATAATTAAAATTCCCTCCTAATGTCAAGCCCAAACATTTTTATTTCAAAAAAATTGCTTTGTAGAATCAATTGTCAAAAAGAGGTTAGAATTTTGTTTTTCTCTTAAAAACGCTTGAAAGATAATATTTGAATACCTTAGTCAAATTTTTTTCGAAAACTTATTTCAATTCATAATTTTAAAATAAGTATCAATACATTTTGATAATGTTATACGTAAAAAGGGTAAAAACTTACAGGTTGATGACAGCAAAAAGGTCGATAATCTTTCATTTCTTCAAGTCTTCTTTAAAGAAATATTTTGGTGATTAAAACTTTTTAAGAACGAACTGCATTCTTTATTGCTTTCAAACACAACAAATTTCAATAAAAACACAAATTACTACCGCTAGCAATACTTCAAACTTTAAAATCAAATGGTTTGCAAGAAAACTAAATTTGGCAACGTTGCCGTATTTTCCGGACACTTGTTATGTCAAACCAAACAGCGTCAGTTGAGCATTTCAGGATCAGTAGGCGAAATCCAAGATGTCCGAACGCTGAGGGCCAAATAATAACACGAAGTGCATGGAACGAAACTTATTTTTTTAATAACTTGGAAAAAAAGAAATTTACACTATAAGTGGAAGTAAATGATATTCTTCATTTTTCAAAAGATATTTGATTAAATAATAAAATCGTTAATTTTTTTTGTAACGGTTTCATTTTTTAATGAATAGCTTCTGTCAAACAAAAAATAACATCCAAATCAAAGATTTTATGTCCTAGATGCGGCAAGGACCAGTGGTGGGGACGGCCGATATATATAGCTAACTACATTTTTGCCTATATTGAGATGCTGACCACTTCAACTTTTCGCCGTTTCTATGGCAGCCACGTTACGTCATCAGGCTGGGCGCAGGCCCTCCAAGCTTCAATGCTTTTTTCGTGACAAAGGTTTTGGGCGACTTGGGTAGGAAGTACCGGTACACGACCGCCGAGGGCACCACATATGCCACAATGTAACACGCGAAAGTTTATTTGGGGCGAAACGAATTTAAATTCAAACGTTCAACTGGCCCGTTCCGCAACTAAGGGTTTGGAAACCCAATCCTTCGAAGAAAGTCCTTCTTTAATCCTGAAATGGTATTTTCGGGAAATTCACAATAAACTGATGCTATTGACTTCAGTTAATAAAATTGACAGGAATGGTTTATTAAATTGTTTCGAGGTTACAATATGGACACGAGCGAAAAAAAAGGAAAAACGGACGCGTCCGAGCACAAGCTCGAGTTTCTTCTAACTAGGCCCTCGCGTCATCGCTGTTGGGAGGGTTGGAACCGACGCAGCGGTCCTTAGCTCCCCACTCTTTCGTGCTTTCTTTCTCTCACAAATTACATTTT
>JAUMHM010000001.1:8407791-8418833 GCA_032362435.1 Melikaiella ostensackeni | reverse complement strand
CGAATTGGTGGTAGCTGTATGGTGGCCGATTCAAATGTTAAAATTCGCGTGAATCGTGATTCTTAAATTCACCGATTCGAATAATTTCCATTAAATCGATTCTTTTTTCCTGGATTTTTAAGTGTTTAATTCAAAGACGATCACCTGGCTTGCATGTGACACTAAATTTTTCTAATAAAATAAAGTTCATAAATATGGAGGAATATAGATAAATAACTGAAATATTTTTAGAAACCTCTTCTGGATTGGAATTATTTTTGAAATAAAAGAATGGATAAAGACACTTGTTGGCGAAAAATGTTCTGAAAACTGTATTTTTTAAATCTTTCGACATTGGACACCAAGCATTTGTTTCAAATTGTACAATTTATTCTATTAAAAATAATAATACCTTTTTTATAAACCCTGCAATATAAATTTCCTCGATTTTATTTTTGTAGGTTGCGCACTCTGAGAAATTAAATACAATAAACGAATATTCTAAACCATCTTAACTTTCTGAGTACACTGATATTTGTAAACTGATAAAAACATACAATAAGATAAATACTACGCCAGTGGGACAGAGTTATTACACCGTGAGTGGAAAGTAATCAACAGGAAGTTACTGATTTGACGATTTCGTTTTATACCTCCACTTCCAATTTTCAATTTGAAATTGCACAATTTTAAACTAAAAAATCAGCTAACAGAAATAAAATTAATTGAATTTTTAAATATTAGACTCGAAAGTGCTTAGAAAAATGGGTAATTGCTCAAATTTTAAGCTAACTGACAACACATCAAAAAGTCTTACTTTTGTTTTATTAGCAGGGATTTAAAGGGATTTCAATTTTCTTCTTGTCTTTACATTCCTCATCCAACCATTTCTAACTCTTCCTTCACTACCTTCTTCTTTGCCTGTACCCTCTAATACTCTTTTTTATTTCTCTTATCATTATTTCCGTATCTTCGATTACATTTCCCTCGCCTATTTTTATATTTCTCAAATTTTTCTTTTCCTTGTATTGACCAATCCCATCTTCCTGTACTTTTTACCTTTACTACATTTTTATCCTCAATTTTATTACTCTTTTCACCCTCTAGTGGCATCAATATGGGAAGTGATCCGAATCTATATAATCTCCTACCTCTATAGTTTCTTAACCTCGTCGTCCACTATCACATAGTCAATAATCATTCCCTTTCCTCCCCCTGGACGTATATATTCCCCTTCCTCATGCCTCTCTATACACCCGTTTAGGATAAATCATCCCATCTCCTCCAAGCTCTTTAACAATTTCTCCAGCATATCTCCGATTCCATATACTCCCACTATTTTCCAACTCTCTTCTCCCATCTTCACCTCTTCTACTATTAATCCTTCTTTTTCTTCTGCCATCTCTTTCCTGTCCTTCCATGTTACACATTCCTTCCTCATTCCTATCACCATTCCTCCCATTTTCTGCCTCTTTTATTCTTCCTCTTTGCATTTTGAACCTCTGATGTCCAGCGAAAATCCTAGTAACCCAATGGGTACCAAGGCATCCTAAAGACGTCTATAGAATTTGCCATAGTGACTATTTTCAGACATACCTGCATGGAAAATAACCTCTATGGTAATTGTAACTTACAAGGTTTTTCCGTTGGACAGCAGACCCGCCACCTGTAACCTTCCCCTTACTCTTTCCCATCCCTTTTCATCTAGGCACATCTCCATCATTACTACCACCTCCCATTATTCCAAATTTCTTGTAAATTCCCTATTCTTTTTTTTTGAGCCTGCTACATTTCAGTAGCATATCCTCTATTCTTCTCTTCTGTCATTTCTCGTCACTTTTTTCTTCCCACTACTTCTTATTTTTCTCTCTTCCGTTCCTTTCTCTCCTAGTCCCCCGGCACCGCACCTTTTACTAATTCTTCCCTTTCTTCGTCCCAATACCACCATATACCCTGTATCTGAATTCTCTCATACTTAACCCACATTCTCTTTCCTTTCTTTCTTTCCTCTTCCGCTGTTTTCCTTAACGTATGCTGCATCTTCCTTTCTTCCCATGTCCAGTCATCCTCTATTCTCTCCGAGCTTCCATATAGCGCCCTTTTCTTCGTCATCACTTCCCTCTTATGTTCCCATTTCTTTAATTTCACATGTGCCATTTGCTCTCCTCTCCCCCCTTCCTTTCCTACACTACTACTACTACTTCCTTATTATCCTTATTCTTTACTACCACTTCCTCTATCTCTACCTTCGCATCTATCCTTTTTAGCACATCTTCCACTCCTTCATTCAGTTTCTTCCCCTCTAATCTTAGATCCTCTATCACTATATTTTTTCTCCTTTCCTCTCTGTCTCTTTCCTTTTATTCTTCTCTTTATTTTTCTCAACCTTTCCTTATACTCATTTTCACTCCCTCTCCCAACAAAATCCCGCTTTGAACTTTCTATCTTCTCTATCCTACTTTCCAATTCTTCTACTTTTTTACATTTCTCTTCCTGCTTTTTTAGTCGTTGTTCTAAAGTCTGCATCCTTTTTTCTAATTTTTCCCGGACTTTTTCCCATTGCCTCATCTCTTTTTCAAGCTCTGGCGTTTCCTTTCTTATTTCTTGTTTGCTTTTTCTCCCCTTTCGTCCTGCCTTTTTTGCTGTATTTCTATTACCTCGATCATCGTCTTGCGCATTTCTTTTAAATTTAAATATTCGTCTTTTATCGGCCCTCTATTTTCAACTTTTTCTTCTTTTTCCCCTCATCCTTCTCATCCTTTGTTCTGAACCTGTCTTTCTCCGGTGGTGGTGAACTGAACATTTTCTGATTTTTTAAGATCGATCATACTTCTTCCATATCCCCAATGCTTCCTCTCTCTTCCTTATCCCTCTTCCTATTAATATTTCCCTCTATCGAACAAGAACTCTTCGTCCTCAATCTCTCTTAGAAGATTCCAGGGAATTTTCAAGTGTTTTAAAAAATGTCAAGGGATTTCAAAAGTTTTTAAAGGATTTAAAATATTTTAGGGTGTTTTAAAGGATTCTGAAGGATTTTCAAGATATTAAAAAAAATTTCAAGGAATTTTCAAAGAATTTAATGATTTAAGCGATTTAAACAAATTCCATGCGGTTTTAAAGAATTTCCTAGAATTTCGAAGGATACGGAACGATTTTATAGAATCTATAATGTTTTAGGATATTTTCAAATATTCTAAGGGATTTTTAAGAAATTTTAATTGATTTAATAAGGTTTCCGAGAATTTCAATAATTTCTCAGGTATTTTAGAAGCTCCTAATGTATTTTAATAAATTTTACAGGATTTCTGAAAATATTATCAGATTTTATGTAATTGCATGGGATTTTGTAATATTTCTATAGATTTTAACAATTTGATAAGATTTCAAGAAATTTTAAAGATTTTAGGGTATTTTGAAATATTGCAAGGAATTTCCAAGGACTTTTATGATTTTTTAGTATTTAATAAGATTTCCGAGGATTACAGTGATTTTATGCCGTGAGTTTGATCATTTTTAATCTTGCCGCCTCGGAATGCTGTGCATCAGGGTGGGCCGAAAATACAAAATGCTTGGAAATTAAAAAAACCAAGAATCCACCGATCAAATTCGAACAACACACTCTTGAATCTCTCCATTCAAATTTTAAAAAAAACTTTCAAAATTGAATCATTTCCAGTTGAAAATACTCAAAATTTGAAATTGTGCCATTTAAATGATATAATCAACGACTTTAAATTGAAAACGTTCCAAATGAATTAATTTCCGTTTGAAATATTCAACAATTGAATTTGAAATTTAATACTTACAAAATGAAAGCGTACAAAATTAATCAATTCAAAATTTGAAATTAATCAATTTTGAATTCGAAACATTCAAAATTGAAAATTGTTCAGTATTATAACTTTCACAATTTTGTGATAACATGAAAAATAAACTTTTTGCTGATTTGTAATGCTTCGAGTTTGCATCTTTTTAACTTAAAATCACCAGTTTGTCTATAAAGTTGGTTTTCCTCTGACCCCTTTAAAATTATGGAACTTCCAAATATAGTAAATTTCTTATTTTAAACAAATGTCTCAGTTAAATTTGGTGACACAAGTACGTTAAAATTAGAGGTTATGAATACGTGTGGCATTTTTAAATTATAGGCGCCATATTTAAATTGCAAGATTTATTGATTGTCTTAAATTAAAATTACCAAAGAAGCTACTACATTGAAAATTTATACAATTATAAAAATAGAATATGCGTGCAACATTAAAAATATTAGTCCTTTCCAGAACTCATGACAATCGGAGGTTGATCCACTCTATAAAAAATTTCCCCAGGAGTGAAATACCCCAAATATTCCACAATATCAGGAGTCGTATCGATGTGGTAATGTCCTCCTTCACCATGGTGAGAAAAGCTGTGGAAATGCTGAACCCTAAGATCCAAATCCTGCAAAATATTAAATTCTTAGATATAAATCTTCTATTCTTATTTGATTATTCTACTTATTCTTACAGTTTCGGCAGAAACGAAAGTGCCAACCGCAATCAAAGGAGCAGACATGTCGTAAAAATACAGCCAATTATTAAGATCAGCCGGAGTGTATAAGGGAGTTTTTGAAAAATCCGGCATCACGTGCTGCTTCGCTTTTCCTTCTTTCAAAAGAAAAGTCCCACCCAAACCTGGTTCGAGAAAGAAGAAAATTTAAATTACGCGCCATAATTACAAATGCCACTCTTAAACATAACCTGTCACTTAGTCTTCACTGGTGCGAAATTCAAAATTTTAAAAGTTGCTCACCAACGAATTTGTCTGTGTAACGACTCGCTAAAGCTTTCTGCATCGTAGTTATGAAATCATTCTTCCCAGTTCGCTTTTTGGCATAAACTTTTAGCACCTTTCCTGGCTTGCCTTTACTTAAAAGAAAATTTGCCATAAGTGCGAAACGAGTTTCTTCTTCAGGCAAAGTTTGTAATAAACTTGTTCCATC
This sequence comes from Melikaiella ostensackeni, assembly GCA_032362435.1. NCBI lineage: Eukaryota > Metazoa > Arthropoda > Insecta > Hymenoptera > Cynipidae > Melikaiella > Melikaiella ostensackeni. Next base: position 8,413,873 of record JAUMHM010000001.1, on the reverse strand, counting down.
GTTTGTGTCGACAAAAGCAATTCGGGAACTCTCTGAAGGTTCTGGATTATCCAAAAGCACATTCATCATTAGCTGGAATTAAATTTTTATCAGTTTGAAAAAAAATCTAATTTCTAATTATTTATTTAAATATTTTACCTCGCAATTGCTGCTTATATAAGGCCAGGGACCACCAGCGGCTCCAATTACAAATGATTTCTCTCCATGGCCCACAAGTGGGGCCAAGGTTTTAATATCATAAACTTTTTCTCTGTGGACCAAAGGACGCAGAAATGATGGCCCACCAACTTCAAGTATAGTCGCGTTTCCACCTAGACCTGGTAAATCATAATCATTATTCATAAGTGGAAACTTAAATTCATTTATTAAAATTTTCAACAAAATCTGTTTCAAATTACTTGCCAGAAGCTGCTAGAGTGAAGGGTTCTTCTTTCAAATCTGGACAGTCTACGATCTCCACTGAGACTTCAGCGAAGTTTTTCGAAAGAGCTTCACTGAGAACTGAAAAAAAAAATTCATTTCAAAAAGGGAATTAATTTTTAGTAAACTCAATAAATAATATACCAGTTTTGAGTCCCTCCAAGGGTGGAACGTATAAAGTTCTGCTTTCTATTTTCAACTTGCTTGAGTCCAAAGCAGCCATAATGTTCTAATAACAAAAAAATGTTATATAATAATATTCAATTATTATATAATAATCATTTTTTGTTCTTTATATAATAAACATTATTTACCGAAAATTTGTAGCAATAAAGAATACAAATTATCAAAACGAATTTGGAATAGTTCTAATTTCTTTCATTCTACAGAAATTATTTAAACAAGATGTTTAAATTGATGTTTTGTTGGTGAAAATTTTCGAGAGATTGAATGAGACCAGTCGAGCGATTACTCAAAATTATCTAATCATTTGACCTTTGTATGGGTGTAATTATATGACTAAAATCTAATTAAAAATAAATTTTTGTTTTTAATTCAAGTACCACCTGACTTGCATGCGACAATAAATTTCATGAACACAAAAATCATAAATATAAGGAATATAGTGAAATTGCTAGTGAAATATTGTTAGAAACCTATTTTTGTAAATATTTGAAAAATATATAAAATTATTAGACACTTGGTTACGAACATTTTTATGAATACTGCATTTTTGAAAAATCTTTGGAACCTTGGAACTAAACATTTGCTCTAAATTGTAGAATTTATTTTATTGAAATAATAAAAGTACCTTATTTTTGAAAGAGTTACACTTTGAGTGACTGAATGTCATAAAGAATGTTCCAAATCGTCCACACTTTCTGATTGTACCTGATAATTTTAAACTGATAAAAAAATAAAATGAGATAACTGTCTGTAATAGACAGGAAGTTACTGATTTCAGTAATTCATTTTACAATTTAGACTTCCAGTTTTAAATTTGAAAATTTTGAAATTAAAAAATTTCCAAATTAAATAATCTCGGATTGAAAATAGTTGTTTTTAAATACTTTTATATTGAATATTCTAAAGTTGAACAATTTCAATTAGAATGCATTTGAAATTGAAAAAATGTAACTAACTTGAATGTTTAATTTTTTTCTGACAACTAAAGTATCAAATTGAAAATGTATCAGAAGATTATAAATTTATTTCAGTCAAAATGTCGCGATCAATTCGAGAAGTTGTCTTAATCACAGGTTCAAGTTTTAAATCAATAATAAAATATCTTAAAATCGAATAATAAAATTTAATTTAAATAATTTTTCTAGGTTCCAGTGGCTTCCTTGGAAAACATTTACTAAAACTCTTACAAAATAATGAAAGAGTTTCCGAATTCGAGCATTGAACCAAATTGCTGATGAAGATTTTTGGGAAAAACTTACAAAATTCAAATTATCCAATCGTGATATCCTTGATCTAGGTTTCTGCGGAGAAATTTTCAAAGAAGTCGATGTGGTTCTTCATTGTGCAGCCTTAGTGTCTTATGAATTTCCACCGAATAAAATTGATCTTCATAAAAATATTTTCCTAGGTGGAAATTATTCAGAATTTCAAATTAAAAGATAAATGAAATCTATTTCAAGTATACAATTATGTTTCCTTAGTGGCCAAAAATGTAATAAGGCTTTGTATCGAGGAAAATATCAGTCGTTTGGCACATTGCAGTACAACGGAAGTAAATTTCCAATCAAATTTTAAGGGCCAAATCGTCGCTCTTATTATTTACCACCAGGAATCAAAATTGAAAGAATCAAAATCTGAGATGCTAATTTTTTGGGAATATGCTTCTTCAAAACTCGAAGCTGAAAAATTGGTGCTTTTTTTAAATAATGTTCCACTTCAGAACGGTCATTTATTTTGTAAATTAAATGATCAGGCTTCCAAGTGCTCTATGCAACTAAAAAAAGTATCTTTCTTAAGGAAAAAGTATCCTCCCCTCCCCAAAAAATGAAAGTATTAAAAAAGTAGCCTTTTCAAATCAGTCAGAAATTAGTTTTTAAAATTGAAAAATAGTGTAAAAACACTTCTAATAACTGCGCCGAAGACTGCATCTAAGCATATGATCAGAATTGGGAACGATGAATTTTCAATCAAGAAGATTAATTTTTTACTAGAAAAGATGAACTTTCAACAAAATACATGAATTTGCAACCAAATGGTTCAATTTTCAACTAAAAAAGAATTTTTAACCAAAAAGATAAATTTTGAACAAAGTAGCTCAACTTTCAACCAAGTTGTTGAATTTTCGAACAAAAAATTTTTAATTTTCAATCAAAAATAGTTGAATTGGACCAAAAAAGAAAAATTAAAAAAAAATAGTTGAATCCTCAACCAAAACATTAAATTTCAGTTAAACAGTTGAATTTTTCATTTCTATCAAAAGAGATGAAGTTTCAAACCAAAAAGACGAAATTTAACAAAAGAGTTGAATTTTCAACAAAAAAGTCAATTTCCAACCAAATACTTTAATTTTATACCAAAAAAATTGAATTTTCAACCAAAAATGACGAATTTCAAACAAAACAGTTGAATTTGCAATCAAAAAGAAGCATTTTCAACCAAAAAGGATGACTTTTTTACAAAAATGTCAATTTTGCAATAATTTAACAAAACAATTCAACGAAATTGAAAATTTAATTTAAGATAGTTTAATTTTCAATTGTTGAAAATCGGAGAAATTTTTTTATTGAATTTTTAACAGTTTCAAACTCAACTGTTCAAAATTCAATTTCCTTCAATTTTCAACAGCTGAATTTTATGTAGAAAGAAGTATTAAAAATGTTATATTTACATAATTTTACATGAAAATTGAATAAAAGTAATGATCTGGAATTTGCGCTTAACTCTTTTATTCCAAAAATTTGTATTAAGCATAGGAATGCTGACAGTATCGAAAAATTTATCTTCTGTTTTGATTGATTGATTTATTTTTTTTTTTGTAGAGCAGTTTCCTTAGGTATACCTTTCTTTTATTTTTTATTTTCAAAAAACTAAAATTTGTTAATACGATCAATTCTTTTATATGACTTTACTGAAAAAAGTATTTAAAAATAGCCTTGCCTAAAAAAGTATCAAAAAAGTAAAAAAGTGTGGAACTTCGAAGTCTGAATGATTAGCAATCTTCTTAAAGAAAATGTAAATCTTTTTCAGGAAAAGGATTATTGCACACAGTTTCTCTGAGACCAGCTTGGTTACATGGCTAAGCAGATTTGAAATTGATGCCTGAAATTTTGAAACTTGGAAAAAAACGAGGAAACAGTTTGGTTTGATTGGCAGGAAATGGTGGAAAACAACAACAAACTTACGTAGGTAAGTTGCAGTAAATATGATAAAAATACTGAAGTTGTTTATAAATAAACAAATAATTGATATTACTTCCCAGGAAACGCCGCTTGGACTTTTGTCTGAGCAAAAAAATTTTCGAGAGAAAATCCAGAAGCTATTTCAGGACTTCCTGTAACAATTACTGACGACACTTTGGTAGAAGATTTGATACGATTTTGTGAAAGAGTAACTCGAGGTAGTTCCAATTATCATCTGAATGTTTCCAATCGGTCGATTCCAATTTTTATTTCTCACGTTGTTGCATATTTTTGGGAAATTCTGCAACTCAGGGGATTTTTCTCCAAGTCTTAGGTACGAAAATTAATTGAAACTAATTAAAATTAAATGCTTAAATGATATAAGAAAAAATATTTTTTCTTAGGTTTCGCCGAGGAATCATCACATATTTAGCATCTGTCATTCTTTACAATCGAATGCGGGCTTTGATTCATTTTAATTACGGTCCCTTTCTGCAGAACAATCTCTTAAACTTGCAGCGGATTACTACTTAAAAATACTGGAAAAAAATTAAACTTGAAAAATGTAAGCAAATTCTTTTCCGCAGAGATAAATTTATTATGCGTACGACATCGACACTCGTGCGGAACTATAATCGATAATTATTGTCGGGTGAAACATTTCGCGAATCTAGATTCTGACTTAGGAGTAAAAACTTCAAGACTAGATATAGGTATATTGTCAGGGTGGCCACTCAAAACTGAGAAAAAAACTTCCAGTTTTCCCCAGTCTTCAACCATTTTTCCCGGTAATTTTTTAAAAATTCAAATCATCAAGGCTAAACAATTCATGAACTGAAGTATTCGAAAAAAAACTCCAAAGTAATAAATTTAATGCGAAGCAATTCTAAATTTCAAGTGTCTAAAATTGAAAATTAAACATTAAAAATTGACGAGTTTAAAATTTAAATTTTCAGTATTCTACAAATTCGAAGTTTTCAGAGTTAGACAATCTCCAGATGAAACACATTTTGAATTGAACAATTTTAAAGCAGAAAAAATAAAATCTGAACAATCTTTTCGAGATAATTCAAAATTTGACATTTTCAAAAATAATTCAAATAGAATATTTTATTCATTTATTATTATTCTTATTATTATTATTATTATATTCATTTATTCAAGATTGAAACCATAAACATTGAACAATTTTATATATAGGGCAATCAAAACTCGACAGATTAAAAAACAAGCACTAGAAATTGTTCAACTATACAGACTTTCAATTTGAAATTAGATTCAAGATTAAAATTCTCTAATTTATAAATCTACGAATTAAAATTATTAAACTTTGAACGTTTTCAATTTAATTATTTAATTATTAAGGTTTACGACTGGAAATTGTACAATTTTAAACAATTAAAATTTCAAATTCGAAAGTGTTTAATCCTTCAATTAAAAATTGTACAAAAACTTCGAACGTAGAAAATTCATATTCATTTAAGTATTAAAATGCTTTCATTTTTTAAATTGCACATTTTTAAACAACTTCAATTTATACCAAAAAATTGATGGACAATTTAGTCGCTTTCTATTCAAAATTGTTTTTTCCAAATTGAAACAAAATTTTATAATTATGAAAAACTCAATTAAAAATTATTCAATTTCACTTCCTATGAAGGATTTTAATTGGAAATTGTACTATTTTTAACGTTCAAATTCAAATTTTTTCAGTCTCAAGCGCTCCTAATAAAAAATTAGAATTTTTCAAAATCTTAAAATTATTTAACTTTTATCGTTCAAAATTGAATTCAAAGTTCAAAATTGTTCAATTATAATGATGTCAATTTCAAAATATTCAATTCTGAAGGCTTTAAATTTAAAATTAATCAAAATTTGGTATTTTCGAAAGATTTGAAATTGTCCTGCAATTTTTAATATTTGAATTTTAATTATTCAATTTGGAATGTTTTCTATTCAAAATTGTTTAAATCACTCACGCAGAATTCGATATATGTTCAATTTCAATCATTACTACTTTAAGAATTCCCTAAATTGTGAACCTTCTATCTCCTAGTATCAAATTTTTTACGTTTTGAATTCAAATGTATTTAATTATTAGATAAGGCTTTTAATTTAAAATTATTGTGCAATTTTAAAACTTTTAAATTGAAAACATACCATTTTTAATTTTTCAATTCGAAATTGTTCAATTTCAAGCGTTCTCGATTGTAAACTATACTTAAGCTGTAGGTCCCCCCATTATGCACTTGGCTGCAACCCAGCCCGTGGATGGTGGGGTAAAAATTATACCAGAC
>JAUMHM010000001.1:8382923-8393218 GCA_032362435.1 Melikaiella ostensackeni | reverse complement strand
AGAAATAAGAATCTTCGTTTTACTTTCGTTTGGAAGCGCATTCCTTGAATAGTCAACAATGTCATTTTTTGCAAATGCATCGCCTTCTGGCGCAAAGCAAAAAAAAAAAATTTTCGAATAGAACTTATGTATTTCTTCATGGAGAATCTGAATCTGCAATAAAAAATTAGGTTTCCATTTGAAATTTTAAAGTTAACCCCCTTCCGCCCTCAGGGGTATATGCATATTTACTTTTTTTTACACATGATGTTTGCATTTATTTAAAAAACTACACTACTTTTTATCAAAAAATTTCAATTTTGAGAATCTTAATTTGAAGTGTCTAAAGTTTGTACGTCTTCAATTTGAACTTGCTTATCAAGGTCGAATATTTCAATCTAAAATTATTTAATTCTTAACGTTTCCAATTAGAAACTGTTCAATTTCAAACGCTTTCAATTTCAAATTTTGGCCGGTTCAAGCTTCAAATTGCCAAAACATTAAGACTTGATTTGTAGTGATGCCATTTTGAAATATTTAAATTTGAAATCGTATTTTGATTTTAAGATTTTCAAATGTTTAAGCAATAAGGATTTAACTTTGGAATTGTACAATCTGAAACGATTTAACTTGTAATCCAATGAATTTTATATAGTTACAATTTTAGATTCTCTCTAAATTTGAATCAGTGAGAAATGGGTCACTGAATCAAATCAGTAAGAATATTCACTGATTTGCAATACAATCTCAATGATTCAAAAAACTAGAAATGAGTCACTGATTAAAATCAGTTATAATATTCACTGAAAATCAGTGCAATCTCACTGACTGAAATTCAGAGTTCGAAATTCAAAATTATTGAAGTTCAAATCTTTCAATTTAAAATTGTCCAATTTTGAAAAACTGAATCTAAAATTATTCGATTATGGTGCTTTCAATTTGAAATTTAGCCTAGCGACTCAACATAGGGTACAATAGAGACCAAATCTTAATAAATCGGGTACTTCAGGGACCACAGGTGAATATAGGAAACAATAGGGGATATAGGAACCGGCCTGTGAGGCCTGCGATTGTTTTGTGGAGTTTAAAGCAATTATTGCATAATAAAAATAAATATTAAAATGCTTTCATTTTTTTAATTCCACAATTTTAAATAAATTGAATTCAAAGTTCAAAATTGTTTAATTAGGTAAAAAATTCTCCATTCCAAGTTATTCAATTTTGAAGGCTTTAAATTACAACTATCAAAACTTTGTATGTTTGAAAAATTAAAAATTGAAATTGTCCTGCGAGTTTTAATATTTGAATTTTAAATTATTCGATTTAAAACGTTTTCAATTTAAAATTGTCCAATTCACTCACACAGAATTTGAAATTGTTAACTTTCAATCATTATTAATTTGTGAACTGCCTAATTTTCATTATTAAGTAATGAAAATGCTTTAAATTTAAATTATTGTGCAATTTTTGAAAATTTAAATTTGAAAATATACAATTTCTCATTTTTTCGATTCAAAATTACTCAATTTTAATTTTTCAATATTTAATTTAAAAGTATTTTAATTCAAACATATTTCATTTCTAACTCTTCCAATTTACAATATTGTTCTTTCCAATCTGAAATAAAATTTTATAATTTTAAAGATAGGAAAATGTATAATAACGTTTAAATTCACATTTATTCCATTCAAAGCGCTCCTAATTTAAAATAGTACAATTTAAAAAATTTTCATCTGAAATTATTTCGATTCTGATCGTTCTGGAATAATAATAATAAGATAATTGAAAGGCTTTCATTTATAATTCTGCAACATGACTTTTTTCTAAATATTCAATATTGAAGTCTTTAAACTTTGAGCAGAATTGAGAATTTCTGAAATGTTGAGGATTTCAATTTGATGTGTTCAATTTTTATTATTCAACTTCAAGAATTCGCAAGAATTTCAATAATGAAAATTAGAAGCATCAAGGTTTTCATTTGAAATAAATTCGAAAAATCTTAATAACGGGTTATATTTCGAAATCATGAAAATTGTGTTGTTTCAATATTTGAATTGATATCGATTTAATTTGCAAGAACATTAATCTGAATTTGTTGTATTGTTTGAATTGTTTATTTCTGTGGAGTTTAAAGCAATTATTGCATAATAAAAATAAATTTTCATTTCAAAAACGTGTTTCAGATGGAATTTCCATCATATACCCCATACAGCGGAAAAACACATTTCTTGACAAAAATGCTTTTCTGAAAAAAGAAACAATGAAAATTAAAACTAATTTAAAAGGTGGGTTAGAATTCGTATTTCAATTTCAATCGTTTATTATTCATATTCTTTGCATAAGCCGGATCAATTTTTTCGCTATATACAGTAATTAAAGTTCATTTAATTTTATAATGCATTGAAACTTACGTGACATAGTAAACTAATTGTTTTCTTGAAAGAACTATTTTGATAAGAAATGTGTTTTTTCGCTGTATAAGATGGAAGTTCCATCTGAAGCACTTTTTTCGATACTTATTTTTATTATTCAATAATTGTTTTAAGCTGCACAAAACAATAGTAAAAACATTTTTATGCACAAATTAAAATGCATCTTCAAAATTCTATCTACTCTTTCTAGTTTTGATTTTTAGCACCAGATTGCGAAATAATCGACCGCCATTCCCAAATTTAACGTTTTATCAATATATTAACCATATATTTCATGGATATGCCTTATATTTGTTCAAAATGGAAATGTAAAGCAGAATCTGACACTCTGGTATATAAATTGTGTGTGCAATATGAAAGCATAACCTAAAAAATTTCTATCCGATTCAAAAATGTCGAAAAAGAATGAAAAAATGTATGTTCAATCGGAGTTTTCTCATTTAATTAATCGAAGTTAGCAGACTTAAATCATTTAAATGTTGCGGTCCGATTTAAAAGGGTCATTTCGATTCAGAAGTCGATCGTCCAATCCGCTTTCTTAAAAAAAAAAGATTCATTAAAGCAAACGTTCAATCGTTTTTTTTTCCTGACCCCTGAGGTATTAATGTAATGAAAGGAACCTTGTCTTTTAGTCTCTGGCACAATTGCAGAGCGATTGTTAAAAGCACGAGGGCTTCATTTAACCAAGGAACACTGCATTCTGCCTGCTGAGTTTCGTATTTTACACTGCCGTGTGCATTTTCCAATTGGTAGACGGCCAGCACCAATTTGTAACTTTGAATGTAGAAGCTGATGGCCAAGTTCTCTGGTAAATTCGGATTTAGAGATTTCTGAAAAAAAAAAGATTCAAAATGAAACTCGAAAAATTCGGAACCGAACACATGGCGTTGTAGTCAAAAGATGGCGACAAACGGGATCAAACCCAACTCAAAATTGACTAAAATTAACTTCCCGATGAGGTTTAATTGAAACGAATTAAAATATTTCAAAAATCGTCGAGTTTTTACCGGTTTTTTATCCATAACAATGTCGTTTTCCACCGCATACATTTAAATTCATTTAATTTTGAAAAATCTAGCGAATTTTTGAACGCATTTTTATTCTTTTGAGAATGGTAGAAGTGAAATCAATATAATCCTGTTTAATATCGTCAGACGACCTCAAAAATGAAGTCAATTTGATTCCCTCCGTGAAGTATTAATTGACACCAGTTCAAGCTAGAACAATTCCGTTTAATGAATTGAAATGAATTAAAATTATTTCAAATATCGTCGAATTTGAACGTTTTAAATCCAAAACAATGCCGTATTTGACCATTTTCGAAATCATTTTAATTTATTTAAATTAACACCTTCTTGTCGGGTTTTGTCGCAAATGGCCGTTTATTTTACAAAATAATGGCAAAAGTCGTTACTAATGATTTTTACACATCTTACACTAAGTAAATTTTAAAATACAATTTTGCTTATTTTGACTATTTTAAGAAATATTTATAACTTTTGAACAGTTAGAGGAAAACTATGTCGCTAATAAAGTCTGATATGAACTTAACAAGTTTAAAACTGAAATGCTAAGTTAATTTATAAAAATAAAATGACTAAATATAATATCCCGTTTGTATTAGTACATACTTTCGACAACAGATGGCGTGTTGGATTTGAGCGGTTTCCAATATCAGTAAACAGGGCCAACAGGGTGTCGTCTAACGAAATTTTGTATTCAAATTTCCGGCAAATTCCCGGATCGAAAACAGCGTTTTTCTCGGTTTTCTATTGTGATGTGTCTTAATTTCGCACCTTATTATTAGTTAAAACAGTACTAAAAGATACTAGAAAAGTTCCACAAAACTCTATGAAATTCTGTGCAATATCTTGAATGCCCGTGATATTTTACAAATACGTGTTAAAATTCTAAAAAATCCAATGAAAATATGTGAGATCCCATGAAATTCTGCCAAAATTTCTTAAAATCAACAAAATACCATTAGATTCTAGAAATCCCTTGATATTCTACAAAATAAAGTGCCATACGTACCATAAACTCTTATAAATTCTAAAAATGTCCCATAAAAATACATACAATCCCTTATAATTCCACGAAATTCCATAAGACCACATGAAATTCAACAAAACCTTACTAGATTCTCGAAAAAAATCATTTTAAATATTTTTTTTCATCATGTTAGAATAATATTTTATTTTATATATACGTGCATTGTTTGAAATTTAAAAGCGCCCTTTTAATTTTCAAACTATGCACGTATATATAAAATGAAATATTATTCTAAATTCTAAATGTGTTACTTATTATTTTTGTTGCTATAGTTTTTTTTGTTATTTGTAAAATTCCGTATTACACGTATACATTAAATGAAATATAATTCCAACAGATAAAAAATATAATCTAAATATTATTATTTTTTCAGGAATTTGCTGATTTCGGTAATTTTAGAATTTCGGCAATTTAACATTTCTAAGTTTTTCTAATTTCTTTAATATTTCAATTTCGTTAATAAACATTTTCGATAGTTTTATTTATTTTAGTAATTTTAAATTTCGGAAATTTTCATCTTTCGCAAATTTCCAATTTCGATAATTATATTTTCGGTATTTTTCAACGTTCGACTATTTTCTTTTTCGGCAAAATTATGTCATCCCGTTCCAAATCTAGCGAGATCAAAGATTAAAAATTTTCGTGGAATTTCAGGTGAAAATAAAAATTTATAATCTAAATTTATGAGTAAGCGAACAAAATATAAATCCACTTGAATTCATTTCTCAATATTTAAGGACAAATTGTAGCTTGAAATCCATTGATCAAAATAAAATTTAAAATGGGCTACCACAATCGGTTAGGCAGCTAAATAAATGAAATGCAAAAAAATCTTTTAAATTTAACACTGTCTTGAAGTTATTAAAAAACAAAAATGCATTTATTCACTTTTGATCCAACAAAGGCATATTTTACTGATTATTCGTGTTCTAATGATATAAATTTAGAATTTGTTTGCATATGAAATAGTAAATTTCAAAAAGTTTTTACATGTTTAACAAGTTTTACACGAAATAATTCTGTAAGTGGAAATTATTATTTTTTAATTCATTTTATAGATAGACGTTAAAACTGGGAAGAAGAAATCGTTTTCGCCACCTCAAGTTTTATAACTAAATTGTTGATAATCCAAACACGTTTTGTTCAATTACCCCTCTTTATGAACACAGATTTCCTGAATTTCATGATTTCCTGGATCTTTTCATGAATTCCCGGCATTTCCCGGTATTTTTCAAGGCATAAATTTCCCGGTTTCCTAGGTCGCTAGACACACTGAATAAAAATAAAAATTCACCATGTTGCGACTTTTGATCAGATCGTCAAGATTCTTTTTCCTAGGAACAATTAAGCTAGTCCTGCTTCGCTGGAGACATCCTAAAATATTTCCTAATACGTGCATGACTTCGTCTGATGTCTTGAAGGAATATTGACGATCGACATTATCAATATGAGCAATCGCCTGCTGCAGATGATTCGCAGCATCCTGGATTTGCTGCAGTTTCCACGGGTGGTCGTTCTGTATGCTTGTTTTCATATTCGCGTTCTGCTGTCGCTGAATTTTGAAGTTTACTTCCTGCAAACATTTTTCGTTATTTTTTTTCTACAAAAACTCTGGAATTAGTTTTTATTTTGGATGGTACGTACTGCATTTGTTATACTGTCTCCCGTAAGTACAACGACACATTTTACGTGATCGTGTGGAGCAGCAAAAACGAACCGATCGGTTTTATTTTGTTGGTCATTGCCAAAGAGAGCCAAAGGAAATCGCTGGGCGCATTCCTAGGATGATAATAAAAATTTAGTTGATTTTCTATAATGTTTTGAAAACAGAATTATGAATACGTACCATTAAAATATTCCGAAGTTGGGAGAGTGAAGAATGGACCTCTTCATGGAGAACCCACTCAAATTCCATTTGCTGAAAAAATCCATAAAATTTCTTTTTCTTTAATTAAGAAAAATGCATAAACTAAAATTCTCAGATATTGTATTAATTATCTGTATTTTTTAAAAATAGGTTTGGAAAATTTATTTGAGGCCATGTAATACTGTAACGTCAAAATAAATTTTACCGACAATTTTTTCGACATTCTCCTGTCCACACGAAATGAGATATCGAGTTGAAGTTTAGAGTAAATAAATAAAAGGCAGTGAATAAGGTTTATCTACTGCTAAATAATTGTAATTATAAAAAAATTATTTTTGAAAATTTATTTGTATATAATTATAAACATTCAACAGTATATAAACCTTCCTTAGTCCGTTTTATTCAAGTATCCAAATTTTAAACTAGATATCTCATTTCGTGTAGACAAGAGGGTGGTGAAAAAATTGTCGAATAAATTATTTTGAGGTTAGTATCACATACGGCCATAATAATCGGAATTATGAGAATAATGATAATATTGTACATGTTTCGAAAAAATCTGAGATAGCTATCGATTTGCAAACAGCTGCAAATTCGTAAATACATAATTATCAATTAAATGTTTCTAAATAAATCAGACGTCCCTACTGATTTTCTCTTTTCACGCATTCAATAAATAATTTTCATACTTTTATTTGCAAAGTTAATTTGTCATTTGTTAATAACGTCACAATTTTTTAAATATATTATATTAAGTTATACACGTCATTGCATATTATCATTTATGACATTTCACTCTACAATTTTTGATCTTTTATTAACTTTTTCAATTTCTTTTCTATTCTATTTTTTTTAATCACCATCTTGAAATTCTACAGCTGTTATTACATTTCTTATTCATTTATTCAATTCTTATCTCAAGAATGAGTAACTGACACGTAAAATTGTATTATTGACAGCTAAAATAAATGTAGATCAAATTGACACAACGGAGCAAGTATTCCGGTCATTCCCAATCTGAAAGTTTTCGGAGTAAAAATAAGAAAGAAACGTACATACCAGAGAATTAAAACTATCACAATCAACCATTTTAATATTCAGAGTTTTTCGTTTAATTATAAAGAGGTAAATAACAGAATTATTGTCGTAAAAGTGGTGATTTACGGGTGAGGGTCGAAATCTAACCTCAAAATCGATTGATTCACGGAAAGAGGGTTTGGGTTAAAATGCCGGAAATTGGTTCGGCGATAGATAAAGTTATTATCTTTCCGAAGAAAGCCGAGGTTGTGATTAGATAAAACTAAATAAAGGCAAATTGCTTACAAGATTGTGCGCCTCCTCCTTTTCACTGTCAGCCATTTTTAATTCGACTGATTCGTGATGTGATTCGATTTCGATTTCATTTTTTAAAATTAGACAAGAGGGAGCTAAGTATTCAATTTGCCGTTCCTTTTCCCATTTATTTTAAGTTTCTAATTTTCTATTCTCTTTTCTGTTATTATGTCAGATTTTGAGAGTTTTTATTTTGAAACCATTAATTTTTTTTCAAAAAGGTACCAAATAACTACAATTTTTCTAGAAATTCCCATATTATTTTTAGGATTGTTATATAGGTTATCAGACAAACTTGTTTTAAGCTTTTATATGTTTTTTTTAAACTTCCTTTTTTTAATTTCTGTGAAGCAGTAGCGTAACTACTACAACCATTATTTCACTTTACTTAATCAGGAAAAAGGAAAATTTTAAAATGTCATGGAATTTATGAAATTATTTTTAATACTCAAATATGCTTTATGCCATTTTTAAGTGCAAAACATGACAAATTTATTTTTAATTATTCGAAAATAAACTCTGTTTAAACTACCTTGATAAAAGTATGGGCCTGCAGTGTTCCATTTGCATGTTTCCATGTTTCGGATGAAGTATTTCCAGATGTGACGTCAGATGGCAAGGTGGCCGCACCCTGAGGGCCAAGCACCAATACAAATTGCATGGGACGGAACTTCATTTTTCTAATAACTTGAAAAAAAAGTATCTTTTCACTCTAAATTTTATTGGACACTATTTGTCATTTTTCAAAAACTGTTCAATGAAATAAAAAAATTGTCACAAAAAAATTATTGATTTTATTGTTTGATGAAATAGATTTTGAAAATTAAAAAATATTATCCACATGCACTTATGGCGTAAAATCATTTTTTTTTCCAAGTTATTAAGAAAGTTAAGTTTCGCTTCATGCAATTATTGCAGTTGGTTATTGTTTGACACACAGCGTTAAGACATCTTGGATTTCTCCCACCCAGTCTGAAATACTTAATTCGGAGTTACTGAACGATCGGTCCGACGGAATTGGATCGCCTAGTGCACCATTTTTCCTCTGATGAACTGTGAGAAGTGATTGAAAAAATGTCGAGTTTAGTAGGAAAAGTTAATCCCTTAATAAAAAGTGAGTATGAAAGAGTATTCTTCATTGTCGGCGTAATTATAAAATATAATTGTCTTTGATATTTGGTGCTGTCACTTAGGTTAAGTGACAAGCGCGTTTGATTCTTACATAACATCGATAATCTTTACTAAACTGATTAAACTTGATGTAATTAAACTTTTTGGAAGCTTGAAATTGGTGAAATGATTAGGTATTTATTAATGTGATTTAATAAGTATGTCTCGGTGGGTAAAGTAATTTTTGGACAAATGAAATTAGGGGAAGGTTATTTTGAGGTTATGTTTAACTTTGTCGATTTTGGGATTCTTATTTTTGTGTTAAGTTTATGTATTACATAAATTATTAGTCATCCAAAAATTAATAAAAAATCTGTCAGTGAGTCATCTTTTCAAAATTTGGTCACATTTTACTTTTTTAAAAGAATTTCATTCAATTTTTCCACATGTGTTGCAGAAGACGATAACTTGTTTAAAGTTTAGAATTAATTCAGGCCTTGCACTCTCCTACTATTTCCTACTTTTTGCGCAAGAAGCTACTATTTCACTACTTTATTTGGGGTAGTACTACTAAAAGCTAATTTTTTCAGTCTAATACAAGTAAAGGCATTTTCACCAGAAAATTTTGGTTAAAAGAAACAAAATTCTAGTTAAAATTACGAGGCTTCTGGTTAAAACAACCAGAATTTTTATAAGTTTATATTTATCTCGAAATTCTGGTTATTTTAACCAGAATTTTTTTTGAATCAACACAATATTGCTTGTTAGTTGAATCAGTTCGGTCAGTAAAACAAGTTCCAATAATAATGTTGTGCTTAATTAAAACTTAAATTTTTTTGTAAAAGTTTATATGCGCATTTGATTACAATATGACAATATGAATCGATGATGTATTTAGAAGCACCCTATGACCAAATAAAGTTATGATATGTACGGATTGGTAAATTCTTTCTAACGTTTGTAAGAGAAAAACTTTCTTAATTTTCGGAATAAATCTATATTGTAATCACTAAATTTATTCGTTATAAAAAGACAAATTGATTGATGTATTTTACTGGCCTGTGTGACCACATAAAATTATAATATATACAGATTTGTCAATTTGTTTAACGTTTAAAGCATAAAAAATTCTCAATTTTTGAGATACACCAATATTTTAAGTATAAAATTTCTTTGTGTTGATGAAATGAATCTATTGAACTATACAAAAACCTTCTATGACCTATGAGAAATAAACAATGAACATTAAATAATAATAAGCAATAAGAAATAAATCACAAAAAACGCTGGCGAAATCGACTTTGTCGACCCCCTCGACTTCTTTTACAATCCAAAATACTATTTTCCATCCTCTCAGACTCCTTTTACGACCCAAAATCCCCTTTTCCATCCCCTCAGAATCCTTTGAAATCCAAAATCCCCTCAGATTCCATTTACATCTCAAAATCCCCTTTTCCATCCCCCCAGGCTCCTTTTACAATCAAAAATATTAAACCGAAATCCCCTTTCCCATCCCCACAGAA
>JAUMHM010000001.1:8323203-8334643 GCA_032362435.1 Melikaiella ostensackeni | reverse complement strand
AAACTGACGAACAGAGCACGAGTTGAAGTGAAAAACGGATTAAAATCGACTTTTTCAAAAAAGTAAGTTTTTTGGCTCTAATTTTAAAACTAAAAAGTTACAACTTCTTGTCTTAAGAAAAAAAGATGCGCAATCAAATTTCACATCCACATATATCTTTTAAAAATTGAAATTCGGACATTTTTTCGGGAGCCTCCAGGGGACTTCGTTTTCGCACGAGAAAATTTTATGTGCCCTTATTGCATCCGGACCCTCAATTGCAGGATTCAAGGAATTTATGATTTCTACTTCTCCTTTGGGTTATTTCCTTAGCAGTAGATCTGCAGGGATTTTCGACAAAAGCGAGAAAGAAGACGAACTTCTTACCCGTCTCTCGGACGAATGTAAAACAACACAGGGCGACAAAGATGAAGAGCTGACGACATGTTAGTAGGCTTCAAAATCAATTTTGTCAAATTTCTCACAAAGTTTTTTTTTATATTATAAAACGAACCACTAAAAAGAAATTTTATACCACAGTTTGTATTCTTTTATTTAAATAATTCGTAATTTGCTTACAGTAACACGTCCGCAAACTCATCTCCCCACTGAGGAGAAAGAAGACCTTCTTGGGGCTTTGGAAGTAGCAGTGGCCGCAGGGAAAATTTCTGAAGAAGGACTTAAGTACATAGCAGGGTATGTCGCATGTCGGTTCTCAAATAACGAGTCTCTTGGCAAATACACGTCTTCTTTGCCGAAAAATCCCGATGGTGACTGGATCTGCTACATATCAGATGTTTTTTCAAAATATCCATCCCCCAAATTATCAAAAGCAGCTGAAATTATGAATGCGGAATTTCAGGATTATCATGGAGCAACATTTTCCAAGGATCCTCTCCTTTCTCAGATTATTACATCAAAAACTAGCGCGAAGCTGAAGAAAAAACTCGACATGAAAGTTTTGCTATGCCTAGTACGTACCAAGATGTACATAAGGTTACGCAATTTGAATCAGAAATTCTCTGGAGAAAGGAAAAGAAGAAAGGAAGAAAGACGCATGAAAAAGTTCACCAATTGTTAACTGTTATGGTTCAATTTCTTCCCTGGTAGAAAGCTCATTCCGAAGCTCCCCACTTGTTTCCATTTCTTTTCGAACCTTTTCAAAATCTGCATCCGTTTCTTTCCGAAAATTTTTCGATCAAATTACTCAAAGTTTATGATAGAAACAGAAAGCTTTGGATGCAGATCCCGGGAAGAATCTAAAAGAAAATCGTACACAAACATATCCAAAATTTCCTCTCCAAAATTTTTACCAGGGTCCTTTCCGCGATTCAGTTACTTTTTCACTTCGCTTTCGCATTGCACTCCCTTCACGTTTTTCCACATGTGAATGTAGAAAAACGTTTAAATTCATAAAAACTTGAATTTCAGCTTTACTTTGAGACTTATATTTCAGTTTAATGAGACGAATTGATTTATGAAGTTGGAGAAACTCTATAATGTGAATACGTAGAGATTTGTCAATTTATTTACAGTTCACAAAAAAAACCTTCTCCATTTTAGTAATGTACCAATATTTTAAGTATGAAGTTTTTCGTTTTTATGGAATGAATCTTTTTCTCTGCGATTATCATAGAAAAACTTTTTTCATTTTTGTAATAAATAATATATATTAGGGATACATTGATTCATAAGGTCTACTCTTATAAAAATAAATCAAGCTTTCTTCCATTTTCAAAATTTCAGAGTGAGAAAAGTTTCTTGACGAATCACCATGTAATGCAATTTGGAAAGTTAAAAATAATGACCTCGATGTAGATTTTTTGATGGCAAGGCTCATCATTTTTATATTAATTAGAGAATACATGTTAATATTTTCAAATTTCGACAATCTTTCATATTTAAAAATATATTATATAATATTACAGGGTTTCGCCAACAAATTTTTACTTATTATTTTCGAAAGTCTTATGCTTCTATTAAGAATAAGAGAGGTTTTTCGTGTGATAAAATCTGATTTTAAATTATATATAAATTATATTCATAACGTAATAGAGAAGTTCGTAAAAAAATAGTGAAAAAGCGAGTATAGCGAGAATTGTAAATAAAAAAGATCGTAATAATAATATATTATACACGAATATTGAATAAATGTCAATCGAATTTTTCTCCAAAATTCACGAAAAAATATTTTTAAATAAAAATAAAATTATAATTATAATTTTACGCTTGATATGAACAACATTATGTGATTTGAATAATTTTATTCATCCAATACTTTCCCAATTTACTTATATTTTATACATATATACAAAAGTTTGTGCGCAGGGAGAGGTTATGAAATACTTCAGCTGAAATTATAATTCATCCATAGATTTCTTTAACTATCTTCGAGTTTACAAGACATTTTATTCGTCCTGAACTATTTCAATACCTTATAATAAAAAAAAATTTCATTCTTTGCTTTTACTTCACTTAAATTTGCCGCCTCTCGGAACCAATATGGCAAAACTGTGCGGCTTGCTTCTGATTGGATTACTTTTTTTTACCTGCGCGTGGCTAGACCATCGGCCATGTAACGTATGTCCAGGCCCTCCAAGCCTCAATTTATTTTTCGTGACAAAGTTTTTGGGCGACTTGGGTACGAAGTACCGGTACATGACCGTTGGGGGCACCTAACTGTAGGGTCTACCGTAGGGTCTTAGCACCCTTATTCCCAACTCACAAGAGTGGGAAACATCCGCGCATACTCACGCATGCGCTGCGTCTACTTCATGCTCCACGCGAACCGAGCAACCATGAAGGTGGTAGACCATGGAATGACCGAAGACGAGGGTTGGTCCAAGGTAGCTCGCGGGGAGAAACACGTTTCTCTTCTCTCGTACGACATGCGAAAGCCGACGCGTCGTAGATTCCTTGTAGAGTAATGATTATCGAATAAACGATGTTTCGTAATTGTGAAAGAGAGGTGAAGTTATTACTAGTTCATTAAGTGGCTTAGGGACACTTATAGGCTTGACCTACCGCATCCTATATAACCTCTACTAAACCCTAAAGTGGTGACTCCGACGTGATACCATAAGGCCACAGCCATTTTTTTCTCTCCAAAGTGTCCACTTTGGAAATTCAAATTTGTAATCGCAAATGCTTGAAGGCTTACTCCATTCTCTCGAGGGAAAACGGACACCCGCTCCAAGATTAAAAATTACTTCGGCCCAGCAAGGAAATTTTTCGTCGTCCCAGCAAGGCAAATTTTTCTTCGGCCCAATAAGGCATTACTTCGGCCCAGCAAGGCAATATTTCTTCAGGACAAAGAGCCATACATTCTAAACCCCAGAGCTGCCTGAGGAACTTCGCTCGATCTTCGTGGATCTTCTCCAACCTCAACATCAAGAGCATTCGGCGGAAAATCTTCAACCTAATTATACCATGATAGGTATGTGTATCCTTTCAAAAAATATATATTTGTTGCATTGAAGCGCTTTGAGCATAATGCGTATGACGTCACGAGAGACGCCGATCTCTGTTCTCGAGCGGGCATTATATTTACAGATTTCTTATGTGAGGCATGTTTGCCCTTGTTGAAACCAGTTATAACCGGAAAAGTGGAAGTTCGCTTTGAATATGTAGTACGAA
The DNA here is from genome assembly GCA_032362435.1 of Melikaiella ostensackeni. Classification (NCBI taxonomy): domain Eukaryota; kingdom Metazoa; phylum Arthropoda; class Insecta; order Hymenoptera; family Cynipidae; genus Melikaiella; species Melikaiella ostensackeni. The sequence goes on along the minus strand of JAUMHM010000001.1, from coordinate 8,331,028 downwards.
AACAAATACGATACGCGAATTATCCTCAAATCAATTTTTGCTCAGCAACTCTCAAATTAAACTTCACACCAGTGATTCTCAAATTAATTTCGAAAAACTGGTCAAAGATGTATTCCGTTTTCCTTTGACATGTGAAATCCTAAGACCTATCGGACGCTTATTATCACTTCGCGATACGACGTAACCTTGCTTTAGACAATTTTTTGAATCCATCATGGAGAATTTGATTTATATAGAGAAAGTTTTTAAATTTATTCACGAGGATTCAATAATTCCGAATAGAACTTCTTGAAATCATTTTTAAGAATCTTAACAAATATTTTCCGGAATACCTCCTCGCTCTCGCCCGTGTTAAATTAGCATATGAGGGAGCTACAATACGTTCTAAAATTGAATTGTCTATTATCGGCAGGTGGATCTAAGTGCTGCTGCGATTATTAGTTAATGTTTAATTCGTAATTATCAATTTTTTCGAAATGACTGAAGAAGCTGAACAGCAAGCGTCACTTTTAGCAGCAACCCTTGCAGAACTAGAAGAAACCAAAATATTATTGAACACGTTGCGAGCACAGCAACAAGAACAACAAGTACCTAATGTTGTTCAACAACAATATTCAAATCCTGCTTCTCGACAGCAACCGGTATTCGTCGATAATTATCGTATACCGAAAACACCGACATTCTTTGAAAAGGATCCAGTCCTTTGGTTTCAGCAGGTTGAAGCAACCTTTAGAAATTCGCGTATTCCGATTCAGACAACTAAAGCAGATTGCATTATCGGTTGTTTAAATTATGAAGTCCTGTTTTGCGCCTCGGACATTATAACCGCGAACCCACGTCAAATTGACGTTTATGAATGATTAAAAGCGCGAATTATCTCGACATTCGCGATGTCAGACGAAAAAAAACTCCGTCAGTTATTAAAAGGAGAGGTCCTTGCCGACGGCAAACCATCTCAGATTTTATATAGACTTAGGAATCTCAACAGCGGAGGTTGTGACGACGCGGTAATCAAATCAATTTTCTTAGACCAGCTCGCACCCCAATGCCGGGCTATCATAGCAGCTTCAACTGAATTAAACTTGAAAACTTTGGCAGAGTTGGATGATAAAATCACCGAAACTTTAAACGTTGATAGTCGTTATATTTCGGGAGTTCCTTCCAGCGTCGCAGTTGCTACACCTCGGTAGCCAACAGAAAATAGTCTAGATCAAATATCTCTGGCTATCCAAAAGTTAACCGTCCTAGAAGAAAAGTTAAGTAAAAACCATACGGAGCGCTCAGGCAATCGCGGACGTTCCAATCCGCGTTCAAATTCTCAAAGTAAAGCCTCAGAAGACAAGAACAATGCTTCTCATTCGAATTTCACAAATCTTTGTAAATTTTATACTCGTTACGGAGCAAAGGCTTATACATGCAAAAAGCCATGTTCTTGGAAACAAAATGATAGCCAATCCGGGTCGTCGGGAAACTAACAAGGCCCACTCACAACGAGGCGAGCATGCCGGGCCTAACCACAACAAAACGCCTCACTATTAAAGATTCTAATACTGGTAGAAGATTTCTCATCGACAGTGGTGCTGATATTTCTTTACTTCCGTTCCCACCTAATGATGAGGAACAATTTAATTCTCGCGTGTTTGCCGCGAATGACACCGCTATTAGTGTAGTTGGTGAACAAGTCTGGACCTTGAATCTTTGCCTTCGCCGACTGATTCGATGGAATTTCGGCTTGGAGACCATCGCAGAGCCTACAATAGGAGCTGATCTACTCGATCACTACCACTTGCTTATTGAAATACATAACAAAAGGTTGATTGACCCCCATACAGGTCTATTCGCTACTGGGGAAGTTGTTAACTCAACAGGTCCATCTTTTCACTCTGTATGCTCTTCCTCTCGATTTTTTCAAATACTTTGAGAATTTCGCCAGATCACAGGGCTTGCTCAAGCTGTTCCTTTGGAGCACGGTGACGCGTTCTACCACATCCTCACTCCTGGTCCGCCCGTCGCGGAGCGACCTAGGAGATTGACTGCAGACAAGTCTCGAGCAGCAAAAACCGAAATCTCACGTTTAGTCAAACTCGGAATTTGCAGGCCTTCAAGCATCCCTTGGGCTAGTCTTATCCACCTGGTCGACCAAAAAGACGGAAAATGGAGAATCTGCGGTGATTATAGGCGGCTCAACGCCAAAACGATCCCCGAACAGTATTCGGTACCTCATATTCATGATTTCACGGCGTACCTGTATGAAAAAAAAGTTTTTTCATCCCTCAATCTCCATAAGGCATACCACCAAATTCCGTTAGCTCAAGAGGATATTCCGAAAACTGCGAGCATAACCCCATTCGGTTTATTTGAATTCACCTGCATGACTTTGGGTCTCCGCAACGCGGCTCAGACTTTCCAACGTTACATGAATCGTGCGCCAGGAGATTTAGAATTCGTCTTTGTTTATATAGACGATATTCTCGTGGCATCCTCGTCGCCTGAGGAACACGAGAAACATTTGCGTACAGTGTTTCATCGGCTTAAAGATAACCACCTTCGCCTTAGTACCGAAAAAAGCCACCTGGGAGTCCATGAACTGGTCTTCTTAGGCCATGTCGTCAATGAGAAAGGGATTGGACCTACGTCGGATGAAGTAAAGGCGGTCTTTGACTACACGAAACCGACTAACCTTACCGAGTTACGCAGATTTTTAGGAATGGCAAATTTCTATCGTCGAAGCTTGGCAAAGGCTGCAAAGACACAGGCACACTTACATGTCTACCGCCACGATTCAAAAAAGAATGACAAGCGCGTTATTCAGTGGACACCTGAAGCAGAGGAGGCTTATATCAAGGCCAAAACCGACCTGGCAAATGTCGCCCTCTTAGTTCACCCATCTATTAGCGCAGAGATAAGGGTAGTAACGGACGCTTCCGACTTTACCATGGGAGCAGCCCTCGAGCAAAGCTCCAAGGAGAGCTGGTCCCCGCTAGCGTTCTTCTCACGAAAGTTTAGCGAAGCGCAACGCGTTTATAGCACGTATGACCGTAAGCTTACCGCCGCTTATGAGGCAGTTAAGCATTTCAGGCATTTCTTAGAGGGGCGAAATTTTAAGACCATAACAGATCACAAGCTTCTGACTTACGCATGTGTGCAAAAATCCTCAAAGGCGTCACCGCGACAAGCTAGACAGCTTTCGTTTATCTCGCAGTTCACAACGTGCATTGAGCACGTCTCTGGTAGCGATAATGTCGCAGCAGATCCTCTTTCACGAGTAGGCTCCTTGCGAGTTCCGACGGAATTCAACCTCGCTCAACTATCGGAACTGCAACTCGCAGATGCCGAGCTGAAACGAATCCCGAGTCCCCTGATTTTCCTGCTTGTATAAAGCAAATTCAGTTGGGTCCAGATCATACAAAGTTGTATTGCGAGCTAACGGGAGAGTCGATTCAACCGTATGTGCCTGAAACATTACGCAAGAAGGTATTCCATACTTTTCATAACTTGGCTCATCCGAGCGCTAGAGCTACAGATCGAATTATTAAGCAGCGTTTCATGTGGTCTAACATGCACAGGGACGTGGCTAAATGGTGCAAAAATTGCATTGACTGCCAACAGTCCAAAATCTCGAGGCACGTCACTTCTTTACCAGAGCAATTTGATTCTCCCGATGGCAGATTCGATCATGTCGACATGGATATTATCGGCCCTCAACCTCAAATTGAAGGATATAAATATTGCGTCACCATGATCGATCGTTTTTCTAGGTGGGCAGAAGCAGTCCCCATTAAAGAGATCACTGCTCAAACTATCGCTCGCGTATTTTTTGAATCCTGGATCGCTCGCTTCGGCAGTCCAAAAGTGCTGACAACGGATCAAGGCCCACAATTTGAATCACAACTTTTCAAAGCCTTATTAGCTTTAATTGGTTGCAAAAGGATGCGAACCACAGCATATCATCCTGTCGCGAATGGCTTAATCGAGCGCTGGCATCGCACGCTAAAAGCGGCGATTATGTGTCACGCTGATGATAACTGGAGTCGAGTTCTATCCACGGTCCTACTTGGCCTGCGCACGCATGTGCGTACTGACACCAAAGTCTCTCCAGCGGAATTCTTCTACGGAATAACACTGCGCGCTCAAAAAACCGCTTGAACGCCCTTACACGGGCCCGCATAGAATATTAAAACGGATTACAAACCGAGTCTATTAGATCGACGTTGGAGGAACGCCTAAAAATGTTAGTATAGAACATCTTAAACCAGCACACCTCTTGCTAGACGAGTTGCTAAACGCTTTCTCGGATTCTACAGCTAACTCGCCAAACATACGCCTTCGCGCACAACCACCGTTGTTGAAAACTTATTCGCGAAAAAAAGTTTCTTTTGCTCCGAATGTAAAATTGTAATCGTTTACGATTCCTGATAGCCACTCACGATTCTTTGTAATTATGCGCGATTTTCTGTAGTTACCTACGACTTTTCTAATTATATACGACTCTTGGTAGTCATCTTCGAACCTCTGTAGTTGTCTACGACTCCTGTAGTAATATAAGTAACTATACCTGTATAAGTACTGTTAAGAAGCGTAGACGATAACGTCGACTAAAACTTATCATACTGCGATACCTTTCTTGGAGGGAGGTACTGTAGGGTCTACCGCAGTGTCTTAGGACCCTTATTCCCAACTCACTAGAGTGGGAAACATCCGCGCATACTCACGCATGCGCCGCGTCGACTTTACGCTTTATGCAAAAGCCGACGCGTCGTAGATTACTTGGAGAGTGATGATTATCGAATAAAAGATGTTTCGTAATCGCAAGACATGTAGGAACCCGTGTTATCGATACAATTTAGAGTGGGACAAGCAATTTTCACAAAATTATAGCCTCTCTCCTCTGCTTTCTGCCTTAAGTAAATACATAAAGAAATACCAAAATCAACTCATGCCGAGTTATCGGAACCTCCAAAAAAAAAAACCCCATTGTCCTAAACATTCTTTCAGAGACATGTTACAAGGACTGTAAAATTGGAGATTAAAATTCAATACTTAAATCCCCAAGAAACGAAGTCTCAGATGTGAGGATGTGCTCGGAAGGCAATTTCCCGAGACTCAAAGAAAATATCATAAACTGTCTCCCTTTTCTTTTGCAATCCTTTACGATCACCCAAGGCTAGGTCCTCAAACCCTTAAGACAGAAAATCTTAATTTCTGCGAAAACACATGTTGTCAATACCATAAAAAGAGGCACCAGATACCCGACCCCGGTCCTCATGTTTCATGATTTATGGCTGGAGCAACGCCACGATTTCCGTTCAGACCGTTCGGACTAATCGTCATCTCAAGGCCGAACACCGTGGCAAAAAAACTGACCTGCAAAGTCGACCTCTGGAATTTGATCTTCAAAATTCACTTGACAAGATCTAACCCAAATCAGGTTTTATGTTTTTTCGAGAAAAACTCTCTTCTCTTCGAAAATTTTCCCCTGCCATATGCAACTTATCAAAACCGTTTTTCTTGCGTAATATGGGCGTGGAAAAATCTTTCTTTCCTAGCCGCGATTGGCTAAGTTGTTTTGAGTGGAATTAGTACAAGAACAATTATAGGTTATCCCCTCTTTTTAGGCGTGGTTTAGTTATATAAAATTCAGTTCCTTGCCGAATTAGGGCAGATCTAGATTTTTCTCGGATATAACGATTTTCGGATCTCGACATACCTTTTAGCTAAGCCTTTGAGTTTTCATTCTCATTTTTCGAATCAACGACTGAGTATTATTGTGACGCGTTTAAATAAATTATATACATATTGTTATGCTAAAATCAAACTAGTGAACAAGACAAATACTTTACTCTTACATAGAAAAACGGTTCGTCGCTTAAAGACATTGTGAGTGCGTGACTCGATTGGATTAATAGTGAGCTGTTACTCAGTGAAATAATATCATCGAAACTGGTGTTTACAAGAAGAAATAAAACAAGTGTCCTTATATGTGAAAATACTCAGTGAATTTATTGTGTTGACCTTTTCCTACAACATTATTTCCAGGAGAACATCTTTATGTTCAAATTCAGCAGCGAACCACAATTTAAACAAATTTTGAAGAGGAATCAACACTAATTAGAATTAGCCGTGGTCGAGGCAATTAAGTTATCCCTCTTACCGACTCCCATCCTCAGCCGAGAGTCGTTAAATTATTATAGACCTCCCAGTTGGGACGTCACAAATTTTGGTGGCAGCGGTGGAATTTGCTGTTCCTGGAAATAAATAAACAAAGAAATTAATTTCTTCCACTCGGCGAAGAAATTCCATTAATAAATCCAAAAATCACGCTACCAACCTATTCAGAGAAATCGTTAAAGCATCGAGAAGAGACCCACCCATCGCCGCTCGTCCGCACCTGTCCGCAGTCACGGAAACCGAGACCAGGCACAGACCCAGAAATTTTGGATCCCTTGGATTAACATCATTTGAAGAACACTTCCTTCTGCAATTACATTGTCTGCGAAAGAAGAAATATAATTAATTACTGACAGGAAAATTAGTTTAGTTAGTTTTTATCTACGTCTAACTAACTAAAGATAAACTTAGATCTTTTCAGGGGTTTTTGAGCCACGGGTTTCCCCTGAATCTTACGTCAGAAAATACAGAGAAGATCTACCAGTGATTAAACGTGATCCCGTGGCAGGTTATCAAGAATCTCACCTGATCACTATCACCAAATTTTTCTGAAAGCTAAACAATCATCAACCAAATTTGAAGGAGACCAAGGACCAATTTAAGGAATTAGTCTATTGACTGATAGAGCGGGGGCCCAACCAACATCGATACGTAGCTGAGAACCACGAGGACCACAAGAATCGCCGGGCCGTTCATCGTTCACCAGCTGAGAACTTCGCCTTACTCTGCAAGTCTGCAACTACTTATAAACCTGTTTTTTCGAATAACGAGTCACGCACACAACTGCACATCTAAGTAGTAAGTTTAGCTTGTAAGTTTTGTTTGATCGAGCGCGACCAAAAATTTTTGCGATGAGCGTCAACGAAGCGAACTTAGATAATGAAACACCCCTCGATCAGGGAAACGGGCAAAACAATGCAGGTGTCGAACAAATAGTTCCGTCTAACGATCAGCACCCTATAAATGTCGCTTCCGGTATTCAAATTCAGAATCCTCTAAATCCAAATTTCGAAATGCCTCCTATACAGCCAGGAGAATATATTGTCTTACACCCAAACTTCCATCAAAATCAAAACGGGGGGATTCTAAATTTAGTGAGTCCCGGAAATCCGCAAATTTTGCAACCTTCAAGCACCGGAAATATAGGTAGTTCAAATTTCGAAAATTTGTCACGACATTCAGACTTGGGAAATACTGGCCCACAGAATAATTCATATTCTTGCAGAAAAGACGGACTAAGACTTGCTCGCGATATTATCCCTGAATTCAATGGTACTAATATGTCAGTAATTATGTTCGCGAATCATTGTCGAGCAGCCGCGACCGGCATTGAGCCAAATGAAATGAACTATCTTGTAATGCTGGTACGAACCAAAATAACTGGCGACGCGCGACGCCATATTCAAGATAAGGTAGATTTGAGCCTCGACGATTTATTACAAATTTTGAATCGACTCTATGCTCCGCGAGCCGACTCCGCTCAACTCACTCATGACCTATCGACAATAACTAGGAATAAGGGCGAAAGCGTTATAGCGTACGGAAGCCGCGTAATAGAAATATTAGACAAAATCATTGTACAGGTCATGAAACGTCATCCTGGAGAAAAGGGCACAGAACGTAGTCAAGAATATCGCGAAACTGCTATTAAAAGTTT
>JAUMHM010000001.1:8298357-8318733 GCA_032362435.1 Melikaiella ostensackeni | reverse complement strand
GGGCAGGAAAGTTAGGTTACACATCTCGTAACTAATAATAAGAGATTTATTCAACTAAACTAAAGTACATTGCACGTGCTTGAAACAAGTGATTCGTTAGAAGCCAGACATGACAAAGGACGACTAAGTCAGCACGAGAGCTGGTAACAGAATAAGAATGAGAGAGGGTAAACTCTCGTAACGCTTGCGTGCCTACGTGAGCAAGGGTCGCATAGCTAGATGCGAGACTCGCTCGATGGATCCACTCCGCTGAGTGGCGCAGTGGGGGTACTACGACCCTACAGTACTCCCCCCCCGAGTGACGTTACAGTAGGAACGATTTATTTTCAACTCTAAGGTTAACGCTAGTATTGCATTTAATTAAAGTGATGATAATTTCGCAGTGGCTACCATAGATATATTCAATTTGAGGCTTAACGTAAGCGCAGTAACTTCGAAGGTTACAATTTGATTATAGTTACAACCATGCGTGTCATGGTTAACATGAGCGTATTGTGGAATTTTATTAATAGTGAAAATATATTTTTACAATCATCCATATCATGTTGTTACTTATAGACCATGTTACTTATAGACTCATGTTGTTACTTATAGCATAAGTTTTTATCGGTATCATTAACCTCATTGTATTTGAAGTGGTTGGAGTTACATTTGTTAAAGTGTTCGAAATGCTAGGTTTAGAAATGATTTTAAGTAGATCGTCGCGGAGAAAATACGCAGGCTTAATATTATCTACAGATACATGGCGCGGTGAGCCATTTACATCAATTTCATAAATCCTATCGGATGTGCGATTTAGGATCTTGTGAGGTCCGGTGTACGGACGTTCTAGCGATTTCTTAAAAGTTCCAACGCGGAGAAAAACATGAGAACTTGTTTTCAAATCCTTGTGGAGGAATGCTCTTTTTTATATTTATGACCAACAGGGACTGGTTTGATAAGTCGCATATGCTCGCGAAACTCTTCTAAAAATGTTTTAGGATCGGGAGCGAAATCTTCCGGAAGGACAAACTCGCCGGGGATGTGCAGCGTAGTGCCGTAAAGAAATTCGGCTGGAGAGGAACCGATCTCCATAATATTTGATCAAAGACCTAATAGTACGGTGGACAATGATCGTGTCAAATTTTGTTCGGTATGGCACATGATTGCCGCCTTGAGGGAGCGATGCCAACGCTCGATCATCCCATTTGACGCTGGGTGGTAAGCCGTGGTTTGGATTCGGTGGCAACCCGTAAGTTGAAGCAGGGCTGTAAACAGCTGCGATTCGAATTGAGATCCTTGGTCGGTGGTCAAGGTCTCAGGTGCTCCAAAACGTGACATCCAATGGTCTACAAACGCACGACACACTGTCAGTGCTTCAATGTTTTGGAGCGGAATTGCCTCCAGCCACCGTGAGAAACGGTCAATCATTGTTAGAATGTATTTGAATCCACCACAGTCCGGAAGTGGACCAACAATGTCCATGTGAACGTGTTTAAATCTCCCGTCCGGAGCTACGAAATCCGCAGGTGCTAAGTGGTTGTGGCGTGTAATTTTGGATTGCTTGCAATCCAAACATTGCTTACACCACTTTGAAATATCACGGTGCATGTTAGGCCAAACGTACCTTTTGCGAATAAGCCGGTCGGACGCTTTTTTGCCAGGATGTGCCGGGTTGTAAAATAATTTAAACACTCGTCCTTGGAGCGATTCAGGTATAAAGAGGCGAAGCGTTTCGCAAGTGAGAACACAGTAAAGTGACGTGTGTTCGGGAGCCCACTGCATCTTCTTCAAATTAAGCGAACAATTTGGATCGCTCATAATGCATTTCAGTTCTTGATCGTCCTGCTGAGCTTGCGCGAGTTCTACGAGACTCCACTCAGTGGGTAGTCTTATTGACTCGACTCTGGAAAGAGAATCTGCCACGACATTTTCGCTACCCGGACGGTATTCGATTTGCGTTTGGTACTGGGATAAGGAAGCAAGTTGCCTTTGTTGGCGTAGAGATACTTCTTCGGACGGTTGCATGAACGCGTAGGTTAAAGGCTTGTGATCAGTGATCACTTTGAAGTTTTGGCCTTCGAGAAAATGTCGGAAGTACCGGATTGCTTCAAAGACTGCCTTGAGCTCGCGATCATACGCGCTGTACGCTCGCTGTACGGGTGTAAACTTTCTCAAGAAGAAAGCTAGAGGCCTCCATGTATTCAACGATTTTTGCTCGAGATAAGCCCCCATTCCGGAGTCTGAAGCGTCTGTAATTAAACGCGTTTCGGCATCGGAAGAAGGGTGTGAAAGGAGGGTTGCGTTGTCGAGGTCATCTTTGACCTTCACGAAAACTTCCTCGGCCTCGTAAGTCCATTCAATCTCTCGAGGATCATTTTTCCGAGAGTCCGAAAGATAACGGGTTAAAGCTACTTGCGTCTGAGCCGCTTGAGGCAGGCTGCGCCGTTAAAAATATACCAACCCGGGAAATCCACGCAACTCGACCATTGTGCGTGGTTTAGAAAACTGCTCAATAGCTTGTATCTTTTCAGCGGTTGGTTCGAAACCATCTTTGTTTGTCGCGTGCCCTAGAAATTCTAATTCTGTTTTCCCGAATTCACATTTACCGACTTTTAGGCGTAACGCAAAATCTTTAAGACGTTGGAAAACGATCCTAAGGTGTTCCTCATGTTCTGTTTCGCTTGAAGAAGCGACCAAGATGTCGTCGACATATGCGAAAACATAATCGAGGTCGCCAAGGGCGCGAAAAATGTAGCGTTGGAAGGATTGGCATGCGTTGCGCAATCCGAAGGTCATAACAGTGTACTCGAACAACCCGAAGGGTGTGAATACTGCAATTTTAGGTATGTCCTCGGATGCTATCGGAATTTGATGGTAGGCCTTATATAGGTGTAATTTCGAAAAAATTGTTTTTCCGTATAAATTCGCGGAAATATCATAAAGATGTGGGACAGGATATCTGTCGGAAATAGTGACGGCATTGAGCCTGTGGGAATTCCCGCAAACTCTCCATTCTCCATCCTTCTTCAGAGTCATGTGAATGGGGGTTGCCCAAGGACTGCTAGACGGACGACAGATGCCAGAATCAAGCATTTGCTTAAATTGCGCTTTGGCGGCAGCGAGTTTGTCAAGCGACAAACGCCTAGCGCGTTCAGCGATGGGAGGTCCCTCTGTTTCGATGTGGTGTTTAACGTCACGCACTACTAAATCGGAAGATTGGGAGACTCTAGTGATTTCCCAAAAATCAACTAGGATTTTTGCGTACGGTTCGGATTTATTCAAACAGCTTATCCTGAAAATATTTGCGCTTCTTACAAAGCCTAAAGAGCTACAGCCGGTAGTAGTGTCTACTAGTTTTGATTCGTGCAAAAACGGAACTAAATGGTAGTGTGCCAGGAATTTGGCTCCAATAATTGGATACGGTACTCCGACAACACAAAAATTCCACGGAAAGTCGCGACGACGGCTGAGTTTAGGGGAAATCCGTCTGGTTCCATAAGTGGAAATGCGCGTATCGTTCGCGGCATAACGCACAACGTCATTCGTTATGTTTTTAGGTTTTTCATCTACTAGTAGTAGAGATAGATCGGAGCCTGTGTCAATAAGGAACACAAGGCCGGAATTTCCATCACGAATGTGGAGACGTTTGGAAGTGACCTTGTTATTGACCGCCGCCTCTGAGCGTGAAGGCTTCATTAGTTTTCCGACAACAAGGAAGGTACGTATGCGCACGGTTTTCGGCTTCGGTGGGCCTTTTAACCGAATTTTTCATGATAAAAGCATAAGCCCGGCGAATTCATGCTTTTCGAGCGATCGCGAGCATTCCGATTTCTAGAATTTGAACGACCACGCCCGCGTCCACGAGGTCGGCTAAAGCGAGGTTCTTGAAGTTGCTTAGTCAACTTTCCAAGTTGTTCCGACAAGCGATTTATCTTTTCTTCTAAGCTTTCCCGTTGTGTACCGGTAACAGCAGCGGAAGTGTTCAAGTGCAGAAATGATTCGCGCGAGGTTACGGAAGAAATATGGATGTTGCTAAGACCCGCAGCTTCAGTGACCTTGTCAGCCATTTTGGCTAAGTCGTCCAGGCTATCCTCGTTGGACCATTGCCAATATCGCTTTTATATGGTTCGGTAGCTCGTCGAAAAAGACGCTTTTGATAACTTCTTCGTTACACGCGTTATCGTTTAGAGATCGTAAACGGTTTAAAATTACCGACGGTTTTCCGTCCATAGGTACTCTACCCTTTAACAGTTGTTGAAGCCTGCTCTCCGGCGAGGCGGAGAAACCGGATAATATCCTAGATTTAATTCTCGAATGAATGTCCACCGGGCTCGGAGACAATGAATGTATGTCCTTTATATGGGCTATGCCCTCAAAATCGATATTTGCAACGACATAATCGGCCTTGAGTTTTTCGGCGCGTATTTGAGCGGTCGAGAATGAGGATTCGATTTGAATGAACCATAAGGCTGCGTCCTGCGAGAAAAATTTCAGAATTTTTGGTACTCTCTGGGCCGCGTCGACACGATTCTGTGATTCAGTTAATCTGATTAACGCTTCAGCAAGTCGCGTATCTTCGGAAGGTTGACCCCCCCGATTGATCCTCGTTTGGATCTGTATTAGGCATTTTTTGTTAAAAAAAAATAAATAATCACAAACCCGAAAGAAAGTAGTAAACAAATCGGTTTATATGCGACGGCACAAACCAGTACGGTCGATATCGAGTTGAAAAGTATGAGAAATAGCACACGCTCGTTCGTACACCTTACTTGTTGAGAAAAGAAATATTAAACTATTACATTTCGACATTTTTATAAGCAGGTGTAATAATTTTAAGTTCTGACGCAAAGATAGCTTAACAAGCGTTAACGAATTTTCAAATTATTCTTGTGTTAATGTAACAACCGAAGCAAAGGACGATGTCACTTATTGACAGGTTGAAATTATGTCGCTCGCATGTCGCGCGCGTGCGCGTAGAAAAACAAGGTATTCCGGCACTGAATTTATATATTTCTTTTTTTAAATTAAAAAAAATAAGATTGCATAACAGCTCGGAAATAAACACATTTAAAATTCGCGCGCTTTCCCACGCTTAAGGCGAATATTGTGCTACGTTCGGTAAAGGGTGTTCCTTTTGTTTAGAGATGCGAATAATAATTTAAAAATCAAATTAAGTAGAAGAATTCACAGTAGTCACTCGGGATCATTATCCGTTGGAGTTTACGCGTTTTTAAACATGTGTACGAAGAGGAATCATCACGCGCAATATATACGTAATTCGAGACACTTCATCGGACGCGTAAAATTTACAGTTTTCACTTAAAAAATCAAAAGAGTACAGTTTACATATACCTGACGAACATTCTGTATGTTTATCCATTGATATTTACCCGTTGAAAATATACAAACCTGCTTCCGTTGTAAAAATTCCTGGAGGACATTTAAAGGGCACCGAAATTGGCAGGAGCCCACGCCAGGCAAAGATTTGCAAATTTGTGTAAATTCCTCAAATGAAGCCAGAAAACCCTAGAAATTTCAGTTTGCAATTGTTATGCCCGTCCTTCCTGGTTATATAAATTCCATGGCTGGTGCTGATATAGTATTAATTTCCAGAAAGTATTCAGTTGTTCTATTGCCCCGAAGTGATGTCAATCACGTCGGGGTCACCAGTTGTGAGCTTGTTGGTCGATTTACTGAATCGACCGCGGCCTACATCCGCATGTAAGGGGCAGGAAAGTTGAGTTACATATCTCGTAACTAATAATAAGAGATTTATTCAACTAAAGTACATTAAGGGCCGGTCTTAGGAAATTTGCGCCCCTAAGCAATTATTTTTCAGCGCCCCCCCCCTTTCCCCGCCCTGTTTAGAAAAAATTTTATCATCATAAACACGAAAGGAATCAAGAAATGTTAAAAAAATTGTATATATTATCATTTACAGAGTTCATGATAAATCACACGCATGAATGTCTGTTCTGACATTGGATATATATTTACATATAAGCACATTTTGTTACAAAAATTCACATTTCTCATTCATATTTTGTATCAAAGATATACAAAGATTCTTATAAATACACTCATCTGAAAATATTGGTAATCAGTTATACGAATTATACCCGCTTTCTTGCTTTCTCTTGCGCAAATCGTTTTATAATTATACCAAAGGTAATCGAATCCGAAAGGTGCGCATTACCTGCGAAAAAGGCCAAAGGAGAAAGAAGATCATAAAAATCCCCAAAAGATAAGAGTACGAAAAGTGTGAGGGGTTAAGAGAAAGACAAAATTGAAGGTAGTAACTTCCATGAAAAGAGGTCATTAAGGGCGGTACTGAGAGGAAAGTTGCCGTTTATAGGAACATAGGTTGTACAGAGATTGAGACGATCTTACATTAGTAATTCCGTGAAGCCGATTTATGATTGTCTGTTTCGGGATTACCATTCTAAAGTGGCATGCAATTTGTGAGGGACATTTTACCTGACATACTACTGATTCAAATGCTGCTGTGCTTAAATTTATAACTGGCGCCCATGGAAACAACCTGCCCGAAATGTTTCGCCCCTCCCCCCCACAATGACGGGCCCCTAGGCTATAGCCTACCTCAGCCTACTGGAAAGACCGGCACTGAGTACATTTCACGAACTTGGAACAAGTGATTCGTTAGAAGCCAGGCATGGCCAAGGACGGCTAAGTCAGCACGAGAGCTGTTAACAGAATGAGAATGAGACAGGGTAAACTCTCGTAACGCTTGCGTGCCTACGTGAGCACGGGTCGCATAGCTATATACGAGACTCGCTCGATAGTTCCACTCTGCTGAGTGGCGCAGTGAGGGTACCACGACCCTACAATGGTTACTGACTGACAATTTACCGACAGTCGGTAACTCAGTCGGTAAGGTGGGGGAACTGACGCGTGATCTTATCCCGACCAATGAGAATGGTCCCCGCAATACCGACCGAGTGTGTTGCCTGAGTTCAGGTGGGTAGCTGCTGGGGAATCCCCCTCTTGACTTCAAGAAATGTACTTTATCCAGAAGTTTCGATCGATACGGCTCTTTTGCCTCTTAGATTTTTTTTGTTAGAGATTCTAAATCGCCACAGTCAATAAACAGTAATCGAAGTTTCGAGAAAGCTGAAACGAATTCACGGTTCCATCAAAGAGGTCAGTCTCTGCAAGAGCGACCTGAAGACGCTATTTCTCTCGACACTGAAGTGCATGAATGCGAGAGCGCACGCCACATTGGAAATCAGTCCCATGCGCATGGCAACACCCCTTCGACTAGTATTTACAAAAACGTCATAATTAAGTTTTTTTTATTATTAAAAATTGAGTATTTTAACTTTATTAAATTAACAAATTTGAAGTATAAAAATAATTTGCAGTTACTTGAACGAAAAAAGTGATTTATCTAAGTATTTCCGAGAGCGTGAAATTCAACTCATACTCAAATAATATTCAAAGTGATTAAAATTCCGAGTAAGCTGAAACGAATTCATGGTTCGCTCAACGAGGTGAGTTCCTGTTTTACCGCTTCGGCTGCAGAGTGAGCAGCCAGTAATTACAAATGTGATAATTAAGTTGTTTTTATTATTAAAATTAGGTATTTTAATTTTATTAAATTTACATATTTCAACTTTAAAAATAATTTAGAGTTACTTGAATGAAAAAAATGATTTATCTGAATATTTCCGAGAGCGTGAAATTCAAACCAACGATGTTTTCTTCGGTGTAAGACGGGTTGCTGTACTACAGGCTTTAGAGAAAGAAACCTAATGATGCCAAAGAATGGTGAAAGATTCAAACCTCTCTGAAATCCAACCTTTCAGAAACTTCAATGTCTGTCAACTTTAATTTTTGGTTTATTTGAAAACCTAACCTAACCTAAGCTGACATTACAAAGCATAGTTTATACCTGTGCTATGTTCCCGACAGTCAATAATGGTTCGCATCCATGCTAAACTATAACTTGTCGCTAACCAGCAGTAAATGGCAGGAAATTCAACTTATACTCAATTAATACTCGAAGCGATCGAAATTCCGAGAAAGCTGGAATGAATTCATGATTCGCTCAACGAGTTGGGCCCATACAAGACCGACCTAGTTGGAAGGCTCCAGAATGTTAGGAGCCCCTGTTGATAATCGGAAATTCTAAAAACAAATGTGAGCTAGGGTTATCTCATTTTTGGTTTATTCAAAAACCTAAGTTGAAAGAACATTCAACTTATACTTGAGTAATATACAAAGTGATCGAAATTCCGAAAAAGCTGGAACGAATTCATGGTTCGCTCAACAAGTTGGATCCCTGCAAGACCGACCTAGTTGAAAGGTTCCAGAATGTTTGGATTCCTTGTTTGTAATCAAAAATTCTAGAAACATATGTGAGCTAGGGGAATCTTGAAGCTTCTAGAAACTTCGATCTAATATTCCGAACACATAAACCTTGTTTTACAGTTCAGATTTCCTTGTCCCTGTTATTAATTTTCTCATTTATTATATTTTTTCCTTGAACATTATTTTAACAAAATGAAACCAATTGAATTTAACTTATACGTGAAATTCTCATCAATCTTGTGTTAAAAGAAACGAGATTGCACGAAATTTGAAAAATGCAACCCAACGATATGTGGCCAGCGCAGAAATTTGATTGCAACCCAACGGTGTTTGAATAAAGACCAACGTTGAAAAGACTCAGCCTAATTTGACAAGAGAAAATCTGAACCTATAATGTGACAAAAGTAAAACGTAGTTAAAACATAAATTCACAACGGTTAAAAAAGTTTCTGTGGGTTATTTTTCTCAAAGAAGTATCCGTAGTATCAATACTTTTACTTGTATCATCGTCATTGACTCTATTTTCAGAGATAAGCCGAATAGTCGGCTGATCCTGAGGAGACATGAACTACGTCTTGAGAGCAAGAGCATTTCGAACTGCGCAATTTACATTCCAGCATTGAACGTGGTGATTGCACCTCTTTGAAACTGTACTATACGGTTTCCTTTGTGAGGGGCAGTCCAGATTTTCCACATTGTACACGTTTTGCACATACGGGGACAACCATATTTTCTTTTCGAATCCTTTGGCGTAGACTGCACGAGCATCATGTAATTTTTCTTGGATTACAAGTCTTACTTCTTCATAGGATATGTCACCAGATGTCCATTCTTGACCATGGTAATTGCGCGTCAACCATAAATTTTCACTCTTGTATATGGCAGGCAGCGAGTCCCAGTAGTAGGGTGATTCAAAGAGGTAGACCATAGGTCGAGCGTCTTTCTGAAAGGAATTAGAGCCAACTCCTTGAAGGCAAACTGGTTGATAGGCTTCTTAAAGTCTTGCATGTCCACAACGAAGTCCATTATGATGAAAACTGAACTCTGGGATGAAAAATTTCTGCTTTTAAGCCATTCTCCCACCACTAGAATTACCCACCACGATCACAAATATCTTAAATCAACTTCTTCACCACACCACTAATGACTTTGGTACTGAATAATACAATCATGTATAAATGGATAGTAGGCTGCAGTTTCAGCGGGAAAATTGTCCGCAGATTCAAATAACAAACGAATGTCAATACAATAGTGCAAACTGATTATACGTAATACCCAGATTTAAATTGCCATATTGATAGTACTGTAAATTTAAAAAAGCTTGCCATTTTGAAGTTTGGGAACTTAGGAATAAAAACAAAATTGGAGACGAATTTTCATTTTGCACACTATATCCATGCTTGTTTCAAGAAATTGTTAGAATATGTTAAATAAAACTTGTAAGAAAAAAATATGATAAATTGCTATTGTTTATTGTAGACCCCTTAGGTGGAATCATGTGTCTATGACGCATGCGCACTAAAGTCACGTATGGGTTAAAATTAGTGGAATGTTTCTTAAGGCTTTTTCTCATCTATTAAACCGAAACCAGGGATAGGAATGTATAACGAGACTTAAGGTAACTATGGTTTGTCATCCTTTTCATTCGGGTGTGAAATTTGAATTCAATCATCGCTCATCAAATTAAATCAAAGTAATAGAAAACAATCAAATGATGAGTGAAAAGATTTTCTTGTCTTCGAATATAAATTCATTAATCACGAAACTTCCTATAGTATCGAAAATTTACAAATGTAATTACAGTTATTGCACATATTTCAATTCCAAGAGATTATATAATTGTAAATATTTTCAATAAAACAACAATATACGTATTAACTCTTTCATTTCCCAGAACATTTCATCTAGTTAGTACAAGCGTAAACTTAATATAAAACATTAGATGATAGTGTAGATTTAACGTTGATTCAACTTCCGTTTAATAAAGAATAGAGTTTATTACATGCCTGATTCGTCCATTCAGCTGTCATGTGAATTATCAAAGCCCAACCACTTTACAAAAGATTTTATTTCCTCATTTCTTCCGAACCTTCTCCCCAAGGCAAATATCTGGATGTTTGACTTTAAGAAGTTCATGTTCGTAAAATCAGCTAGCAATAGGTTCGTCTTTATAGTCCTCGAGCTTGCACATCATTAAAATGGTGAGCAAGACTTTCAAATCACATGAGACTAGTAAATATGAATTTTTTTCATTGGCTTTATTATTTTAACTTACATAATTCTTTTTTTGTTTCTAAGGCTTGGAACTTTTAACACAAGATGATTTCACATTACACCAAACACATTTAGCATTGGTCTTAATGATAATGTTCTTTGTACGTGGAAACGGCATAACACTCTGTTCTAGAAGATACCGATTGAAAATGGTATTGAAGAAGTTGATTTAAGATATTTATGATGGTGGTGGGTAATTCTTGTGGTGAGAGAATGGTTTAAACGCAGAAATTTTTCATCCTAGAGTTCAGATTTCATCGAAACGCACTTCGTTGTGGACATACAAGGCTTCAAGAAGCCCATCAACCAGTTTGCCTTCAAGGAGTTGGCTATAATTCCTTTCCAGGAAGACGCTCGACCTATGGTCTACCTCTTTGAATCACCCTATTACTAGGACACGCTGCCTGCCAAATACAAGAGTGAAAATATATGGTTGACGCGCAATTACCATGGTCTAGAATGGACATCTGGTGACATACCCTATGAAGAAGTGAGACTTGCAATCCGAAAAAAATTACATGATGCTCGTGCAGTCTACGTCGAAGGATTCGAAAAGAAAATATGATTGTCCTAGTATGTGCAAAATGTGTATAATTTGGAAAATCTGGACTGTTCCTCACTAAAAAAACTGTATAGTACAGTTTCAACGAGGTGTAATCTCCACGTTCAATGCTGGAATGTGAATTGCGCAGTTCGAAATGCACTTGCTCTCAAGACATGGTTCAGCTGGTATCGACAACTTTTAATTTGGCACGGACACGCACTATCATTGACTATCGGGATTTTAGCATACATATAAACCATACTTTGTAATGTAAGGTTTTTTTTGCTTCATTAGGTTTCTCTCTCCGAAGCCTGTAGTACAGCAACCCGTCTTACACCGAAAAAAACATTGTTGGTTTGAATTTCACGCTCTCGGAAATACTGAGATAAATCACTTTTTTTATTCAAATAACTTTAAATTATTCTTATACTTCAAATTTGGTCATTTAACAAAGTTAAAATACTCGATTTTCAATAATAAAAACAACTTAATAATGACGTTTTTGTAAATATTAGTAGAAGCGGTGTTGCCATGCGCGTGGGACTGATTTCCAAAGTGGCGTGCGCTCTCGCATTTATGCACTTCAGCGTCGAATAATCCAGAAACATCGATGGAATTTCCTAACAGAACAGTTAGATGCAATGCTTCCAGAAACTTCAAAGCAGGAAATTTCGAGAGAAGTAGTGTCTTTCATGTCTCGAGCATTCTCGAAAATTCGAATTAGAGATCACGTTCTACGTTTCCAGAAAAGTCTGATGACAGAGACAATCTATTACCGACATCAAATTATCCCCTAGCTCACATAAGTTTCTAGAATTTTCGATTATAAACAGGGACTCCAAACATTCTGGAACCTTCTAGCTAGGTCGCTCTTGCAGAGACTGACCTCTTTGATCGAACCATGAATTCGTTTAAGCTTTCTCGAAATTTTGATTACTGTTTATTGACTGTGGCGTTCCAGAATCTTCAACGAAAAAAAAACTCAGAGACAATAGAGCCGTATCGATCGAAACTTCTGGAAAAAGTACATTTCTGAAAGTCAAGAGGGGGATTCCTGGGCAGCTACCCACCTAAGCTCAGGCAACATACTCGGTCAGTATTGCAGGGACCATACTCATTGGCCGAGATAAGATCACGTGCCAGTTTCCTACATGACCGACTGAGTTACCGACTGTCGGTAAATTGTCAGTCACCTACCGTCAGCGACAGTGGCACCATCTGTCGGCGACCGCTGGAACCACGTAGCTGCCCGCGAACTGTCATAGCTACACTACTTGCAGACAATGCCATCACATCCAACATATTGGAGAAAACAGCCAGAGTCCATCGTCCTGTTGGGCGTTTCGTTGTGAAATGAGTAAGCATTTGATCCATACAATCGACGTCGGCTTTATTTGCATTGTAAACGAAATCGCTTCTGATTTGATT
Source organism: Melikaiella ostensackeni (assembly GCA_032362435.1). Lineage (NCBI taxonomy): Eukaryota > Metazoa > Arthropoda > Insecta > Hymenoptera > Cynipidae > Melikaiella > Melikaiella ostensackeni. Next base: position 8,306,174 of record JAUMHM010000001.1, on the reverse strand, counting down.
GCTTCGCCTACACAATTTTTTGAGTAGTGCACGGTGGAAAGTAAAACTACGGTCTTATTCTTCTTTGGTACATAGCTGCAAATTGAAACCATATCATGGAATCCGAATTGAGATGAAAGAACAGGACGAGAATGACTTTTTCATTCCTCAAGAACACATCTTTTATTGAATCGAATTGTGACAAAAAATGCAATGCCAATATCAGAAAGTCGCTTAAGGACGTTGGATAAAGGGGACTAAGAAACTTTTTTGGTTGTCCCCAATCATGAGCACGGCCGTGACCCCACATTCATTTGCGGAAGTAGATTGTTGGATAAATAGCAAAAACTCATCCAGTATTCGGCGTCTGATGAAATCCTAGAATCCATATAACGAGAAATACAGAGCGTTTTTACGAGAAAATGAACGCGTTCACAAGGCGATAGCGGCCACTATTTTGTTTTAAAACGATGAAATCGCAGACTACGCAGAGAATCGCGGTCGGTAATTCATCTTTTTCCTAAAAACTAATTTTCGGAATATATAAATGGAAACTAAAAATTTTCGTTATAAACGTGCATTTCAAAATTATTTTTTGAAGAAATACAAAGGTAAAATACCATTTATAAGCTATTCACTAAGTTCACGAATCATTTATAAATGCATAAATTTACTAAGTTTAGACAATTATTTATTGCTAACTCGACAAGTCGCTTTACTATATGAATAAATAAATTTACCAACCTTGTGAAATTATTTTTCTTATAAATACGCATGTTATTGTTTTTTATGAATAAATAAATAAATAAATATACCAAATTTGCGAAATTATTCATTTACAAATTTACAAGTCCATTTTTATAAACAAATGAATTCCTTAAGTTGTCAAATTATTCATTTCTAACTTCATAATTCAAGTTCCTTCATAAATAAATAAGTTTAGCAACCTTGTGAAACTATTTATTTATAAATACACAAGTCTTCGATCTTTATGAATAACTATCTAATTCAATAAATTGACCAACTTTGCGAAATTATTCATTTCTATATTCACAAGTCTATTTCTTCTATACATAAATAAACTTACCAAGTTTGCAAAATTTTCTATTTTAAAATTCACAAGTCTCTGTCTCTCATGGATAAATAAATAAATTCACCAACTTCACAAAATTATTCATTCCCAAATTCACAAGCCTATTTCCTCTATAAATAAACAAACTTACAAACTTTGCGAAATTATCTGTTTCTAAATTCATAAGTCTATTTCCTTTGTAAATAAATGAACTTACCAATTTCGCGAAATTATTTATTTCTACATTCACAAGCCTAGTTCCTTTATAAATGAATAAACTTGACAATTTTGAGAAATTATTTATTTCTAAATTCACAAGCCTATTTCCTTCATAAATAAATAAACTTACCAAATTTGCGAAATTATTTATTTTCAAATTCACAAGTCTCTTCCTTATAAATAAATAAATTACATAAGTTATACAGTTATTTATTTTTAAATTCTCAGGTCCAATTCTCATAAACAAATTAATTCCCTAAGTTGTCAAATTATTCATTGCAAAGTTCACAACCCTCTTTCTTTCATAAGTAAATTACTTATTTCAGAATTTATAGATTTATAAGCACTACGGCACTAAAGTCCCTAATGTGTTGCACGTGCCAAATTAGATCTTCGGTGGATTTCGTTTTCTTTCGCTAGTGTTCAGATAAGAGTGTCGGCTTTTGTCAAATGGAAATTGCTATGACCCTTGCATGAAGCAGGTGGTCGGCTCCTCGCTCTGCTCATGGAAGGAAAGTATTTCTCGACTCCCCGCAGAATCCATGAATAAATATAAAAATTTGAAAATATATGCATTTATTTATATATTTTGAATTTATAAATTAGTAAAATTATGAAATTATAAATAATAGAAGAACTGGCAAGAATGAAATTATTTATAAATATTATATGAAAAAATATATTTTTTTTTATGATGACAGTTATTTACTTATTTTTCTTAATTCTCAAAATTTTTAATTTCTTCAATGACTCCTGTCGGTAATGCAGTACACTTCCTTATTATTGGTAAATTTATTCATTCATAAAGGAAAATGAATTGTGAAGTTAGGAATAAATAATTTGACAACTTAGGGAATTGATTTGTTGATAAGAAATGGATTTGTGAATTTGAAAATAAATAATTTCGGAAAGTTGGTCAGTTTATTTATTCGTAAAGGAAATAGGCTAGTGAATTTAGAAAAAAATAATTTTACAATGTTGGTAACTTTATTTATTTATGAAGGGAATGGGCTTGTGATTTTGTGGATAGATAATTCTGTCGAGTTAGTAAATTTATCTAATTATTCATTTATTCATAAATGACAGAGATTTTTGCATTTGAAAATAAATGATTTCGACAAGTTTGTAAGTTTGTTCATTTATAAAGGAAATAGGCTTGTTAATTTGAGAATAAATAATTCCTTAAAGTTGGTAAATTCATTTATTTATTTATTCATAAAGGACAGAGACTTGTTTATTTATAAATAAATAATTCCACAAGGTTGGTAAATTAATTTATTCATTCAGGAAAGCGACTTGTAAAGTTAGCAATAAATAATTGTCTAAACTTAGTAAATTAATGCAATTCTTAATGACTTGCGTACTCAAAAAATAACTTCATAAATAGTATTTTATCTTTGTGTTTCTGCAAAAAATTATTTCAGGATGCATGTTTATAACGAAAATTGTTAATTTTTATTCATTTATTCCGAAAATCAGTTTTCAGGAAAAAAATGAATTACCGATCGCGATTCTCTGCGTAGTCTGCGATTTCATCGTTTTAGTACAAAAAGTGGCTGCTATCGTCTTGTGAACGCGCTGCGAGCTCGGATTTTCTTTCTTTTTCATCTGTCAAATGCCGTCCCTTAATTCTCAAAAATTCCAAAAGTGTTTTTCGCTTATTTCCCTTTGAATCGCGAAATTCGTTTCATAATGGTGAACTTTAGTTCAATGAGGGATGCTATACAGAGCGTTTTTTTTATTTAGTGTCGGTGTTGTGCTGTAATATATGTTTGAAGTGAAGTGTGTTTGATACTCGCCATATCTTTCTCGGAATTCGTCTGCTCGGTGTTGATTTCAACGTTTCAGAAAATGAATATTTTCTATCAAAATATTCATTTCCTCATGGAAAACGCTCTGTATTTCTTGTTATATGGAATCCAGGATTTCATCAGACCCGAATACTGGGTGAGTTTTGCCTATTTATCCTACAATCTACTTCCGAAAATAAATGTGAGGTCAGGGACATTTTTATAATTGGGGGCAACCAAAAAAGTTTTTAAGTCCCCTTTATCCACGTCCTTAAGGGCATGTGACATAGTCAAATTCCTACACTACCGACCTTTTTTTTCAGTGTACCAAATTTTCTTTTTGAACCATAGAACTTTTTTTCAAAATAAGGTATCGGACTGAAAGTTTGGAAAATGCATCAGAAGATAATAACCTACGTTTATGTACTTCATTTGAGTCGGAATTTTGCAAAATATTATTTCCGAAGCTTTGACGCACAGGTTCGCCGGTCAACATTTAGCAGGAAATTTTTCTTTTACATCAAATATACTTGAATGACGTACATAAACGTACTTCATTGTCGTCTCTTGCATTCCGCAAAGTTTTAGGCCGATATTTTGCTTATAAAAAAAGTTCTATGGTTCAAAAAATTTCTCGATTAGCTCCCAGTTTTAATTTCTTCGGAAATAATTTTTTGCAAAGATCCGACTCAAATGAAGTACATAAACGTAAGTTACTGTCTTCTAATGCATTTTCTAAACTTTCAGTCCGATACCTTGTTTTGAAAAAAAGTTCTATGGCTCAAAAAAAATTTGGTACACCGAAAAAAAGAGGTCAGTAATGTAGGAATTTGACTGTGTCACATGCCCTTAACTCCATCCAATGCTGTGAAAAAGTTGTCAGCAATGGCTGTACGACTAGTGTTAGCGTACTGATTTGCAAACTGAAGCAATACATTTTCACCTTGTTTGGTTTCACGCTCTTCTCCATCTTCACGGCCTGTGTATAATTTTCCTTGCAACGGATATTTTGTTTTGGAATCGCATGCCCACCAAATTTTGATGTCATATTCCGCTGGTGTTGATTTTCAGCTTGCACTTCTCCCTCTACTTCTTCTTCTTTGTTACTATCAGAAATTTAGTTTAGTTCGATTACCGAATTTTCTTCAGTATCAGACGCATCTTCTTCAGGCACATAATCCATATCATCATCGTCATCGTCTCAGAATGGATCGTGTTCATCATTTTCATTAAGCTCTTCTCCAGGATTACGTTGAATTTCGATAGGTAAAGCCGCTGCCAATCGTGTAAGAAAACAGTATCCAATCTTCGTCTGCACAATCGCGTATTATAAACAAATTCAACTTCGTCACACATTTTTATTAACCAAACAAGCAATCACAAGAACCTCGCACATAAAATGTCATTCGACACTACAGTCTTATGCGTTCAACGATCACCGGATAGAATCTCACTGCTAAGAGACTGCGCAATGGTGTGTGTATACACATTTATGTTTGTATCCCAACACTAGTTCGTGACCGTATATACAAGGCTGCTTAAGCAAGTATGGTGTCAACGTAGATCAGCCGTTGACTGATCTGATAGAAGAAGAAGAATATTTATATTCGTAAATGCATATGAATAGACACACGTGCGTACGCGAATATTTACGCTCAACGTTCACATATGTTTATGCAAAATGCTAGGAGAATGCAAAAGGCAGTTTGAATGAAAAAATACCGAGAGAAACTGAAAAAAACACAGTAAAATGTTCAAAATGCATTATATTTTTAACATTCCTATATACAATATATAGGGGTCTGGCCAGACCACATGTGACAAACCGAAGTATATCCAAATATATATTCTAGCAATTATCCTTGTATGGCATGTATCCTGTCATTTTTTTAAAAATAATAGCTCATGAAATTTTATTTAAAAGTCAGAGAGTTTCAAGTCGCTAGCTCAATCAGAAGTATACTAAAAAATCGAGTTGAATCGCAAAAGGTCTGGCTGGACCCCTAAGCCAAACGGAAAATTGAACCTAAATTACAACTTGTGCCATTTCTTATAATTAATACGTAACTTATTCATAACTTGACTATAATTTATACGAATTTTCAAGTGTCTAACATAGAAAATAACAAAATAATATAGGTTTTTGAATCTAATTTAATAATAAGAGAGAAAAAAAAATTACCATTATGGACGCTGGTAAGATGGTGAATAATACTAGGGATTACTTCCCAAAAAAAATGAATTGTTATATTTATTTATTCATAGGGGGGGGGGGAGGAATAAGAAGAATCATCCCGGTTTGTTTGAAAAAAAGATAAGAGAATAAGTTGATTTGCACGCAGTCGCCACTTTTCCACGCAGGCGGTATCATTATTATTATTTTTCTACTGTGCAAAAAAAATGAAATGTTTTATTGAAATACGGAACGTTTTCCGAAGTTGTAATTCGAAAAACGTTTCCGATAGTTGAGATCCTCAGCTGGCGAAAGTCGTGAGTCAGGAGGAGGAAGGAATGCAGAAAGCAGAATGGAAGGACCCGCGCGTAAGTTAAAGGGAGACAGCGTCTCTAGGCAGGCGACGAACCGTGCTGACTGAGTGTAGTGATAGTTGTAGTGGAAAATTTGCGGAGTCTGGACGTAAGAAGGCGTGGCGTGTGCGGGCATAAGTCATGTTGGAGGTTTGCAAACTCGTCCTTGTAAACACTTCGAACGTGTCAATTTGTCACGCAGGCCATTTCTCAACTTGCAGAAAAAAACTTGAGTGGTGGCTCTCGTTCGACAAATTGTCGCTTTCTCAGGGGTTCCTCATCAGGCTGTTGGCCCACAACATTTCTTGTTTTGAAAATAGTTTTAACTCGTTCAATCAAAATGAAAAACAATTTCTACTACAAATTCGAAGGTCAAATATTCATTTAAAAAACAAGTTTAAGCGCACCTAGCGCGCGCGACTCGTTTGTCGCACTTCGCGCTCCAGAGTACTTGATCGTTGCGCTTAGCTCGTCGGCTCAAAATTTTAAATTAGAATGTTCCAATGCCATTTTCCATTCTTAGAGAACAAACTATGCCTCCTACCAACAAATGTTGGAGAAAAAGTTCACAGGTCTTCGTAAAAGCAGCAAGTTCGATATCTTAACTTTTTTTCGTATATCGCGTTATTTGACTCAAAATTTGAATTTTCGATTTTTCAAGAAAATTCAAAAAATTGTTGTGACAGTTTTTTCGAGCATTCAAAAGGTAAGGTTTCTCTTTTGCTAACTTTTTTTCATATCGTGCTTTGTATGTCTTAAAATTTTTATTTATTTTTATTTTTATTTTTTTTTCTAATTTTTGTAAATACTGTAACTCTGATAATTTTTCTTTTCATCGGAAAAAGTCAGAAAAATAAATTATTTGAGTTTTTATGTACTGCGGATAACCGTTCATATGATTTTCACATTTAAAAAAAAATGGTATCAAAATTTTTAAAAATGCTCTAACTTTTCGAATTTTCATCCAAAATGGCTGGATCACGAATTTGACCTTCAGTTTTTGACATTTAAGGATTGTACCAAAGGCCAATCCAAAAGATTAATTTTTTCAAAAGTTATTGTGCTCAAGTCTGCACTCTCGTGCGAATAATAAAGTACAATATCATCCCAAATACCTGTTAATATCAAGTGATCCTAATCACCTATTGTTGTCACATATCGGTTTATTATACTCCGGTGCACCCGAATTGAGCCAACGGTCAGGGTTTGACCTGAGCGTTGGAGGGCACCTTTTATTTTCGACCCGAATTGAGCCAAATCTACCTGTCTCCTGATCACCCGTATATGAGAAGGTGGTTCTCCTACCTAAGGATGCACTGTTTAATTTTCCATTACCTCTTTGGCGGAAATCACTCCTATGACTGATCACAAAAATAATGTAAGTCACACCCATACCCCTTTCCAATGTTTCTTCAGGGAAAAGCACTCTCGTGACTGATCACAGAAATATTGTAAATTTTATGTTTTGCATTTCATTTCTTGTTTCATACCCTTTTGGCTCAACTTAGGACGACTGAAAACTGCTACCTGACCGCTTGGCTCAATTCGGATCTAGAAAGGTAAGGGGGGTTGACAATTAGCTCAATTCGAGTGCGCCCATTATACTCTGTGTAGGTATTTGTTATTATTCTTGTATTTATTCTGTCACTCGGATACAAGTAATCTCATTTATCAGTCTATAAGCCTTTCGATTTCAACAGAAATCACTGTCTCTCATTTTTGCAACGGATTACAGAGTAGACTCCGGTCCGCTTGTAAATAAGTAAAACTCTGATTAAGTTGTTCATTTTCAGAAGCTACCTCGTGGACCAGGTTAAGAAATTGACTTCGATCTGCCCGGAGAAAAGCTTAGAAAAAAAATCTTCATTTTTTTTCAATGACACACGAATATTTAAGTGCACAAAAACAAAGCGATATTTTAGTTTAAATCACAATAAGAAAACGTGAAGCGCAATTTATCCTCTTAGGATTCGTAAAATTTGCTATAAAAATTAGTCTTCCACATTTTCGCAACCAGATTACAAAATGAACTCTGGTCTGCTTGTAAATGTGGAGTTTTCTCATTTTTGCTTTTATTTTCTGATGGTAATTTCGTGGACCAGTGGACAAAGTTGACATCGTTCTGCTCGAAAATATACCGAGGGAAAATATCCCTATACGAGGTGTGACAATTAAGTAATGAGACTGATTTAATTGCCGCGTTTGTGGTAAGCCTGGGGCCCTCAAATTTT
>JAUMHM010000001.1:8283070-8298257 GCA_032362435.1 Melikaiella ostensackeni | reverse complement strand
TAAGAATGTAATAAAATAATAAGTTAATATGTTAATTTTTACACAACTTTATTCATATATGTCGAGTGACAGTTGTTATACTCTTCACTCAAAGTGGAAGGTTAGTCACGACCGAAATAATATTTCTAAAACATCAAAAATATTAAATTCCAACCGAAAATGAAATAGTTACATTTTAAGTTCGAAAGATATATATTCTGAATAAGAAAATAACCAATTGAATAAATAAAAACACAAATACATAAACATACAAATAAATAAATAAAAATAGAACCAATTTTCAATAAAATATTTAAATTTTCAACGAAAGAAATGAATTTTTGTTAAAGAAGATTAAGTTTCCACCAAGAAAAATGAGTTTTCAACAAAATACATGTATTTCCAAACAAATATTTGAATTTTCATCTTAAAAAGAATAATTTTCAGATAAAGAGATAAATTTTTCACCAAAAGAGATGAATTTCCAACTAAAAAAGAAAATTTTTAAACAGATAGTTGAATTTTCAACTAAGAAATATAAATTTTAAATCAAAAATAGAATAGTTAAATTTCCAACGAAAGGGATAAATTTTTAAGTAAAATGACGAATCTTCAATTAAAAAAAGGATTTTTCAACAAAACAGTTCAACTTTCAACCAAAAAAGATTTTGAATTTTAAATCAAAATCAATTGAGCTTAACCAAAAAAGACGGATTTTCAACAGAAGAGTTGAACATTAAACTAAACAGATGAATTTTCAACCAAACAGTTGCATTTTCAAGACAAGAAGACGAATTTTCTACAAAACAGTTGAATTATTTAACAAAAAATTCAATGTTTAACCCAAAAAGATAAATTTTTAGTAAGACAGTTGAATTTTTCACCGAAGAGGATCAATTTCCAACAAAATTGTTAAATTTTCAACCAAATACATGAACTCGCAACTAGAAATGATAAATTTTCAACCAAAAATGGAACAGTTGAATTATCAATTGGAAGAATTTATTTTCGACGGAAAAATGATGAATGCTCAACGGAAAATGTAATAAGTGAATTGTTGAATTCAACCAAATAACGGATTTCCAACCAAAAATATGAATTTTTAGTAAAGAGAGAGAAAAAATCAATCAGATTGGTGAAATTTCAAGCCAAGAAGGCGATTTTTTTACAGAACAGTTAAATTTTCAATCCGTGAATATTAATTTTCAACAAAAAAGTTATTTTTCAACCAAATCATTAAACTTTCTACCAAAATAATTAAATTTTTAACCCGAACAGACAAATTTTCAGTAAAACGGTTGAAATTCCAAACGAATAGAATAGTTTTCTATCAAAATTGTTGATTTCTGAACAAAAAAATTAAATTTTCAAGCAAATAATAAAATTTTTCAACAAAAAAGATGAACCGTCAACTGGAATAGTTAAATTTTCAGTCAAAAAGCTTAATAAAAAAAATTAATATATAACTCGTAAATTAACCTTTTTTTTATTTCTAAAAGTGTTTCTATAGATTTTAGAAAATATTGAATTCCAGGAAAGGGCAAAAATTGCAATTTATGTACCTATATTGGTCTATAAATCTTTATTACTATCTCCCACCACAATCTGAATATTGAAAATGAAAAAATAGTTACAAAAGCAATAAAATTTATTGAATGTTGTAAAAAAGACTTGTGAACTACGTTTCGAAAGTAACTAAAAATGTAACAATTTTTATAATAACTCTTACTGAAAACAATGTAACTAGTTACCAGTTCGTTACTCATTTACAAAAGTAACTTCGCCACCACTATCGTTACCAAAAAAAGAAACTTAAAGAAAGAAGAAGTTTAATTAAATCGAATGATTTTCTCTACTTTTTTTTCCTTCTCAGTGCTATGAGATCCAAGCTGAAAGGTTCGGATCACTGATTTTTCCTTAGTAGTTGGTATAAATGATTTTAGTAATTTCCAATAGTATAATATATATTATACTTACAAGCAGAGTTGAGAAAAACCGCGAAGGTTAAGGAGAGAATAGCAACCTTCATTTTCACTGAGAAGAGGAGCCTGATTCTTGACGAATTTCATAAGCAGTGTAAAAGAGGAATTCTGAATGACAAATTACTGGTATATATACTGACCCTTGTCACATTGTAAATTGCAAAAGATTTTAAATGTTCGTAAGAGGCTCAGGAAACAGTGTTGTTTATCTTTCATTCGCCTTCTTCTTTTTCAGCCAGAGGTAATAATTTATTCTCTACAAAGTCTAAAAAGTTCACGTCTACTTGAATATTTCGGTGAATTATGTAAAAAATAACGAGAATTTTCTTTGAAATGTTCAGAGATATTTATTTTAATTTATCTCTCTGAATTCCTTGAACCTCCCGTTGTAATCTTTCAAGGTTACAATCTGGAATCTCTAAGCTTTCTTTTAATATCCATTTTATCACAATCTGAGGATACATGTTTTAAGATATTCTGACTTCCAATTCCATTTAATTCTTAAAAATATAGAAAGGACACATATTTTTCAGAAACGGTTATAACCATCGTAAAGCTTGTCAAATTTTCGTTTTAGATCTGTTAGTTTCAAATTCTATTTGGTTTGGTTTTGACGCGATAACATTTCATTGAAAAATGGTCTGCACATTCGTCTCGAAAAGTTGAAAATTTGAAGGAGTAGCCTCTCTATATTATGCTTCAAATTGGATCATAAAATTTTCCCATGTAAGCTTAGGGTGGGGTTCGAAAATATGAGTGACACATCAATGTACAAGAAGTTGCCATCGTCATTTTTTTTCAAACGAATAAAAGTTGTTTTGATTTTTTGAAAAAATGAAAATTGAGCCAACATTCACAGCAAACTTTTTTTGGGCCATCACACCCAAAATTGAAAAAAAGCGAATTTCGAAAATCTAAAAGTTGTAATGAGTTGTGCTAGGCGAGTACAACAACAATCCCTAAAAATACTTCTTATGAAACGCTCATAGTTTACTTTGATTAAGTAAATATAACCATATTATTTCAGTATAAATTTGATTTGATAAATGAAATTATGCATTACCAATATTGCTTTATTTCCGAGTACGGTAAATACAACAATTGAAACAGCAGATCAAATTTATTTTGCTGTGCCAAGCGAAGAAAAATGACGAAATGCTTGGTTTGAAGCTGTTGGCTGCTCTTCCATCATTTCAAATGTTTGACTTTATAAATGTAAATAAATTTTGACATATCAAGTATAGATATAAAAAAATTAAATGCGGCACGCGATTTTTTCAAAAGAAAACTGATTAACAAATCACAGGTAAGAAAATTCGATTTTTATTCGTTTAAATAATCATTAGTCAATCAATAAGTAGTTCGTGTTCTTCTCACTTTAAATTTTCAAATTTTAATTTTCCTTTGATTATCTTACTCAGGATTAGGATTGGCCTTTGGTACACTATTTTAGTGTCAAAAACTGAAGGTGAAGTTCGTTGGCCAGCCATTTTGGACAGAAATTCAAAAAGTTAGAGCATTTTCAAAATTTTTGAGATCATTTTTTTCAAGATTCGAAAAATTATATGTGCGACTATTCGCAGTACTCGAAAAGTCGAACAATTAATCCTCATAACTTTTTTCGATGAAAAAAATTATGAGAGTTATAGTATTTTCGAAATTCAAAAAAAGAAATGAAAATGAAAATTTTCAGCCAAACAATGCACGATATGAAAAAAATTAGGAAGAAAAAAAAACGTTGCTTTTTGGAAGCCCTACAAGATTGTCATATGTTATTTTCAAATTTTCATGAAGAATCGAAAATTCAAATTTTGAGCCAAATAACGCGAGAAACGAGAAAAAGTTAAGGAATCAAAATTGTTGCTTTTACGACGACCCATAAGCTTTCTCTTGGACGTTTTTTGGTAGGAGGTATAGTTTGTTTTCTTAGTATGGAAATGATATTGGAATATTTTAATTTTAATTTTTGAGCCAAGCGACGCGAGATAAAAAAAGCAGAATAGTAGAATTTGTGCTTTTAACAAGTCAAACAAAATTGCCGTTAAACATTTCTTAATAAGACCAATCATAAATCATTGAGATAACTTTTATATGGTGAGCACAGAAAATCAAGCGCAAATATTATGATGAGAATATATCCTTTTAGGCCGATAGAGCTTCAAGTGAATAAATTTCTTTTTTCATTTGAAATCAAGAACAAATTTAGTCATTTATACATGAAGAACATATAGTATAACACCGACCGCAAAGCGCGCTGAAAATGTGCCCGCACATTTTGGGCCCACATGTGGGCACATTTTCAAATATGCAACCTCTTCAGCGTCACGAGATCGTTAAAAAGGCCTATCTGTCATAAGTGCCTTATGAACAATCACCGTACGAAAGATTGCCGTCGAGGTCCATGTCGCAAATGATGAAAGAGGCACAATTCGTTGTTGCATTTTAGCGAAAAGCAGAGTGAAGATAAGAAAAACAATGCGGAGTGTTCGACAACCAGCCTAGTTAATCTTCAAAGGCAGGTACGATCTCAATTAGTCTAAGGTACCGCTATTGTCGACATCCTGGATAGCAAGGCCTTGTACAAGCCTTGTCGCGCTTATTTGAACTTATGCTCCCAATATTGAATACTTAGCATCAGTGAAGATAAAATCTCATTATGACGACAGTGTCGATTTTCATATCTCCTGTCTCGCATTCAAAGAAATTTCAGAACTCACTCCCGTGCTTCCAATTGTTCTAAGTTCACTGAAAATACCTAGCGAAATCTTTTAAGCAGACCCAGATTTTCATCAACAAGCAGAGGTTATTCTTTTGATTGGCACTGAATACTTTTACAATCTCGTGCGAGCCGGAAATATCGCGGTCAAGGGTCAATCGGCAATCTTTTAGGAAACGGATTTTGGTTGGATATTCTCGGGTCGGTATGTCAATCCGCAACCAACCAATTCTAAATTCAGTAACTGGTCAACTTAAATAAATCGCAAGTCACGTGTAATGCGATAAGGTTTCAAGGTATCCCCCTTTTATGGGAATTAGGGGACGACAAGCCTTCAAAGATTCTTTCAGGAAAAGAAACGGCCGCGGAAAAAGTATATGTGGATACGGTAAAACGTGATGAAATTAGTCGTTATTGCGTGAAGCTTTTCAATAACAAAAAGGAGTTGTCACGCGACCCACACAACATCGCATTTCATCGTTTCTACACGCCAAAGAAAGAATTCAAGAGAAATCCTAAATTTCATTCGCAGTACTCGGATTGCATGCAAGGGTACATAGACAAGGGGCATATGAAGCCCGTAAGTAATCAGGAGCTCTCAAAATCTGGTTTTTAAATACTCCATCACGCGGTTATCAAGAATGACAACATCATGACAAAGACTAGAACTGTATCCGATACTTCCGCGAAAACTTCGACCGGTTTATCTTTAAATAACACTTTTATGATTGGACCTACAATCCAAGTCAACCTTTATTCAATCGTCACTCGCTTCAGGTCATTTCCATACGCGTTATCCGCCGACACTCAGCAAATGTATCGTCAAATTCTAGTGTTTTTGGAAGATCGCAATTTTCAAAGAATTGTTTAGTGGCCAAGCACGGATCAGCCGAAACAATTTTCTTCGCATGATCGAGAAACGTTTGGCACCACATGCGCGCCACATCTTGCAATTCGCACTCTGCACCAGCTTGCAGCGGACGAGCAAGAGGTCTTCCCTGTTTCTTCAAAAATTCTAAAGCGCGATTTTTACTTAATCGACCTTTTGGCGAAGAGAGTGTTCAAGTTGTGAAAATGGGCATCAAACAATCCTAGGTTTTATGCTGATTCTATCAATACTTCTACAAAAGAACACATGTCTCTCGATTTGTCAGATACCGCAAAAACTTTGGACCTCCGATGGAATTTAAGATCTAATGCAATTTTTCATTCAGTCTCGCTCTTTCAAAAAAGCAAAACGTATCAAAGAATAGCAGTCTCCTCGCATTAAACTCTTTCATGGATCACGGAATAATTAGGGTGGGAGACAGTCTAGAACACGCGAACGTTTCTAAATTGCAGAAAGATCCTATTAAACTTCTCAAAAGTCATCATGTTACAACCCTAATAATTCCCAAAGTGTATTTCCATCGTTTGCATGCTGGGGTCAACTTTACCTTGTGTGGAGTCCGAGAAAAATGTTAGACTATCGGCAGTCGCAATGCAGCCCGGCACATTATCCGACAGTGCGTGAGATGCACTCGCGCAAGACCTCGTGAAATAGAATATTTAATGGAGAACTTACTGGGAAACCGTTTGAATTTTTCACGACCTTTTCTTAACGTGGGCATGGATTATTGTGGGCCATTTTATACGAAAGAACATCCCCATCGAAACAGAAAAAAAGCTTAAAATGCTCGTATATGTCGCCGTATTTATATGCCTTGCGACTAAGGCAGACCATCTCGAATTAGCTAATGACCTGGCGACTGAAGCCTGCCTCGCATGCTTAAAGAGATTTTTTGCTCATCGAGGAGGACCACAGTCGATACAATTTCTCGTGTTAATAGAAGAGGACCATCAACCACCCTTAAAGTGGCCTCTGGGTCGCATCACCGCCGTTCACCCAAGATTAGACGAAATCGTGTGAACAGTAATGATTCGACGTGGATCTGGCACCTACAAGCGAGCCTTGCGACGACTGTGCCCATTGCCAGTCGACTGTGAATAAATGTATCTTTTCTCCTTAGCTCCATCAATTCACAATTTTATGCTCTGACTATAATATTGACTGTAATAATTCTAAGTCCATATACTAATCGCAGCCATGTTTTTTCATTCAAATTGTATTTCCTCTAAATTTTCTGAAACAAACTTTCTTGAAGAGCGTATGCTATTCCTCCGTCATGAAATTTAATAATTTGTAGTTTTTCGAACGTTGGACGTTCAAAGAGGGCCGGAATGTTACGGCGTAACAATATATATTTATTCAAATCAGAATTGTTACAGCTGGATTTTTCATATTTTTTTGTAAGATAGTAAACGCAAATTCCAACGTGACAATAACTAGGTTCAGCGACTTGAGACGTAGAAAAAATCAAGGTTCTTGATTTATTGTGGGTATAAAACATAGTCCTAAACATTTGTCTCCGGAATTTGACGGATTTTAGTACTTAGACCATTTAGTTTATGATTGTAACCAGGGCCCGGATCTCTCAATTTCTAAGACCATATTGAACAAAAAAAGGGGTCCTCATCCAGCCTTAAGTTAATGACCCAACTTTCCCAAAAGATACCTACCCGAGTTGGCTCAAGACTCCTGCAAACCCCACTCTGTCAACTTGCAAAATGCAGATACTTCGTCGGACTAAGAGTGAACTTTTCCATAGAGCTTAGATACAATTCGACCTTCCTGCTCATCACTTTGAGAGCAACTTCTATTACTCGTGATTAATGACTATCTTCTGGGAGTGATTGAGATGGCCTATCATATGTTTTGGTTGGGGAGTTTGCTGCGTGAATGCAGGAATTTAGAGCTAAGTGACCGAAAGATAACCGCGAGTTGCGGAGCTTCACTTACCACCCGGGGTGAAGGGGGTGGAATTCGTGGTTGTGGTGGTGTTTGTGTCTGGTGAGGCTTCTTTCTGTTCCTTCTTGTTAAGGAACTCGTCAAGTTAGGCCATGGAGAGAACCCGGTTTTGTTGACAGCTTGGCGGGGTTAGGTAAGTTCAACTAGCGTCGTGTCGACGGACAAGTCGCTGTCAGGCTTAAAAGCCGTCCATAGGCTGTGACTCTGGAATTCCTTCCCTTTTTTTAGGGAAGAAAGGCGAGCATGGTCTCGCGATACCATGGCAAGAAGGTCTCTAGAAGTTTGAGTTCCTTCGGAAAAAGTTGGAATCTGAAGGGCACGGTCTCTTGGCCAGTGGTGAGGTCAAGAGTGAAGGGGAGAAAGTCTCAGGGGACCCTTCTGCTGCCGGAAGAAGGATATCGTCGCCGGAACTTTCGGCGGTGTGTTCCTCGACAGTACTTGGCCCCTGCGAGGGCTCAGCTACCTCCAGCCATTTTCCCGGGGTAGGAGCAAGGGCTCCCTTCGAGATTGAGCGTACTGGGAGGAGAGAGGAGTGGTTGATTTCGCATCCCGAGCAGTCCCTGTAAGGGTGGAGCAGCCAATCCTGGAGGCGATCGCCCTAGGAGGAAGTGAAGGGCCACAGTTTGGTACCCCAGATGTCAGGGAGTGGTTGCAGCTTGGTACTGAGCGACTTCTGTAGGCGCTTTCACTTCTGGGGAAGTGAAAGTAGTGCGTGGCTCCCCGTAGAACAAAAGGAGAGGCAAAGTCCGGGGAGTGTTATGCTTCCGGGGTCGCTAACAAGACCTAGAATCGTGGGTGCCCGGTCGTCCTTTGACGACAGCGATCAAGGCCCATGAGGATGAGGTGGCATGTTGTGCCTCAAGGGCACGCCTTTGTCGACGGAGGCAAGTGGCTTTATTGGGGCGGGGACATTTTATGACTGAGCAATAGGGTAGTCTAAAAAATTTTCTAGCACTATTCTAAGATAAGATAGCTATAAACAATAATACAATTTTCAAACGAAAATGTTTGTTAACTTGTATTAATTATTACCTCACTAAACGAAAAGTGAATAGAAAGTTGAAAATTCAAGAAAAAACCACAACTATCTAGTATTGCTATATGAGAAGATAGTTATAAGCAAAAATAAATTGTTTAAACAATTATTTTTGTTAAATTTTATTAATTATTACCCCACTCTAATTAAAAAGTAAAAGCAACATAAAACGGTCTTATGGGTGTGAATTTCAGAAAGTAAAGTTTGATTCCTATTTCATGGCAATTTATGTAGAGAATATTGTTGATTCTGCATGAAATTCACAAAAACGTCTTTTTTTCTTATGGAAAATACATGTCATACTTCATGGGGATTGAGGAACCTCTAAATATATTTTTTTTCAACAAAAAAAAAGACGCATTCACTTTTTTACTGAGCAGTGCACTTAAATTCGGCTCAATTTGTCAAGAAGGCATGAAACATGGTACATTTATTCTTTGGGACCTAAAAATAAATTAGGATCGGGTGCTCAATATTTTTTAACATTTTTGTTTAAAACTTTACAGAACTTAAAAATAAACAAAATAGCGTCCGTTTTTTCTAAAAACCAAAAACTTTCTTTCAAATATGCATTGTGCGGGAAAATATCCGAAGGGAAAATTGTTTTTTCTGAAGATTTCTACAAAAAGTTTTCGAGGCATTTTTCGATATTTTAAGCTTTTTTTAAGTATTTACAAAACGTGAATTTTTTTCTTCAAAATAGTTGTTTTTCTTTCTGACTTCTAAAATATGTATTAGTCAATGCTTATGGACCTCCAGTGGAAAAACATTAGTGACACTGATTTCCTTTATTGGTAACACTTTTTTTTCAAATCGTTTTTTCGGACATTTTCAAAAATTGCATTTTTTCAGTTAACGCTTTAACTCTGTGTGAGGGGTTGTTTTCATGTTGATTCGATCAGGTAGGAATATAAGTGACTTTTATTTACTTCAAAATCCAAAATTTGAGTCTTGATTACCAATTTGGAAAAATTCAGATTTGTATTTCGATATATGAACTCAAAATCGAACAAATTTTCAATAGAATGAAAGCTGCATTGAAAATTATTAGTATAGAGAGCGTGATGAAAATGAGGATTAATGCTTCAAATTCTGGATTTTGAAGAAAATAAACGTCACTAACATTCCTATCTGATCGAATTCACATAGAATCGACACCCCACACATAGTTCAAGTTCTAACTGGAAAAACGTAATTTATGAAAATTGACAAGAAAACAATGGTTTTAAAAAACGAAAAAAAAATCAATGTCACTAACATTTTACCACCTGAGGTTTATAAGCAAGTGATTTCTTACATGTACTCTGAGAGTCAGAAAGGAAAACAACTATTTTGGCGAAAAATTCACATTTATAGAAAAACCCATAAAAGGGTTTGAAATATTGAAAAATGTCTTATGAACTTTTTTGTTAGACTCTTCAAGGAGCATAACTTTCCCTTTTGAGTTTTTCCTGCTTATATCGCATATTTTCCAAAAAAAAATCCCAAATTTTTATTTTCAGATAAATGGCCGCCAGTTGCTTGATTTTTAAGCTTTTTTAAATTCTCTGGTGGATTTCGAAGACTTGAAATACCTCTCATGAGACTTAAACAGGAAAAGTTTATTATTTTCATTATTTTGGAATATACCAGATTTACAAAAAAAAAATGTACTGATTTTTGTTCTATAAAAAAAGGTGGTCCACCCCTCGATAAATTATATTCTTGACTTTATCAAATATCTCAACTACTTAAAAAAAATTCCCTTTTTTCGCAAATAATTTATAATTTTAAATTTATCAAATACCCCAAATATAGAGAATCATTTTAATCATCGTTTGGAAAATGTGAGGAATACGTGAAAGAGTCAAATGAAAAATCGGGATTATTATCTTTCAATCAAATTTATGCCAACCTCAAACATGCAGGATCAAGTACTAATTCTCAATGTCCATTCGGAAAGGTGTGATTTTCTTAATTTATATTTGAATTCCATGATTTTTCTTTGAATTATGTGTATGTTTTCAGGTTTAGTTAAAAAATAGAATATATGTATAATAGTTTGTACGATTATTATTTTCTTGCTTCAGTATAACCTTTTTGAAAGTCCTTATGTGTTTAAATGGAAGGGAGATACATTACCTAAAAGTTATTGTAATTATAATGTGAGACTCACCATGTAGCTGACTTATGCATTGAATGGTCAAGAAGTTCTTCTTTCAAAATCTGAATTTGAAGGTTGTGTTATTTGTGAAGAATATTTTCCAATTCCAATTCCTTATAAGCAAAGAAATTGTTATAACTGTCTCTATGTATCTGCATTTATTTATGTCTATCATAATTTTATATGTATACATACAGTACGTTGGTCGTTTGATAAGTAAGATGAATTTCCCTCTAGATGGCGTCAAAATGAACTTTGTAGTATATGGCCAGGAAATGGCACTCTTCAAACTAACCTCTACCAAGCTCCAGCCAAATCCGATACTTAGTTTGCGTTTGACATACGATCGGAGTGAGCGTGTCAGTAGTTTTCGAAAAAATGGCGAAAGAGGAGTTCCGTGCAGTGATAAAACATTTTTATTCAAAAAATTAGACGGCCGCGCAGATCAAAGCCGAATTATACGAAGTCGCGGGAAGTCTGCTCCTTTGCTGGAAACGGTTTATTTTTGGATAAACGAATTTACATATGGCCGAACCACAACTAAATATGAAGCACACTCCGAACGCCCAATTGAGGTCACCAAATCAGATATGGTGGGAAAAATTCATCACATCATTGTGAAAGATACCCGAATCAAGGTGCGTGATATTTCTGAGGCTGTAGGCATCTCCAATAAATGAGTCTATAACATTATGCACGAAAAACTGCAGGTTAAGAAGGTACAGGTACGTGCAAGATGCAAAAGCGCAACCGATAAGATGTTTCAGCGCATTGTTGGGCGAAGTTTAATCGTAATTTACAGGACTTTTTGCGTCGATTTGTGATCGTGGACGAAACCTGGATCCACCCCTATACACCCGAGACAAAACAGTGATGAAAGTGCGCCCAAGAAGGCGAAGACTGCTTTCTCAGCTGAGAAGGTGATAGTCACAGTTTTTTGGGATTCCCAAGGAATCATCTTCATTGATTACTTGGAGAAGAGTACAAATATAACAGAAACGTACTATACATCATTATTGGACCATTTAAAAGCTGAGTTTTTCACGCGAATCCCATAGAGCGAGACTCTTTTAATATTAAATATAAAAACCTTTCGCAAACGACGTTTCTTCATTCGGTAGACAACCATTTCATAAATCAGACCTTTAAATATTAAGAGAAAGAAAGACTAGCCGAAACACCCATATCGAGGAAAAGAAAGAAACTTTCTTTGCCCTGGTGTGGACATACCTACGCACGTAAGTATAGCCATATCAGGATAAGGAAGATACGTTTTTCCTCACGCCGGCGGAGTGGCAGAACCGAGTGTAGATGAGAGCCGCGAGTACAGCGCCCACGAAACTTAAACGCGCGCATCTCCCTCCACTCGCTCCTTACTCCTCCGGTCAGCATCTCGTGACTCTCGCGAGGCGTGTTGAAAATAAAAAGGCGCGTTTGCGACGAAATGGCCAGAACGATCAGGGTTGGCTAACCTCTCTGATCCAAAATACTAACGGCCGATCAACCGCCGTTAGCTTATACTTCCTTCCCGGCCTAGTCCTCCGCTTCGGCTAGGAACCACTACGACTACCAAAAGCAACTTCACTTTCTCTCTCACTCCCAGGGTTGGTCATCCGCTCTGGCCAGTGACCACCTCGATCGGCCTGCGCGCCATTCCGCTTTACGCTATTGTCTCTTTCGCGCTCAGGGTTAGTCACCGCTCTGCTTATGAATTCGCTGTACTCTGAATCTGCTAAAATAAAATACTGACTATAACTACATAACCGTTGTGCCTTTTTTTCATTTCCTCCTTCCTCTATTTACCGAGACTACTGGCATACCAGTTACTCATTTCGCTGGTACGGTTGGCATACTAGCTGCACTCGACTGGATCCGCAACCTCAACCCCACGCTTTTCTCTTGCATGTTATTAATTATTATTATATAAGTTTTCCGTTCCTCCTTCTAACGAGACAAACCCGTAAACGACCTTCGTAAGAATACTTATTCAATTTTAACCGACAGGAGAAAGAGAGATCACGGAAGAATGTTGAGTGAGAATAGATAGAGGGACAAGGGAAGATTAAGAAAGGAGAGGGGAAAAAGTAATAGAATATAGAGTTATCACTTATATCAGTGGGATTTCAAATTCTCGTGGAAGTTCCTAGGAAGAGGCTGGGAAAACAGGTGGGAGAGAAGAGAAGTATACCACACAACCAAACGGATTTTAGGAGAGGGATGGATACCTGTTGATAACATTTACGTGCTCAATTTTTCAGTCAATAGGAACTTGGGGCGGAAGAAAGGGATACTGGTTGCACTGTTTATGGATTTCAAAGCAGCGTTTGACTCCGTGAACAGGAGGGTGCTATGGAATACCATGAAAGAGAGAGAACTGAAAGAAGGTTTGATAGAGAGGATAAAAGTGATATTCGTGGAGACTAGGATAAGAGCAAAGATAGGAGAAAAGAAAAAAGAGGGATCCTGAACAGGAAGGGAATCGAGATAAAGGTGCTCGTTGAGCCCACTCCTGTTTAGCGTCCTATCTGCAGACTTTGAGAAGAAGATGAAGAGGTAATGAAAAGGAGGGACAATATTGGGAACAGGCAAACTGTATTCAATGGCATACGCCGACGACGTGGTTCTCGTGGCGGATGATGAGAAAGTCTGATGATGAGTCTGATGATGAGAGCGTTCGAAGGGTATGTGAGAGAAGAATATTTATCGGCGAATATGAGTAAGACTAAGATGATGTGTTTCATGAAAAGATAGCGTAGAGTAGAGTACAAATGGAAGATAAATAGCGGGTTGGTGGAGTTTTGCTACCTAGGTTTTTGGTTCCGAGCAGGAGGAGGAAACGAGCTGCAGGTGAGAAAGAGAATGTGCGAGCAAAGTAATGGGACAAGTGTGGGATAGAGGAAAGAGGAGGTTCAAGGACGATTGAAAGATGAGACGTGTCAGTGTGGTCAGTGTTAAGTTACGGAATGGAAATTTGGGGATGGAAAGGGCATAAGACAGTTGAAAGTCTGCATGAGGGACTTCTGAGATGGTTCGTGGGGGTGAGTTGGGCCTGCCCAGGTTATATGCTAAGGAAAAAAATAGGACGAGAGAAAATGGGGGTAAGGCAACTGAAAAGATCCTGGGATCTTGAAGAGAAACTAAGAAGAGGGAGGGAAGCAGGTTTGCTCAAGCGTGTTATCTTCATTTGCTTCTTTTGGATTTATAAGTTTATCTTTCTTCTTGTTTTCTGCAAGCCTAGTTTTTTGTTTGTTTATTTCTGCAATGAAATCAGGTGTGATGAGGATTTTCTTCACTTTTTCGAAAAATTCTGTGATTTTATCGTCTCGGTTAACCAAGTTTCCAAAAATCACTTCTATATATTTATTAAACAGGTTATTCCGGATCCCTTGGAGCAGATGTGGAGGATCGTAAAGCGGAATTATCTGCTGCCCGTAAATCTTAATTTTTGCAGCTGAAAAAATAAACTTAATTATTTTCTGGTAAAAAGAAAGAAGTAAAAAAAGAAAATGAAAAAGTAAGTGCTTACTGAATTTCGTGCCATCACTCGAGCATTTTTCTGACAGTTTTTCTAAGCCAAGTATTTATGCAAGACACATTGGTTATGCCTTGGTCACAAACAGAGGCGACAATCTCAAATCCCGCTTTAGAGACAGCTCGTACGATTTCTCTAATGCACCTTTCTGATTGTTTGGCGCTTGTACTCGATTTACAAATATTGTAAATGAGTGGCATAATCTAATTTCTGTGAATTCTTCGGGGGATGAGTACAAGTGCATGATCAGCGAAATTATTCGTCCTGGCATTACCCTCATCCTCAAAGCCAATGATCCTATCCAATTTTTGATCATAATAAATTTGTGAATCGATGGAAAGTTCGTTCCATGCTAGAGAACAAACTTTTTTCTTTTCAGTCATGTGTTCACCTTCTTGTTTCAAATAATCAATAATTACTTGATTAACTGATTACTTCAAGATAGCTAAGGCCAAAATTTTGTCATACAATATGAATCTTCTTGCCTATGTAAAAAAAGGAGGAAGAAACCATTTCATTCTACGAAAGTGAATTAAATTAAATTGACAGTTTTGATATGTAGAATTTATCACGGATTACTGCAATTTTGAGTTATGCGAGAAATAAAATTAACAAGAGTTCCAAGAAATCTCGTAAAAACTCCCACTTTTTTATTGTAAATACAAAAGTATTATTATAAAGTGAAGAATTCTAAAACTATATATATATTTTTTTTTATAAAATGGTCAAACAACCACCCCAGGGTCCCCCTGGGAGCGACTGCCATCAAAATGACACCGGCTCCCAGTATAACCGCGGTAAATCACACCCATGGCCACGTCTCACAACCGTGAGATGGGCGGCCACAGGCGTGGGATGTATAAGCGCGGAACGAACGAGTTGATATGCAAGCTCTTCCGCATATGCATGATCTTACGTGTGGCAATATCGAGGGCCGTGAGCTCGTGCTTC
>JAUMHM010000001.1:8271557-8282970 GCA_032362435.1 Melikaiella ostensackeni | reverse complement strand
TTTCTGCTACAAACACACACTAGAGTGAATTAAACATATACTTGTTTCAAATTATATACTGTTTGATGCGAAAAATATGTTTTCTATTACTTTGACTCCTATGATAATTTGAATTTACCGCCCTCTCTAATTTGAGTAAATAGCGAACCATTTTGCCGCGAAATTTAAATGATGTAATTATTATTTGAGTATTTTAAAATAAATTTAACTATTTGAGCGATTACAAAGTGAAATAAAACGTAAAATATAAACAGGAAGACATTTTTTATTTGAAATTTAATAAAAATAGAAGAGACGTTTTTTTAAATCCTAAGTCAAAATGCTCATGAAGGTCATCCATTTTGGTCATCCATTTGCAAGCCCCCCTCCCACCATGTAAGATACCGTAATATTTGCTCTGACCCCTACCTACACCCAAAATTTTACTAAGATTTTATAAATTTAAGGAACGAACATAAATATAAATTCCGTTAATTAAATAAACGGAGATCCTTCACAAAATTCGTTCCAGAAGAGACAATTTTCAGTTTTCTGACACAGTAATGTTAAAGTATTAAAAACGAACTCCAATGTTTATTTTAACTATTATTCTTTAGTCTATGAATTATCAAAATTCCTATTTGTTTATCGCAGACTTCACAGTCTTTCTCCTATACCACTCTTTTTTCCTTTTTCTCGTTTTCAACTGAAATGCAAACTGAATTAATAGAAACTAATAAGAAAATCCAACTGTTTTTGTTTGAAAGTTCATTCTTTTTGGTTGAAAAGTCTACTATTATATTTTTGGTTGAGAATTCTTCTCCATTGGACAAAAATTTGATTGATTTGTTTGAAATTTAACAATTCGTTGAAAAATTATCCTTTTTTTTTTAAATTCAACTGTTCTGTTTGAAAATTCGTCTTTTTGGCTCGAAGTCAACTGTTTTTGATTTCAATTTAAAACCGTTTCTAGTTGAAATATCAATTATTACATTTTTCGTTGACAATTCATCTTTTTGATTGAAAAATTAATTCTTTTAACTGGAAATTTAACTATTCCATTGTTGGTTGAAAATTGATCTTTTTTAGTTCTATTTGAATGAAAATTGATGTATTTTGTTGAAAATTTGTCCTTTTAGTAGAAAATTAAACTTCTTGGTCAAACAGTGCAACTGCTTGGTTAAGAATGATTTGGTTTTAGTTGAGAATTCAACTATTTTGTTAAAAATTCGTATTTTTGGTTGAAAATTTAATTATTTTGTTGAAAATTCGTCTTTTTTGTTAAAAACTAACCTCTTCTAATTGAAATTCAACTATTTGGTTGAAACTTCAATAATTTAGTTGGAAATTCATATATTTTGCTGAAGATTCGTCTTTTTTAGTAAGCAATTAATGTTTTTGGTTGAAAATTCTTCTTTTACGGTTAAAAATTTAATTATTCAGTATAAAATTTGATTAGTTTGTTGAAGTCATCCTTTTTGATTGGCAATTATTCTCTTTCAGTTGAACATTCAACCATTTCGTTGAAAATTCGTCTTTCTGGGTTAATTCGAGTGTTTTAGATTTAAAATCAAAATCTTTTTTGGTTGAAATATCGATTGTTACGATTTTCGTTGAAAATTTATCTTTTTTGGTTGAAAATTCAACTGCTTGGTTGAGAGTGGATCTACTTTGTTATAAATTCATTTTTTTTAAGATTAATCATTTACGTTGAAAATTTATCTTTGTGGTTGAAAATTTGACTATTTTGTTGAAAATTCGTTTGTTTTTTGGATGAAAATCAATCTTCTTAACTGGAAATGTGACTATTCCATTTTTGGTTTAATCTTTTTCAATTTAAAATTCAAGTATTTGGTTGAAAATTTGTGTATTAATGTTTTAGTTGAAAATTTAACTATTTTGTTGAAATTTCGTCTCTTGGTTGAATTCAATTTTTTATGATTTAATTTATAAATTTATTTAAAACTTGGAAAGTATTTGAAAATGAATTTTTATTATAAAAGAACATCACACGAAACAGGAAACATAAGTTTAATCCTTCTCACTACCTCCGAGTAAGAGGGTGGAAAAACAAAATGGGCTTTACCTAGTTGTCATTCTCAGTGCCTCATTTGTATTTGAATTCGATGAAATTTCAAATTTACAAAATTATTTTGGAGAAAAGTAGATATTAAAAAAATTATTATCATCAGATAAAAGAAGAAATTGATAAGAAAAACCAAGAAAATTAAGCTGGGTAGAGAAAATAGTTTTGAGTAAGAATTTTCCCAAGAGCATTGTTCACATTTTTTCGGGCTTATTGTACTACATACACACGTCTCGTTATGTAAATGCGTTGCCGGGTCCGGTCTTCGGCGCGCCTTCTCCATCCCCTCCAGCCCCAGAACAGAGCCGGCTACAGGAATTTCTGCACCCATGAGAAGAATCTTGAAGGCTTAAAATTGAAATCTAAAGAAAATGATCTAAAAATATTTTCATAAGTCTGTTTTATGTTTTTAATTATTTTTAAACTCGTATTTTTATTTATTAAACTAGAACATTGTGCGTGCTACACGCACACTACTTACCTTTTCGTTAAAGAAAAAAACTCCGTTCATTTTCCAGGATTGTGACAGTATACATTTTTCTATAGATTTTGCAGAAAACAGAAAATTTATTAATTAAACATTTTAATCAGTAAATTTGCACTTAAAGATATTTTTTGTAAAGAAAATTAAATTAACCAAATATTTCAAAATTTAAGTATAGCGCTGTCAAATAACGAAAGCCACTTAGTCGTAACCAGCGAAACCTGAAGAAAAGTGATTTTACAGCGATTTTCAAAATTTTTATTTTGAGATGAATAAGCCTAGGACCAGCGTGAAATTTGCAGACCAATTAGATAAAGAACTGTTTTAAATACTCTGTTACCTCTAGATTTTTCCGTTTATCTCCACCAGAAATATTCATCTCGAAAAATATGGAAGACATCTAAAGCGTTGATTTTAAAGAGACATTTTTCATATTATTCGTACAGGATCAAAAAGTAAAAAAATTAGTAAAAGTAGGCAACATGTGCCTACAAAAAAAAGGGTTCCGTAGCCTATTTATTACTATATTGAATAGGCTATTTAATAGAATATTTAAAATGTTTAAATTTTCCCACTTCCCCCGTCCTCCCCCCACCGTTCACCTCCCCCATCATTACTTCCCATCATTTTCCCACACGACCTCTCTCTGCCCTTGATTCCCCCACCCAACCCCTCATCACCCACAGTCTCTCACTTCCCAAACCCAGTCCTCATTACCCTCACTTCCCGGCCCCTCCCTCATTCCCCCTCCCCAACCCAACTTGCACTCCCCTCGCACTCCCCCACCACCTTCCCTAACCAACTAACCGTCACGGGAAAAAAGTACGACGGACGAATGCCCGACCAGAACTACAAGGCTTCAGCCCAGGGTTAAGAAACCTTAAAAAGATTAAATTTTGGATAGAAAAAGCAACAATTAATCTGGGAGGGGATGGGTTTTGATTTTCAAAAATAATTATTTCAATGCGAATAATGCAATGAGAACACTAATTCATTTTATAGACGTCACACAATTTTATACTATTTCAAAACAGTAGAACGATGATATAGAATCCTCTGAATCAAATGGTTCACTAAATCAAATCAGTTTTGGGTTTCACTGATTTATTAGTGAATTTTACTGATTCAATTAATTCGCCTAATTCAGTAAATTTAATTGATTTAGTCTTCTGCTACTATTTTGCCAGTAGTAGAAAAGTTACTAAAGTTTCAAGAAAGGTCACTGAAACTTCAGTAACTTCAGATTTGCGTCAGCGCCACTTTCGGAAACTCATCAAATTATTTAGGCGTCAAAACTTAAAACAGATTGCGCAATTTTCTAAATTGGAAGGACTTTTTGCCTTTTAAGGTGCCAAAAATGAACTGCTTTTTGAAAATGGTTACTGAAATTTCAGTGAAGCTTACTGAAGCTTCAGTAACTTTAGATTTGCGGAGGCGCCACCTTCGAAAACTCAACAAATTATTCAAGGCGCCAAAATTTAAATCGAATTTCAAACTTTCCTGAATTAGAATGACTTTTTGACTTCTGTGGTACCAAAAATTAAAACAGAAATACGCTTTTGAAGCAGGCCCTTGTGGTTTTTGAATTTCGAAGCGTCCCTGCGTTGAACGGTATTCCTCTCAATGGTCCACTCTATGGTTATTTTTGAAGTCGTTTGCAACGTTTTTTTTAAATTTAGATTAATTTTTTGGGCGTCTCAAAATTATCTACTGTTTTAAACAGTAAAAGGATGATTTGGAATCCTCTGAACCAGAATAAGTCCCTAAATTTAAATCAAATTTCGAAATTTTCTAGATTGAAAGAACATTCTGACTTTCGAGGCGCCAAAAAAAATTGATTTTTGAAAATGGGTCGCAAAATCAAATCAATCATGGTATTCACTGATTTATCACTGAATTAGACTGATGCGATCAATTTGCCTCATTCAGTGAATTTGACTTATTCAGTGTTCTACTACTCTTTTGAGAGCGGTAGAAAGGTTACTACAGTTTCAATCAAGATCACTGAAATTTCAAAAAAGCTTACTGAAACTTCAGTAACTTTAGATTTGTGCCAACGCCACCTTCGGAAACTTACCAAATTATTTGAGCGCCAAAATTTAAATCGAATTCCGAACTTTTCTAGGCTGGAAAAACTTGCTGACTTTCAAGGCGAAAAAAACGGATTTTTGAAAATGGGTCACTAAATCAGGTCAATTACGGTTTTTACTGATTTATTAGTGAATGTGAGTGATTTAATCGACTTTACTGACTCAGTGAATTTGATTAATTCAGTCTTCTACTACTCTTTCGAGAGTAATAGATGACTTACTAAAGTTTCAGTAAAGGTCACTGAAATTTCAAAAAAGCTTACTGAAAGTTCAGTAACTTTAGATTTGCGCCAGCACCACCTTCAGGAATTCACCAAATTATTTAGGCGCCAAAATTTAAATCGAATTTCGAACTTTTTTAGATTGAAAGAATTTTTGACTTTTGACGCGCCAAAAAATACACTTTTTTAAAATGGGTCGATAAATCAATTCAATTACGGTTATTACGGATTTATCAGTGAATTTAACTGATACAATTAATTTGCCAAATTCAGTACATTTGACTAAAGCAGTCTCCTACTACTCCTTTGAGTGTGGTAGAAAAGTTCCTAAAGTTTCAATAAAGGTCACTGAAATTTCAGTGAAGCTTACTCAAACTTCAGTAACTTTAGACTTGCGCCAGCGCCACCTTCGGAAACTCACCAAATAATTTAGGCGCCAAAATATAAATCGAATTTGTACTTTTCTAGATTGGAAAGACTTTTTGACTTTTGAGGCGCTAAAAAAACACCTTTTTAAAATGAGTCACTAAATCAAATCAATCACGGCTCTTACTGATTCATCAGTAAATTTTACTGATTCAATCAATTTTCCTGATTCAGTGAATTTGACTCATTCAGTCTTCTACTACTCTCTTTGAGTATGGTAGAAAAGTTACTAAAGTTTCAATAAAGGTCACTGCAATTTCAGTGAAGCTTACTGAAACTTCAGTAACTTTAGCCTTGCGCCAGCGCCACCTTCGGGAACTCACCAAATTATTTATGCGCCAAAATTTAAATCAAATTTCGAACTTTCCTAAATTGGAATGATTTTCTGACTTTAGAGGCGCCATAATTTTAAAAAACGCTCTTGAAACAGGTCCTTGTGGTTCTGGAATTTTGAAGCGTCCCTTCGTTAACCGGTGGTCCTCTCGGTGGTCCACTCTTGAATTCCCTCCTCCGTAACCACTTTTTCCTCAACGTCACTTCCACCTCCACCTTTCTTGGCTTTTGCTTTGCCCAAGAAGACTGGACTCCAGTTTACTGCAAACCGTTGCTTTCAATCTGTCGTTCTCGGTCGTGTTGCTCGCTTTCACGGTACATTTTCTTTTATGAGCTCCTAGTTTCTCGAGAACAATTTAATTTGCAATTGCATCCGGAAAAATCGCGAATTTAAAAAAAAAAACGGATGTGAATCCATTCTTTGTACAAAATTGTAATTTTGCAAGGATTTAATTCAAATTGCAAATTCTTTTTGTGTTTTTTTTGTGAACTGTTTTTGCAGTTTCCACCAAAATTAATTGCAAATATTTAGTGCTGATACAAGAACTGTAAACGGTAAAGAAATTTTGGAAAAGTTCCTGGAATTTAAAAAAAAATTGTTCTTGATAATTCTTTTAAGTTTGGATAATTTCATAGAGAAAATTCAAAGTGGGTTAAGAAAACGACCTCAAATGCGTCCAAGCGAATTCTTTAAAATTAACACAATTCCAATTTGAAGGTTCTAATTTTGAAGACTTCAAGTATATAAATTTTTCATTTTGGAAATATTGATAGTTCGAATTTGAAATGTTCAATTTGAAAGACTTTAAAATTTAATCTTTTATGTAGAAATGTTCAAATATTGAGAAGCTTGGTTTAAAAGCCTTAAAAATAATAATAATTAAAATTAACAAATATCTGTAAAATTGTAAATTAAACAATTTCAAATTGAATTCTTCAATTTACAGAGTTCAGTCTAGAAGGCTCCAATATGAAAATTTGAATGACCTAGACAAATTTTGGAAATCCAGAAAAATCCTTTTAAAATTAGCTGGAATTCTATTTTAAAAAATTGGTTTGGAGAACTCGAAAAAGTGCCTGGTATTTGAAAAAATGTATTATGGACAATTTTTTTTTAGTTTTGATAGTCTTGAAGAGAAAATTCAAAATTATTGAAGAAAAAGAACTTGAAGGCGTCGAAGAAAATTCTTTAAGATTTCGACAATTCCAATTCGTCATTTCTAATTTTAAAGACTTCAAGTATACAAATTTTTCATGTTTGAAAAATTGATAGTTCGAATTTTAAATGTTCCATTTGAAAGACTTTAAAATTTAATATTTCATTTAGAAATGTTCAAATATTGAGAGGATTGGTTTAAAAGCCTCAAAAATAATAATAATTAAAATTAACAAATATCTGTAAAATTGTAAATTGAACAATTTCAAATTGAATTCTTCAATTTAGAGAGTTCAGTCTAGAAGGCTCCAATATGAAAATTTGAATGACCTAGACCAATTTTGGAAATCCAGAAGAATCTTTTTGAAATGACGTGGCATTTTATTGAAAAAATTGGTCTGTAGAATCTGAAAAAGCGCCTGGTATTTAAAAAAATGTATTATGGACAATTTTTTTTAAGTTTGGTTAGTTTTAAAGAGAAAATTCAAAATGATTGAAGAAAAAGAACTCGACGGTGTCGAAGAAAATTCTTTAAGATTTCCACAATTCTAATTCGTCATTTCTAATTTTGAGGACTTCAAGCATACAAATTTTTCATTTTTGAAAAATTAATAGTTCCAATTTGAAATATTCAATTTAAAAGGCTTTTAAATTTAATCTTTCATTTAAAATGCTCAAATATTGAGAGGAATCGTTTGAAAGCCCTAAAAATTAATAACAATTGAAATTCGCAAATAGGAGTGAAATTGTAAATTGGACAATTTCAAATTGAATTCTTCAATTTAGAGAGTTTAGTCTAGAAGGCTCAAATAGAAAAATTTGAAAGGCTTAAACGAATTTTCGAAATTCGGAAAAATCCTTTTGAAATGACCTGGAATTTTTTTTAATGGTCTGGAGAACCTGAAAAAGTACCTGGTATTTAAAAAATGTATTATTGACTATTTTTTTGTTTTGACAATTTTAAAGAGAAAATTCAAAATGATTAAAGAAAAAGAACTCGAAGGCGTCGAAGAGAATTCTTTAAAATTTTCACAATTCCAATTTGTCATTTATAATTTTGAGAACTTCAAGTGTACACATTTTTCGTATTTGAAAAATTAATAGTTCGAATTTGAAATGTTTAGTTTGAAAGACTTTAAAATTTAATCTTTTATTTAGAAATTTTCAAACATTGAGAAGCTTGATTTAAAAGTCTTGAAAATAATAACAATCAAAATTTGCAAATATCTGTAAAATTGTTAATTGAACAATTTCAAATTGAATTCTTTAATTTAGAGGCTTCAGTCTATAAGGCTCCAATATGAAAATTTGAATGACATAGACAAATTTTGGAAATCCGGGAATATATTTTTGAAATGACCTGGATTTTTATTCGAAATGGTCTGGAGAAGCTGAAAAAGTGCCTGGTATTAAAAAAAAGTATTATTGAATATTCTTTTGTTTTGATAATTTTAAAGAGGAAATTCAAAATGATTACAGAAGAACTCGAAGGCGTCGAAGAGAATTCTTAAAAATTTTCACATTTCCAATTCATCACTTTTAATTTTGAGGACTTCAAGTATGTACATTTTTCAGGTTTGAAAAATTAATAGTTTAAATTTGTTCAATGTAAAAGACTTTTAAATTTAATTTTTCATTAAAAAATGCTCAAATATTGGGAGGATTGGTTTGGAAGCCTTGAAAATTAATAAGAATTAAAATTTACAAATATTCGTAAAATTGTACATTGAACAATTTCAAATTGAATTCTTCAATTTAGAGAGTTTAGTCTAGAAGGCCCCGATAGAAAAATTTAAAAGGCCTAAACAAATTTTGGAAATCCGGAAAAATCCTTTTGAAATGACCTGGAATTTTTTTTTTTAATGGTCTCGCGAACCTGAAAAAGTGACTGGAATTAAAAACAAAAATTATTATTGACAATTTTTTTAAACTTCGATAATTTTAAAGAGAACATTAAAAACGATCAAATAAAAAGAATTGCAAAGCGCCGGAAGAAAATTCTTCTAAATTACAATTTCAATTTGAAGTTCCCAAATTTGAGAACTTTAAATACACAAATTTTTAATTTTTGAAAAATTAATGGTTTGAAATTTCCAATTTGAAAGACTTTAAAATTTAATCTCTAATTTCGAAATGATCAAACACTGAGAATCTTGATTTAAAAGCCCTCAAAATTAATAACAGTTTGAAGTTGCAAATATTCTTAAAATTTGAAACTGAATTCTTCAATTCAGTTGAATAATTTGCATTTCAAACGATCAATAGTGTACAATCTCAAATTAAATATCATCAAAATTGAACAATTTCGAAATCAAGAATTGATATAATTGGAAATTTCTCAAAGAAAATACCTTAAAAATAACGATTTTAAAACTTAATCCTTTGAAGTTAAAAACTATATATTTTTACCCTTGGAATAACTAAAATTGTACTATTCAAAATTGTACTATTTTTAAGTAAATGTGTCAAAAACTTGTAAAACTTCAAATTGTAAGCATTCACCTTCAACCAATTCCAAATCTATGTGTTACAAATATTGAATAATTTTTTAATTAAAATTTTTCAATTAGACAATTTTGAACTAATAGCGTGAATATGTTTTAAGAGCGAAATTTTTAATTTTTGAAGCAAAAATTTAAGAAATTTCAATTTTTGTTAAATTTGGAATGCTTCAATTTGATATTATTTTATTTTGAGTTTTAATTTTAAAATTGTTTTTTTAAGGCTAAGACTTGAATTTGGGAAATTGTTAGTTTTTCAAATTTATGTTTTATAAACCTAACTATTTTGTTAATTATTCAATTTGGAATAGTTTTAGTTTTCTGTTTCTGAATATTCAGATTCATTCTGGAAAGGTACAATTTTAAATAGTGTTTAAAATCGACGAATTTTTAAGTGAAAGTTCAAAGAAATCTATTGAAATTAAATTGAAGTCCAAAAGAGTGATTTCAATTTTAATCATTCAGAATTGTACAATTGCAAATTGAAACCAATAATGTTTCTAAGCCCCAACCTTAAAAAAATTTCTAACAATTTTTTTACAACTCGAACAAAAAATTTCTAGACAATTGACCTACCCTCATATTTTTAGGTATGGGTTTTCGGATTTTAAATTATTCGATTTGAATCTTATATTTTGAATATAATGGAATTAAACTTATTTAACCCTGAAGGCTTACAAACCTAGCAATATAAAATTGTACATAACATTTTTTTAAAAATTGATTAAAAAAAAGTATCTTTAATTTTCAATCCTTGAAATCTAAATTGCACCAACTTTCAATCCTGTAATTTTTATTTCAGCTTTGGATATTAAAGATCAAATATTGTTCAGTTTAGAAGGCTCGAATTAAAAAATTTAAATGACCCAAACAAATTTTGGAAATAAAAATATCCTAGAAATAAGCTGGAATTTTATTTAAAAATATTTGAACAACCTGAAAATGTGCTGGAATTTTAAAACCGTTCTCATTGAAATAATTTATTGTAAATTGCTGAATTAAAAATTGCAACGAATTACATACTTAAAATTTATGATGATGAAATAATTTATATAATTTAACTAAGCATTTATCTTCTCAAAAATTATGAAAAAAAAATTAATGAAATTCTTTTTAAAAAAGATTCATTATTTATAGAATAATATAATTTTTAGAAATTCAAGATTTGAAGATTACCACTTTACAAATAACGACTTGGAGAAGTATTTTGAGATTATTTATGACCTTATAGAGAATAATGACAAATAATATCCTCTTAAGACTTAGTAATGCATACCCGATTCCTACCTTACCGACATTTTTTTCAACAACTTACGACCATACGAATTGAGATATCGAGTTGAAAATCTGGAAAACTATATGGAATATAGAAGGCGCCGAGGAACGCTTGTATGGTTCTAATTTTCGGAAATTCAAAAAAAAATCCAATAATTTTCTAAAATTAATTTTTTTTTATTTTTAGAAATTGAGGACCATACAAACGTTCCTTAGTGCCTTATAATTGATTTCCCAATTTTTCAACTCGATATCTCAATTCATGTGGACGTGAATTTTTTCGAAAAAAATGTCAATAAAGTAGGAATCGGATAAGTTATAAATGGCCTTAAAAAATAAAAAATACATTACATCTTAAAGATCGAAATGAAATCGACTTTCTTATGAAAATTTTCTGTTTACTAAAAGATAACACGCAAAAAGTTCACAAATCAAAAATAGACTTCGAAATTACCCAATTTTACGGCTGATTAGAGACAAATGTTCAATAAATGTACAACAACAAAATCTGCCCGCTTCGCGGGCTCATCCTCATCGCGCGCTTGGCGCGCAGCTCGCTTCGCTCGCAAATTTGAGCGCGCCTGGGGCGCGCGATTCGGTCGTCGCGCTTCGCGCTCGGTGTTATATGTTCTTCATGTATAGTAATATTCGAGCTTTGCACTCGATTTTCTGCGCTCACTGTATAATATATACGAATAAATAGTTAAAAAGACGATTAAAAAAAATTATCTTGGTTTACGATTGGTCCTATAAAGCAATGTTTACCAGCAATTTTATTTGACCTATTAAAAGCACAAATTCTACTTTTTTGACTATTTTTTTCTCATCTCGCGTCGTTTGGCTCAAAAATAAAAATAAAAAT
>JAUMHM010000001.1:8250087-8265076 GCA_032362435.1 Melikaiella ostensackeni | reverse complement strand
ATATTGAAAAAAATTTGACTTTTTTGGTATTCAGGGTTTTTTTCGTTTTTTTTGTTACTGAAAGGAATGTTTAGGCTTTTTTCTTTAAATACCTAGAGGTTAAAAAATCCAAATTTTATTATTTATTCGTAAAAATAAGCCAAAATTCGTTAAAATTAGCGTTTGCACGTTCACGCAGTTAACTTCACACTTGTTTAAAATCGTCTATATCGCCAACACGTTGCACAATACAGGTATACCATTGTTCACACTACAATTACGATCAGAATTTCAGGTACATGATAAATCAGCTTAAGGAATTATTCTCGTACATCCGAGATTTCGACACTATTATAATGAACCAATATGTCCGTCCGTGTATTCCGTTCTTTTCTCACCGTTTTTGATTAAAAAGAAACAAAATTGAAAGCTTATTTTTTTGTGCAATGAATCTGCTCTGATTAAATTTGCTATTCTCGCTCTATTTTGTTTTTCGAGCATAAAACCCATATTTTCATTTCGTACGAAAGATGCACTTGTACGATAGCGCATAAGAACAACGTTTGATCATTATCATGGTACTCGGGATAAGACAAGGCAGGGATGTGTATAGTCTCCAGCGAATGAAAATTTACGCGAGCAAACTGTGCAAGACGGGAATCACAAGGATACGAGCAAAATAAACCAGAGACCTAGCAAAAGGATCTATCGGTGTATCCTTGCCGTGTAAATTATTTTACGAGCAGATATAGACTCGCAATGCGATAAGACCAAGTATGCAAGACGTACGTTCGTAAAACCCTCATCTCTTACTGATACGATACAATCAGCTCTCCTCGCTCGCTGTGCTTATAGGGATAAGGTTAAAGACCTTATCCAGTTCGATCAGAGAGAACCGCGCCTACGTATGTGCAACACCACCTCGTATTTCTCTTAAAGATCGAAATGAAATCCACTTTCTCAAGAAAATTTTTGGTGTGCTGAAAAAGGAACACCCAAAAAGTTCACAAATCAAAACTAGACTTCGAGACTATCCGCTTTTCATTACATACAGGTATACTTATTTGAAACGTCGACGGCTCCTATAAAATAGTTTATTAAATGGATTTAATTTACTTATTTAATTCATTTGAGGAATATTAAATGACAAATGTTATATTTTTGAGGGAAGAAAGTTTCATTTCTTTTACGTGACTCTTGTTCCGTAATTTTGTTACGTAATAAGGTTGCTAATGTTACGTAATTTGTAACTTACATGTAAGTTATTATCCACGTAACTTGTTACCTTGGACTACGTAACAATAACCAATTATTTATCTTGGAATGTTTACTGGGTAGGGCTAACTCAGACAAAGAAATTGCGAGTTTAAAGAATTATTTGGTAAGATCTTTAAATTAGAATAGTTTCAAATTGAATTTCCTCTAAATTTCCTATTTTTTTAAAGATGCAGATTGCTTATATAGCTTCACAAGTGTAGAATGTGACGCGCATTTTTTGAATATTACAGGTTTCTAATTGAAAAATTAATCACAGATTCAAAAAAAGGGAAAAATTGCCAAAATTCTCAAATATAAGGATTATAGGGGATTTGGAGGAAAATAAGGGAAAAAATGGGTATGAGGGACTGACTGTGTTCTCTGAACTTTCTTAAAAAGAATCTCTCAACTTTGCGTTGATTGATTTTTTAAAATTAACCGATTAATTCTGAATAAAAAATTCTGAAACAGAATCTTTCAACTTTGTGTTAATTAATTTTTTTAGTATCAATTATTATTAATAATAATTAATATAAAATTTGATAGTAATTGATTCTGAGTAGAAATTCCTTAAAAAGAATCTTACAACATTGTCTTGATTGATTTTTTTATGTCAATTATTATAAATATTAATTAATTTTGAATTCAATATTAATAAATTGTTTCCCAGTAAAAAGTTCTGAGACAGAATCTTTAAACTTTGTGTCAATTGACTTTTTAATATTAATTATTATTCATATTAATTAATATTAAATTTATTATTAATTATTTCTAAGTAAAAATTCCTCTCTTTCAGGATCTCCAGTCTGGTCCTCGAATCATGAGAATGCGTCTGCGAAAGCGAAAGTGGAGAAAAGGGTGATACAAAAAAAAACTCAAAAAAATTGGAATTCGAGTATAAAATTTGAAGAAAGAGAAGATGAGACTGAGTCCCATCATCTTATCTGCTGCGACTGCGTGGGCGGGCCAAGCATTGCAGCATCACCCGGAGCGTCGGGATTACCAGAAAATTTCCTACTACTCGGGATATCGTCCCGAGCTCTCGACCGAGTTTTTCCTGGTGCCACCGAATGTCGGTGCCGAGAGGGGCGACGCAAGTGTGGCGAGTGTGGTTAGTGTGCGGGCACCAAATCGCACTCTATCGATCTACCGGGACCCGGGACGTCCTGGTGGGGGAATTATCGACGATCCAAAAGTGGGCCCGGTCGCGAGACAGTGGCCCCTAATAAGGCCTCAAATTTGGGCCCTACCCCTCGCAGCCTTCAGCGCCGCTGCAATGCTTCTCATGGCTGGATTCGAAATATTTGTCCTCTGCAAAGTATGTTGGATTTTTTTATTATTTAGTTAGAATTATTTATTTTATTTCCATCGATTATACACCGATCCCCTAATCCTCTCTTATACACCACCCGTCCCACTTTTTAGGGCCTTATGGTTTGGGATTTAAGGTTGGGAAGTTAGTATTTGTACGTCATTTTTGGGCCTTGTGGTTTTGGAATTGCAATTTGAAACTTTGTGCTTGACACGCTATTTTTGGTCCTTATATATTGATTCTTATAATGTTGGGTCTTACGGTTTTAGATTTGCGGTTTAGTATGTTATTTTTAGGACACATGTTTTGAGGACCTGTTCAAATTTTTTGGCCCTTAATTATCTATAATT
Organism: Melikaiella ostensackeni; assembly: GCA_032362435.1. NCBI lineage: Eukaryota > Metazoa > Arthropoda > Insecta > Hymenoptera > Cynipidae > Melikaiella > Melikaiella ostensackeni. The sequence continues at coordinate 8,262,178 of JAUMHM010000001.1, read as the reverse complement.
TCGGTTCGGGACATTATTTTAGGTCTTATTCATTATGTCTTGTAATTTTGGGCCTTACGGTCTTTTATTTATGTGCGTTATTTTTTGGTCTGATGGTTTTGGGACTTGTGGTTTAGAATTTAGTGTTTAGGAATTAGGACGTTATTTCTGGGCCTCAAGATTGTGGGCTTTGCAGCTTTTGGTTTGTGGTTTGAAGAGTTATTTTTGGGACTTATGGTTGTGTATTTGGATTTTGGAGCTTATTATGTTTTTGGCCTTATGGCGTGGGACCCAGTGCTTGGTACATTATTTTGGGTCTTATATTTTGATTCTTATTATTTTGGGCCTTGCGCTTTTTACTCGTTTGGGATGTTACTTTTCCACTTTATGATTCTGGGCCTTACGGTTTTAGATTTATAATTTGGTACGTTATTTTTGGGACATGTTTTTAGGCCTTGTGTCCGTTTTTTGGACCTTATGTTTTTAGACTTGTGGTTTGGGATACTTGTTGGATCTTATTGTCCAAGTCTTATAATTTTAGAGGCCACGGTGTTTTATTTATGGGCATTTTTTGAGCCTGATGATTTTCGAACTTGTGGTTTAGAATTTAGTGTTTGTAATGTATTTCGTAATGTATATTGTAATGGATTTGTATTTCGAATCTTACAATTTTGGGCCTTGCGATTTGAGACTCACAGTTTGTAACGTAGCGTTTAGTTTGGGCCTCATGGATGTGGGTATCACGGTTTTGGACTTTCGGTTTCAGCTGTTTTTTGGGACTTATGTTTTAGGATTTGTGACGTTATCGTTTCAATCTTATGATTTTGGGTCTTGTTTTTGGAGCTTGTGCTTTGGAATTTAGTGTTTGAAACGTTATTTTGGGTCTGATATTTTGATTCCTATAATTTCGGGACTTTATTAATTTTTATTAATTTCATTAATTAAGACTTTCAATTTAACTTTTAATCAATTAAGACTTTATGATTGTGGGCCTTACGGTTTGAGATTCGCGGTTTGGTATGTCATTTTTGGGACGTATGTTTTTAGGACTTTTACCCCCTTTTTGGGCCTTAAATTTTTAAATTTGTAGTTTGGGACACTATGTTGGGTCTTACTGTTTGAGTCTTTTAATTTAGGTTTAGAATTTAGTGTTTGTGATGTTACGTTTGGGCTATATATTTCGACCCTTATAATTTTGGGCTTTGCTGTTTGGGACTTACGGTTTGTAACTGAGCGTTTAGGGCGTTATTTTGAGTCTTATGGATGTGGGTCTCGAGGTTTTAGGCTTTCGGTTTGAGGAGTTATTTTGGAACTTATATTTTGGGACTTGTGATTATTTTTTTGGCCTTATATTTTTGGATGTGTGACTTTAGGCATTAATTTCGAGCCTTATTGTTTTTGGGCTTGTGGTTTGGAATTTAATATTTGTGATGTTATGCTACCTTATGCTGTCTTATGGGCTTGGACTTGCAATTTGGACCTTTGTGTTTGGTACATTATATATCGGCCTTATATTTTGCTTCTTATAAATTTGGGCCTTACGGGTTTTACTCGCTTGTGATGTTATTTTTGGAACTTCTGATTGTAGGCCTCACGGTTCGAGATTCGCGGTTTGGTATGTTATTTTAGGACTTGTTTTTAGGTCTTGTGCTCGTTTTTTGGGCCTTATGCTCTTAGGATTGTTGTTTGGGACACTGTTGGGTCCTATTGTTTGAGTCCTATGGTTTTGGGCCTCACGGCCTCTTGTTTACGGGTGTTATTTTTGAGCCTGATGATTTTAGGACTTGTAATTTGGAATTTAGTGTTTGTGATGCTATAGTTGGGCTTTATATTTCGAGTCTTATGATTTTCGGCTTTGCGGTTTGAGACTTACGGTTTGCAACTTATGGTTTATAACTTAGCGTTCAGTTTGGGCATCATGGATGTGGGTATCACAGTTTTGGAATTTCAGTTTAAGGTGTTTTTTTCGAACTTATGTTTTAGGATTTGTGGTTATTTTTTCGGCTCTATGTTTTTAGATTTGTGTCTTGGGACATTATTTTTAGACCTTATTATTTTGGGACTTGTGATTTGTAATTTAATGTCTGGACCTTATATTTCGAGTCTTATCATTTCGGGCCTTACGGTTTTTTACTTGCGGTTTGGAACTTCGTGTTCAGGACGTTATTTTTTATCCTCATCAGTGTGGGCCTTTCTTTTTTGGGCTTGTGGTTTCAGGATTTAGGTTTGGGACTTATGGTTGTAGGACTTGCAGTTATTTTTTGGGAATTTGGTTTTGGATCTTATCATGTTTTTAGCCTTATTGCGGTTAGGGACCCACTGCTTAGGACATTATTTTCAGCCTTATAATTGGTGTCTTAAGATTTTGGGCCTTATGTTTTTGAGGCTTATTATTTTAGGACTTGTGATTTGGAATCTAATGTTTGGGCCTTATATTTTGAGTCTTAACATTTCGGGCCTTACGTTTTTTTACTTGCGGTTTGTAACCTCGTGTTCAGGACGTAATTTTTGAGTCTCATTATTGTGAGCTCTACTGTTTTGAGCTTGTGGTTTGTGGATTCAGTTTTGGGACTTATGGTTGTAGGACTTGTAGTTATTTTTTTGAAACTTGGTTTTGTATCTTATAATGTTTTTAACCTTATTGCGGTCAGAGATCCAGTGCTTGGGACATTATTTCGGGCCTTATAGTTAGAGTCTTACTATTTTGGGCCTAATGATTCTAGGATTATTGTTTTTGGGACTTGTGGTTTGAAATTCAGATTTTGAGACGTTATTTTGGGTCTTATATTCTGAGTTTGATAATTTTGGGCCTCTTATACGGTTTTGGGCCTTATAAAATTTGAATTTCCTTAAGTACGTTAACCAGTATAAAAAATCTCTGTATCACTTCTTATTTTGTTTTCTTCTGGAGTCGATAACAAGAAAAAAAACTCGATTTCGCTGAATGGAAAAATGGCAAAAATGAAGCTTCCTAATAGCCCTCGAACGCGAGTCACCGAGTAATTGGAGTAATAGCGATTTGAATGCCAGGCTCGGGAATTAATAGAGCCAGAAGAAGCGACGCAAAATTGTTTTCTTTTCGTTTGGACAAGCTCCAATAATTTTATTCACCGTGTGGATCATTTCTCACTCCCGAGGGTCTATAGGCCTAGTTTGCATTTCAATTTCTCTCCTCCCAACTCATTTTAAATCTTAATAACCACATTGCGCATCATCAAATTCTAAGACTAGATAAGATAGGAATTCGGAAACTCAATTTAAATCCATTAAAATCCTTGACATTTTTTTACATCCCTTAAAATCCCATAAAATATTTTGAAATCCCTTGGAATTGTTGAAATCGCTTAAAGTCCCTCGAAATCCCTTGAAATATTTTAAAACTTCTATACAAGGTTTTTGAAATTCCTTAAAATCTCTTGAAATCCTTCGAAATCATAAAAAATTCCTTGAAATCATTGAAATCCCTTTAAATATTTTGGAATCCCTTAAATACATTCGAAATCTCATAAAATTAAAAAGAACACCTAACATGAATTTTTTTCCAATCACTTGAAATCTTCGGTTCTTCTGAAATTCCTTGAAATCATTGAAATCCTGTGAAATTTTTCGAATCATTGGAATTCAGTTGAAATCCCTTGAAATCTTTTGAAACTCCTATACACGATTTAAAATTTTTGAAGTACTTTAAAATCTCTTGAAATCCTTCGAAATCATAAAAAATTCCTTGAAATCTTTGAAATCCCCTTAAATATTTTGGAAACTCTTAAATATATTTGAAATCTCATGAAATTTAAAAAAAAACCTAACATGAATTCTATTCAAATCACTTGAAATCTTCGATTCTTTTGAAATCACCTGAAATCATTGAAATCCTGTGAAATTTTTCGGATCATTGGAAATTAGTTGAAGTCCCTTAAAATTTCTTATACATACTTAAATCCTTGCACCTCATTTTGAAACTGTTCACTGTTTGTGCATTTGAAAGACGATGGTACATTTTTTAAAAATTCATCATTTTTTAAACTGTTTTCTTTTGCACTTTTTCGTTTGTGTGCTCACTTTTATGTCCACTAAAATGACTAAATTAGACTTAGAGAGGGTACATGGAGGTAAGGTTTTGGGGCTAATGTTCAAGTTTTGAAGACAGGGATGATCGGAGGAGGGATCGGTAGAATTTGGTACAGATTCTAAGAAGACTTTTGGGGAATTTCCTATAATCCAAGGAAATGAGTTGGTTTTGTTGACCCTCACCACGTACTCAATAAGGTTTAACAATAAACTTTCCAGTTTAGAACTGATGCTAATTTTGAAAACAGATGTTTTGAAGCTATAAACGTAACGCAGCATAGCTTAGAAGTATGAAACTGATTCCCGGTAGTATAATTTTGAATTCTAATTGACACTTTTTTCAAAAGTAAAAGTAACAAAAGTTTAAAAAGTTTAAATTCTGCCGTGCCCCCAAAACTTGGACTATTGGTTAATCCGGCACTGATCTTTAGTCCTATTTCAGCAATACTGATTTGGAACATAAATATCGCGAGCACTTGTACAAATTTCAAGAAATAGAATAAAGTGGATCATTTTTAGTACTTTTGTCCCTATTTGGACTTTTAAGCATTTTTAAGAAAAGTTGGTACTTTAGTACTGACTTGTCTCATACCCAGTGTTTACTATAGCGGGACTTTATACGGGATCGCGATAAGACTTTTTTTTACTCGGGCCCTTGAAATTTTTTTTAAATCCCTGTCTATAATCTTTTGAAATTCCTTAAAATCTTTGAAATTTCGGGAAATGTTTAGAAAACTTTTGAAGTCCCTAAACCTACTTGAAATTTTTTGCATCCTTCAAAATTTTATGAAATTCCTTCAAATCCCATAAAGTTCTTTTAGATCCCTGGAAATATTTTTAAGGTCGTGTCTAGGTCCAGCGAAACTCGGTGAACGTAGAACAATATTTTCGGTGTGCCCAGACACTTTGTATTTTTAAATCCCATTTTATCTTCTAAATTGGAGAATTTTTGGATTTTTTCAAATTCTTTAAAATTGATGCAGTTTCTTTACTATTTAAAACTACTCCTTCCAACCTTTTCAGTTTGTTTTTCCTTTTCTCTTACTATTATAACACATATTTTATGAGATGATTTTTTGATAATAAAAGCAACAATCCAATTCTTAACTTTTTGACCACATGTTTTAAAAATGATAAAAGGATTTTATTCATAACCCCTTCACCATAATAAATAAGTTTTTATATAAATTCATCTGTCAATAAAGATAATGAATTTTCTCCATCAATTTAGTAAATCAAACATTCCCAAAAAAGTTATTTTATTTCATGATCAAATTTATTTTTGAATATTTCTAAACATAAAAGAGATAAAAAAGAAAATTTTAATCGTGAATAATTTTTTTTAATTGGGGAATAATTCTCTTCTTCAAATTTTGCTACCAAACTATAATTTATAAACTTTTTCACACTTTCAGAGATAAGAAAAATGAAATTATGAGCAAAAACTCAGAATATCTTAATTTACGAAGTCGTTACCGGTAAAAAAATGTCGGTACCTATAATAAAAAACCCCTCGGTACCGACAGTGATATTTCTGGGAAAATTTCAAATTATTTCAATGTTATTTTACAATATTTTTTTTAAAAGTTTTGAAGATTTCAAAATATGTTGAAAAAGAATCTGGAAGATTTTAAGAAATTTTTTTTTTAATTTTGCAGGATTATAAAAAAATTGAGGAAACTTTTAATTATTTCAAAAGATATTTAGAAGTTTTAAACGTTTTGAAACGATTCAAAAATAATTTAAAACTTGAAAAGATTTCAAACAATTTTTAAAACATGAAGATTTCTGAAGATTTTGAGAAAAGGAGCCTTTTAGGAATTTTGAAAGGTTTCAAGAGATTTAAAAAAATTTCTTACGATTCCTGGGATAGTCTAAGAGGATTTTTTATTTAAAAAAATTAATTTTAAGAGGAAGTTGTGAAAAATTTCAAAACATTTCAAACGATTTCAAACATATTCGAAAAAGAATCTGAAAGATTTGAAGGCACTGTTTTAATTCTGCAGAATTTTTTAAAAGTTTTAGGAGAAATTAGAATAATTTCAAAAGATATTTAGAAGGTTAAGACTTTTTTCAATGATACAAAAATAAGCTCAAACTAAAAAAGATTTCAAAAAATTTAAAACAAAAGGCAGATTTTTGAAGATTTCGAAAAAAATGAAGCTTGATACAAATTTTCAAATATTTAAAGAGAATAAACAAATTTTCTTACGATTCCTAGGATAGTTTAAGATGATTTTTTATTTTTAAAAATTAATTTCAAGAGAAAGTTGTGAAATATTTCAAAACATTTCAAATGATTATTCAAAATTTCGAAAACGAATGTAGAACATTTGAAAGTCAAATTTTGCAATTTTGCAACATTACCAAATTTTTGAAAAAATTCGAGTAAGTTTAAGAGATATTTAGAAGTTTTGAAAATATTCAAAAATAATGTAAGACTTGAAAAATATCGAAAAATTCAAAACAAAATGTATATTTTTGAAGATTTTGAAAAAAGAGCTTTTTAAAAATTTTGAAAGGTTTCGAAAGAATAAAAAAAAATTCTCCGGATTCCTAGGATAGTTTAAAAGGATTTTTTATTTTAAAAAAATAATTTTAAGAGAAAGTTGTACGTGATTTCAAAAGATTTCAAAAGATTTCCAAAACATTCAAAACAGAATCTGGCAGATTTTGAGGCACGTTTTTAATTTTTGCAAATTTTTTTAGAATTTTAGGAGAAATGAGACTCATTTTAAAAGATATTTAGAAAATTAAGTGGTTTTGAAAAAGTAAAAAAATAATTTAAAACTTGAAAGGATTTCAAAGAATTTAAAACCGAAATGTAGATTTTTGAAGATTTCCGAAGAAAGAAGCTTTTTAAGAATTTTGAAAGGTTACAAGAGAATACAAAAATCTTCTCAAAATTCCGAGAACAATTTAAGATGATATTTCGTTGAAAAATAAACTTTAAGAAAAAATTGTATAAGATTTCAAAATATTTCAGAAGATTTCCAAAATATTCAAAAAAGAATCTGGAAGATTTTAAGGCACGATTTTAATTTTGCAATTTTTTTTAGATTTTAGGAAAAAATAGAATCATTTTAAAAGATATTTAGTAGGTTGAGGCGTTTTAAAAAGATACACAAATAATTTAAAAACTTAAAAAGATTGAAACAAATTAAAACAAAAAGTAGATTTTTGAAGATTTCGAAAAAATAAGCATTTTAAAATTTTTTGAAGGTTTCAAGAGAATAAAAAATATTTATTCATTTATTTAAGAACAGTGTACATTGGCATATTTTTAAAGTGTGCATGTTTATTATTATTATTATTATTATTATTTAAGTGCATATTTTTTAAGATTCCTAGGATAATTTCAAATGATTTGCATCTTAAAAAATTAATTTTAATACAATATTTAAAAAGATTTGCAAAATTTTCGAAAAAAAATCTGAAAGATTTTAAGGCTTTTTTGTAATTTTGCAGGATTTTAAAAAATTGTTGGGAAAAATTCGAATAATTAAAAAAAATATTTAGAAGTTTTTTTTTTAGAATTTTTAGAATAAAAAAATTCTTAAGATTCCTAGGAAAATGTTTAATGATTGTTTTTCTAGAAAAATTAATTGTGAGGAAATAATGTTGAAAATATCAAAACATTTTAAAAGATTCTCAAAATTGTCGAAAAAGAACCTGGAAGATTTTAGGGCACTTTTTTAATTTTACAGAATTTTAAAAAAATTTTAGGAAAAATAAGAATCATTTTAAAAATATTTAGAAGGCTTAGACGCTTAAATAATGTACAAAAATAATTTAAAAATTTAAAAGATTTTAAACAATTTAAAATAGAAAGTAGATTTTAGAAGATTTCGAAAAAATAAGCATTTATTCATAGGACAATTTAAAATGATTTCTTATTTTGAAAACTTAATTTCGGTAGAATGTATGAAAAGATTTTCAAAATATGAAAAAGAATCTGGAAGATCTTCAGGCATTTTTTTAATTTTGCAGGATTTTAAAAATTTGTTTGGAAAAATTCAAATAATTTAATAAAATATTTAGAAGTTTAAAAAAGAATGTCGAAAATAACTTGAAATTTGAAAAAATTTCAAAGAATTTGAAACAAAATGTAGATTTTTGAAGATTTCAAACATAAAATTTCGAAGCTTTTTGAAAGTTCTGAAAGGTTTAAAGATAATAAACAAATTTTCTTAAGATTCCTGGAAAAATTTTGAACGATTTCTTATCTTAAAAAAATAATTCTAAAAGAATATTCAAAAAAATGTCAAAACATTTTAAAAGATTTCAAAAATTGTCGAAGAAGAATCTAAAAGATTTTAAGGATTTTTTTTTATTTTGTAGGACTATTTGAAAATTTTAGGGAAAATTCGAATCATTTTAAAAGATATTTAGAAGTTTTAAAAAAATTTCAAAAATAGTTCAAAATTTGAAAAGATTGCAACAAATTTGAAACAAAATAAAGATTTTTGAAGATTTCAAACATAAAATTCAGAAGCTTTTTAAAAATTCTGAAAGGTTTAAAGAGAATAAACAAATTTTCTTAAGATTCCTGGGAAAATTTTGAATGATTTCTGATCTTAAAAAAATAATTCTAAAAAAGAATATTTTGAAAAATTTCGAAACATTTAAAAAGATTTCGAAAATTGTCGAAAAAGAATCTCAAAGATTTCAAGGATTTTTTTAAAAATTTTAAAGGATAATTTAAAAATTTTAGGAAAAATTCGAAAAAGGTATTTAGAAGTTTTGAGCAAATTCCAAAAATAATTTAAAATTTGAAAAGATTTCAAAAAATTAAAAACAAAATAAAGATTTTGGAAAACAGTTTGAGTCAGTTCAAAAGATATTTAAGAATTTAAGAAGTTCTGAAGAGATTAAGGATATTTTCAAACTTGAAAAGACTTCCGAAAAGTTATAAAATATTTTTTTAATTTCTTCCAAACTTCCAAAAGTCCTACATATCTTTTAAACTAGCATGCATTTTTTCTAAAATTTGGTTACGGTAGTATTTATATTGTACAATATTGTACTATCTTTTCAAAAAACATACATACAAATTGAGTCTATGTTTTTGGTTAGGTCAGAATATTTATTACAATATTTTACTATCTTTTCTAAAAACGGCCTCGATTCCTGAAACAGTGGCGGCGGCGAGATATTTTCATAATATAGAGAGAAAAACCTTAGAAAGAATACTAGTTTTATTAAATTTGAATAAAATTGTTAAATAAGGCCATGTAATACTTACACGATTCTTAGTTTACCGACATATTTTTTCGCAACAACTTATTACGTCCACACGAATTGAAATATCGAGTTGAAAATTCGGGAAATCAATTAAGGTACTAAGAACCGTTTGTGTGGTTCTAAATTTCTGGAACTACAAACTAATTTCAGTTCTGGAACATTTTTGGAATTTTTAGAAATTTAGGATGTATAAATGTTTCTTAGTGTCTTTTATATACTTTCTTAGATTTTCAGCTTGATATCTCAATTCGTGTGGACGTGAGTTGTTGCAAAAAAATGTCGGTAAGGTAGGAATCGGGTAAGTATTACATAGCCTTAAATTAAATTTTTTATTTTCCACAGGCAAGGACTACAGCTCCTAGCAGACGACACTTGTTCCTCGGCCAGGCTTTGTTATTAGGCCTTTTTTTCCAAGCCGGTCTTTCAGCTGCAGCCTCGTTGACACCAAATTTATTGTCATGTGCTGCTTTTAGACTTGTTGGATTACCTGCGGCTCTCGTTTTCGGCGCCCTTCTCGTCAAGTGTGTTTTTCTACTTTCCCTCAACAGTGGTGTTTATCTACCTGCACCTTATCAGGTAATAATTAAAGATAAAAAAAAGATAAACAAAAAGAACTCACTTTTGTGGCTTGTTTTAGAACCAATCTATTCAGATTATTCCATTTTCTAAAAAAAAAAAGGTAATAATCGAAAACAATAACACACTTCTAAAAATTCCTAACTTCCTCAAATTTGTATATTATAATTGAATAAAAATAGATATCTTTTGGTAAATTGAGTTAATCATTAATGCCTCAATTAAAAGAAATTTGAATAGCATTCATAGGCAACTCTGCAGATTGGAACAAATCTTTGCTTAATGTCTCTCTTTTAAAATTTATTAAAGATCGAAATGAAATCTACTTTCTTATGAAAATTTTTTATGCAGGAAAAAATCAGTGATCGGTAAGTTACTTTTTAAAAGTAACTAGTTATCGTTATCGTTACCGATTCAAAATGTAACTTTTTCTTAGTTGCATTTCCCGAAAAAAGTAACTATCGTTACTTTTTTAATTACTTTTGTATTTTAGAAATATATATTCAAATTTAATTTTTACAAAACTTCATTCATATCTTTCGAGTGATAGTTACACTTTTTAATGAAAGTGGTAGGTTAGTCATGACCCACATAATATTTCTAAAACAAGGAATATAGAAAATTTTGAATTTCAGTGTGGAAGACAAATTTCAGCTTTCCTATTTTGGGTTATAAATCTCTTCGGCGCTGAAAATTAATTTTTTCTTTCTAAAAGTGTTTCTTTAGATTTACCTAATTACAACTTCCACTTTAAGAAGATTCACAATATTCTAAGAACAACACAAATTTTTTTAGAAGAGGTTGAATTTTCAAAAAATAAAAATAAAATATCCAACCAAATAGTTGAATCTCAACTAAACAATATATATTTTAAACTAAAAATGGAATGGTTAAATTTTCATTTTAAAAAATTAATGTTTAACAAAAAGATGTTGACAAAATAGTTAATTTTTCAACGAAAGAGATGAATTTTTAACTAAAGTGATGAATCTTCAACCAAAAAAAAAACACATTTTTAACAAAGTAGTTCAAATTTCAACCAAAAAAGATGAGTTCTCAATGGAAAAGGTAATAGTTGAAATTTCAATCAAAAAAGATTTTCATTTTGAATCAAATGCAGTTGAACTTAACCAAAAAAGACGAATTTTTAACAAAATAGGTAAATTTTCAACTTAAAAAGATGAATTTTCAACCAAAAATGGGATAGTAAAATTTTTAATTGAAAAAATTAATTTTCAACGGAAAAAGATGAGTCCTCGACGAGAAATATAACAGTTGATTTTTCAACCAACAAACAGTTTAAGTTTGAATCAAAAACCGTTATATTCAACCAGAAAAATAATTTTCATCAAAATAGTTGAATTTTCAGTCAAGAGAAGAATCAAATCAATCAGATTGTTAAAATTTTAAGCCAAAAAGGCGAGTTTCCAACAAAAAGTTGATTTTCAACCCAATAATAAAATTTTTATCCAAAAACATTAATTCTCAATGAAAAATGTAATAGAGGAAATTTCAACAAAAAAAAACGAATTTTCATCAACATTGTTCACTTTGAAACCAAAGAGATGAATTTTTAACCAAGAAGATTAATTTTTGACCAAAAAAGACGAATTTTAAATGAAGTATATGAATTTTCAACTAAAAAAGAACAATTTTAACCAAAAAATTCATAGTTAAATTTTCAATTGAAAAATTATTTTTCAACGAAAAAAAGATGCATCCTCAACTAAAAGTGTAATTAATCAACTAAAAAACTAATTTTTAACAAAACAGTTGAATGTTTAACCGAATGAAATGATTTTTTTCCAAAATACTTCAATTTCGAACAAAATAATTAAATTTGCAACCAAATAATAAAATTTTTAAGAAATAGAGATGAATTTTCAACTAAAATAAATAAAATAACTGTAATAGTTAAATTTCCGGTTAAAAAATTTATTTTCAACCAGAGAGAAATGTATATTCAACTCTGGAATTGTTTTTTTATTTCTTTGTAAGTATTTTTATAAATTTTAGGAAATTCGGAATCTCAGGGTGGGAAAAAAATTTCAGTTTTCCTACATTGGGCTATAAATCTCTATGGCTATCTGCCGCCAAAATTTGAATGGTGAAAATGAGAAAATAGTTGGAAAAGCAATAAAATTGATTGACTGTCGTGAAAAAGACTTGTGAACTACATTTCGAAAGTAACTAAAAAAGTAACGATTTTTAAAGTTACTGTTAC
>JAUMHM010000001.1:8234977-8249987 GCA_032362435.1 Melikaiella ostensackeni | reverse complement strand
CCTCATACAAAAAAAAAAAAAAAAAAAAAAAATACACATTTTTGAATGCACATACTTTGACATTCAATATCTTTAGCAATTTTAAATAAAGACTGCTGAAAATTGGAGCATGTGAAGTGTAATTCTTTTTCAAAAAATTGGCATTAGCTATTTTAAGAGTAAATAATAAATGCTTCTGTTGTAAACAATAATAAACAGAGTCTCGTTTTCTGCTTCTAATGATCGCAGAGATTTGTCACAAAACTGAATAATCTTTATAAACATTGAAAAATAAAATGGCCCTTTTTTAAATTTCTATCATTTGTTCCTTGTTTAATATTCGAGTTCCTTTTTTTTTGTGAAAATATAATGGATCCTAATAGCTGTTACAAAGGATAGTTTTCCAGAAGCGGTATGGGATGGTTTATGGACAGCCCATATCGCTTCTGGGAAACTATCCTCTGTAACAGCTATTGGGATCCATAATATTTTCACCAAAAAAAGAAACTTGAATAATAAACAAAGAACAAATGATAGAAATTTAAAAATAAAGCCATTTTATTCTTTAATTTTTATGAAGATTATTCAGCTTTGTTACAAATCTCTGTGATCATTAGAAGCTGAAAACGAGACTCTGTTTATTATTGTTTACAGCAGAAGCATTCATTATTTTATCTAAAAATAGCTAATGCCAATTTTTTGATAAAGTTTTACACTCTACATGCTCAAATTTTCAGCTGATTTTATTTCAAATTGCTAAAGACATTGCATGTCAAAGTGTGTGCATTTAAAAATGTATATTAACTTGGTAAATATAAACATTTGAATATAATTTTCTTCATGAAAGTTGAAGTAAACCCGAAAAGAAGTATCTTTTATCCCTTCAAAATTTTTGATAAAATTGCTTGTTTTAAAGAAAAACAGCTTTCTATTTTGGCTCTTATTAGAAATGGGTATAAAAATAACATAAAACATAGTGAATTAAAACTCTTTTAAATTTGCGTTCTTTATTGATATCGCACGAGGAAGAAACGTCCGTTTCCGATGAAGAGTTTCTGGTGACTCAACTCTTAGGATTGAAAGAAAGAATCATAAAGACCTAGCAACGAACGTCGTCACTAAAGGATAGTATTTCACCCAATGAAATCATTGCTTATGTTTATAATAACTATCTGGCACTCACCATGTCGATTCAGTTTTGATTGGAACCAGAAGAGTGTTTTTGAAGTTAACTTACTACGTGATAGAAACCGTACAATCCCACAGCTCTCAATTTTTGTATTTCATTAATCGATGTTTTCTCAATATTGACAACGTTTATCAAAAAATTTCGTTTACAGAAAAGATGCACATCTTGGAGCAGTCCAACTTTCGTTTAACACTTCTTCCTGTGGAATCAATATTTTAAGCAAAATAAGCACAGTTTACTTTTTCCTCATTTTTTAACGTAATTGTATTTTTTATGTAAACAATTGACCTAATCGAAAAATGATATGGAGAATTTATCTTCCTATATCGGTTTTCTAGCCAATGCTATGTTTGAACTTTCAAAAAAACCGAAATTGCAAGAGGATTATTGCATTAATTAAAAAATAATTAAAACGCGAATATCTCGGAACCACACCATTTTTCGGGGTGGTCACCCATCTTTTTCGTAATCAGCAGTACATTTCACGTCATATTCAAGAAAAAAATTCCACGGACCTAGAACGGCACACGGAAATACACCCAGCTCCTAGAGTAACTACTTCGTAGTGGTTTCGGTACTTCCGGTGCCCTCCCCTCTGCTCCGTTCAATCTCATAGTTCCGGTGCTTCATCTTCCCGCGATGCGTCTGCTGATCAGTGAGTCGATGACCTTCCCCTGTGCCCTGAGAGTAACACTTGTGCAGAGTGTGGGTGTGTGACAGGTGAGCCCGGGCCGCGACGCGTCGTGGACCGCCAGCACGAAAATTCAAACCTAATGATCGAGAAGCGACCAAAATTTTACTGAAAGTAGGCAACAATATTTTTGTTTATTTGTTCTATTTTATTTCTGGTCTCTTGTTTCTGTTACTATTATGTCTTGATTTAAATGGGGGAAATTTATCTAGTCGTTTCGCATTTTTCGTTTTCTCGCTGGGACGCTTGGCAACAACGTGCGTATGGCGTCAAATTCGGACGTACGTTTGAATGTCGACGTTCATACGACTCCAATTGTGGACCTTCCAGGCCCGTCGACAGGAGAGGGGGGTGTTTGCCCCTGCGCTCGGACTTTTGGGAGGGGCCCGGATTCTTGGTAAAAACTGTAATTTTTTAATAATACCTTCAAACTAAATACAATTCATCTAAGAGTCCTCGCAATCTTTTACCTTGGTAGAAAGTTTTGCAACAAAATTATCATATAAATAATTTGTTTGGCTATGCTGAAAAATTTTGTCAATGAGGAGGGGGCCCGTAAGTTGTATCCCCTGGGCCCGTATTTTCTCTACGGGCCTGGGACCTTCCCTCAAGCCTCGACGGTGATCTCATTTGCTTAGACTTAGACTATCGACGAAAAGTATCGAACGAAATGTGTATCATAAACAGTAAATTTTTTATTTGACATAGCGCGTCTGCTATAACCGACCTAGGATGTCAGTCATGCTACAGGTTTTATGTTTATGTTTCCATGTTGATTGTTCTCTCGATCATTTTAATCTGTCAAATGTTGATTTCTTCAGATTTGAAGAAATTTGAGTGGTGAAATCTTCAGAATTCCGCAAGATCTGAAGATTTTTTTTACGACGCTAATGCATTTTTGGCCAATCTGAAGAATTTTGAATTTTTCTGCAGATTTGATTTTTGGACCTGGCAGCATTGAGCCAAACCGTACCCGAGTTCGGCAAACCCTACCCTTTTCCGACCTTTTCCAACCCTGAAGGGTCATGATTTTTAAATTTCAAACGGTTCCCAATTCCTATCACTTATTACAAGACTTCTTAAACATCCCAATAAAAATGCTGGAAAATACACTCCCCTTTTCCAACCTTTGTCTGGTAACCATTCCCCTTTTCCAACCCTGGGGGGTCTTTTGTCCATGATTTTCAAATTTTGAGCGGTTCTTAATATTCTTATCACTAATTGCAAGACTTCTTAAAAATACGAATAAAAATTCTCGAAAATACAGGACATAGGGCTTGAAAAAAGTAAGACTAAAATGTTAGTCGTATACATTGTCGTCTAACATAAAAAATTGCAACGTCATTTCTTGAAATACAACAGAAAGTTTTTCCACTTTATTATTTGCAACATAAAATTCAATTTACCATTCAAAGAAATAAGAATATTCACTAAAACGTGAAATTAAAAAATACTTTTCGTTTAGCAACAAATTTGAAGAAAACCATTAGAATTCAATCAGATTCAGTGTTTTTTCTATTAAAAGAACTCAAAAATCCTACTTCGAGAAACCCAGACAAATACCCGGACATATTCAAAAACCCTGTAGGACAAAAGTCGCATGTCTGAAAAAGGGGACACCTCCGGGGAAATCCGAACGGATAATCACCCTCAGATCACCTTTTCTATTACATTCCATTTCCGCCCTTTTCCAACCCTGGGGGGTCTTATCTGTCATGATTTAAAAAATTTTTAACGGTTCCTAAATCCCCGAAAATACAGAAAATGTATGTAATTTTAATACTATTTCTTCGAGCTTCCTCAGAAACGGTTATATAGGATAAAACAGGCCAGTTCACGATCAGACCAATACGAATATTAATTTACACGTTTCTTATCTTTAATATTTATTTAAAGTTTAATTTAGATACTTTAGACAAGAAACAAACATAATTTCATGTTATTATGGGTAATTTTTCAAAAAGAGAAGGTTTTGTTGAAAATGAACACCTTCAATATTATGTGGTTATGTATAGACCTCACAACTTTGCAAAATTCATTCTACGTTTCAGTGATTGATTTTTAAGGTTTAGATATGTGACAACTAATTTAATAGATAAAATACAATTTTTCAGGAACCTTATTGACATAAATTAATCACAAGAACATGAATATTAACAATAATTCTCACTTATACTCATTTACCTCGGCTGACGGTTAAAATACCCTTGTATGAACTTCTGGCTAATTTCGACTAAATTCAACAGCATGGATTTATGTTAATAATTATAATTATTTAATTCTATTAAAAGTGTGCTTTAAACTTTGAGTCTAAGTGCTTTCAATTCCGATTAAATATTAATGCAAATCTAAATTAATTTGCAAATCTTCCATTGGGGGCCACTATACATACCCATCTTAGCCCGAGTCTTAGCCATAGGGCCGAGAAGCAAAAAATGTTTCCATCTTGGCCATGGGGGGGCCACTATACATCCCCAAGATGGGAGTGTATGGTGGCCCCCAAAGCTAAGAAAAAAATCTATGGCTTCTCGGCCTTATGGTTACGATGGGAGTGTATAGTAGCCCCCCACGGCTAAGATGGAAAAATCCAACGCTTTTCGGACCTATGGCCCTTAATAGCTAAGATAAAAAATCCATACCTTCTCGGCCCTATGGTTAAGATGGGAGTGTATAGCGACTCCCAAATGGTTAAGATAAAAGAAAACATTGCTTCTCGACTTAGTCGCTATAGGATAAAAAAATATTGAAATCACTATAATTTCAGTTTTCCGAAGGACCCCGCACAAAATGCATGGAAAAAGGAAAATGGAACTTGACCAAAAGGTCTTTTCCATATATTTTTGCACGGCTTGAAATTCAATTCATTAAAATAAATTCTTCAAAAATTTGAATGAAGTAAAAGTAGAAACCTAGATTTCTAAAATATCTTTCATGTCAAATAATTATTTGATTTTAATTCTGGAATTTAAACTGCTATCATAAGTATTGTACTCAATTACACAATCGGAACTAATTAGATACTTAAGAAGTATAAATAAACTCGCTGAAAAGCACTGAATAAAAACAAAGTGAAAACATGCTCATTTTAGATAACGTAATAAAATATAATACTAATAATAATTGCGCCTGTGGAATAAATAAAAATTATCAACCCTCCCGGAAGTGTATTTTTACAATAAAATACAATAAATTAGAATAAAGTACAATAAAAAAATCGTAAACGATTATAAAGCATTAATAATAATAAACTACAATTTTTGAAATTATTCAAAAATTTCACAAATTTAAAAAATACAAATACAATTTTCACATTATTTTACTTTATTTTCATTTATTGTATTTTACTGTGAAAATACATTTCCACTAGGAAATAATTACATCTTTTGATTTTAATCATCGATTTCTTAACACTCTTAATTATTTCATGATTTGAAAAATATATTAATTTCTCTTCTCAGAATATAAAGTATAGTCAATAATGCAAATCTGCTCATAACAAACAGGCGTTTATAAACATTATAATTAGAGTCGCATATTCTCTTGAGTAATGGTGACTTCGCCTCAGAATTTTCTCATGCTATTCACGCAAAGTCGACTCTCATCGCTTTCCTCCTGAAGAGAGAAACCAGAAGTTTTTAGATTTTATTTACATATTATATTCAAACTTTTTCCTGTTTTTCAAATTTATATTTTACCAGCCTTTCAATTTTTATTAGTAAATTTTCATTGTTTTTCAAAATATTTTTCTAAATTTCTCTGATTATTATTCACCCCTAGTTTTTAGTCGTTCCAAAATTTTCAGGAATGCAAATAAGTTCATTTTTTAAATTTTAAGTTCAAGCTTTATAGGAACAATAATTAAAATACCATTTTTTTAATTATCAAAATTACTCTTCTTGATAAAATGCATTAGAACTTGAAAGTTACAAAATTTGAATAATGCCTTCATAATTTATATTTATAATAATTTAATAACTTTTCCAATTTGTCAAAAAAAAAAATATTAAACGCAATAATTGAAAATAAATATTTATAATACCAAATAAGTAATAAATAAATTTCCACTTTTGCAGATCGCGTGGCACTAGTCTCTTCTGGAATCCCTCGTTGTAATGCATGTCGACACGGAAGCAGTCCTATTTACTCTGATGGTTAGTATAAAAAAAAAGAAATTTACAAAAAAAAATATCGCAATTTTCTAAAGAGTCATGAATTTTTTCGGATTTAATGATATTCCTCGAATCTTTATTACAACCGGAAATGTCATATGGCCCCCCACGAGTTTCTGTGCAGATGAAACGAACTTGAAATTATTCAACTCGTGCCACGCTTCATGACTTTTAAAATCAAGATTCACTTTAAAGTTTACCGTAATATTCAGTTTATTCCGTTTTGTAGGCATTGTATAATTATTAATATAAATCTATGGGTTAACTCTCTCTTCTCAAGGTCATGATATATTTTAAATTGTCATAGATTTTTTTTTAAGTCAAAGCAAATCTTGTTTTTACTACTACTAGAATTTGAGTATATTTCAAAAAATTTCAAAAGATTTCAAAGATTCCAAAATATTTCAAAGATTTCCGAAAGATTTCACAAAGATTTCAAAAATTTCAAAATACGAAAATTTCAAAAAGATATCAAAGATTTCAAAACATTTCAGAAGATTTAAAAGATTTCGCAAAGATTTTCAAATTTTTAAAAAGATTTCAAAGATTTAAAAATATGAAGATTTCAAAGATTTCAAAAGAGTTAACAAAGTTTCAAAATATTTCAATGATTTCAAAAGATTTAAAAATATTTCAGAAGAGTTTAAAGATTTCGTGAACATTTTTTAAAAATTTCAGAAAGATATCGAAGATTTCAAAAGAGTTAAAATTTTTTAAAAATATTTCACAAAGATTTCAATGAATTTATAAACATTTCAAAAATTTCAAAAGAGTCCATTAACATTTCAAAAATTTCACAAAGATTTCAAAGATTCCAAAATGTTTCAAAGATTTCACAAAGATTTTGAAGATTTCACAAAGATTTGAATGATTTCATGAAGATTTCAACGATTTTAAAAATTGCCAAATATTTCAGATTACAAAGATTTCGCAAAGGTTTTAAAGATTTCCAAAAATTTCAAAAGATTTTACAAAGATTTTAAAAATTCCAAAAGATTTAAAAATATTTTAGTTGAATAATTTTAAATTCTAAACTTTTATAAATTAAATAGTTCCAAGACTTCTGGTAAAAAATATAAATCCACGCTATTATTTTCAGTGCTCTGAAACGACTTTTTAAATTAGAAATTAAATTATTTTAATTTTTAGTCGTTTTAAATTAATAATTGTTCAATTGTTATTTATACATCAAAATTCAACACTTCCGCTTACAAATTAATTTTTTTTTAATGGAACAATTAAAATTATAACGTTCCAAGTATAAATTTAATACTCTGAAATTTTAACGATTCAAGGCTTTCTATTTCAAACAATTCAGTCTCAAATTGTTTAGCTTCGAATATTTGATTTATAATTGCCCATTTTAAATATACAGTCAAATATTGCTAAATATTTAAGAAATTGTTCTTTTTTTTAATTAAAAAATTTCAAATTGAATGGGTTGAAAATGGAATATTTTATACAGAAACAATATTTCAATAGGATTTTAAATTGAATAAAAGCGTTTAATTATGAATCTATTAATTTGAAATTATTTGAAAATTGAAAATATTTTATGATTATAGAGATTCAATCGGACGTATACACTTGTTTAACGACTAAGGCTTTCGAATTGAAACAGTTCAAGTTTTATCGTCAAAACCTGTAAATGGTTTAATTTTGGAGATTCAGAATCATCTTGTAAAATCAGCGGCCACACTGTTATGGCAGTAACTTTTGAATCCGACTTTCAAATTTAGAATTTTAGTCTTCAAATTTTTTTTCAATTCTTCCGTTTTAAAATTTAAAATAAAATTTTGTTATATTCCAGATGTTCACGGAGGAATGGAACCTTTCGCCGTGCCTCATGGGGTTTATTTGAGACCCGAGGAAGTCGGAAATTTGTACACGACTCTCTCAGCGAATCCGAACGTCTTTTTTCAAAGGGCCCATCCAGGCATGATGTATTGACGAAGGCCTTTTGTAAAATACTTTCTAGGAATGTAAATAGATTAATTTTAGATTTTTAATTGTTACTTAAGTGTAGCGAATAAAAAAAAAAGATAAACCTGATCATAAGAATTAAAAATTTTATACAAAAATTAGTTACAACTCAACATTACTTCCCTTTGCCGCTTAAAATTATGGAAATCGACTACAATTTTTTACTGCTGGCTTTCCCTTCTATGTAAAAGAAATATTTCTTAGACTTTTTGTTTGCAAATATACTTTTACTCTATATTCATATTTTTTACAATGTAAAAGCCAGGCCACCAGCGCCACAAATGCAAAATTGGCGGTAAAGCGATTTTTTTTCAACAGACTCAGAAATTATGAACTGAACTTCCGAATGAGGAAATTTGCATTTTTTCAATTTCAAATGTCAATTTTTTAATCTGAAAACACATTCGAAAGCTTTCAACTTTCCAAATACCAGATTTTAGAAGATTATTTTCGAAACTTGAAAATCCATCATTAGATTAAAAAACACTTCTAAAAAGATCCCCTTACTTCCATGTTTGCACTTAAAAACTGAGGCATTAATTAAAAGATGAATCTAAGGAACCTTTCATTGAAGGTCAAGGATAGGATTGGATGTGAATTCAGGAAACAATTCTTTTGGCTCCGTGCTCTGCAGATTCCAAGATAAGGGAAGCGGATTCTTCGGAAGGGACGTGATTTCTATCAATTTCCTTCAACTTCTGGCTTTCGAGACTAGGCCTAACTTGCTGCACACTGTCCTTCAATTTCCTTACCGATCCGCCTGAACCTGAAAGAAAATCGTCTCCAGATTGACGAACGAGCGTCGCTTCGTTTTTCGCGAGATTTAAAAAAATCTCTATTCACAATTTTATTTATTTGTAATTTTAGTCTTGCTTAAGGAGAAATTTAGGTCTTTAGGAAAATGAAAAAGAATTGAAGCTACAAAAAGTTGAATATAAAGACCTCCACTCTCTTATTACAGAATATCTACATGATTAACAAAAATCAGCAATCGGCGACGTTTGACTCGCTGACGAATTTAGCGGAAATAAAGATAAATGCATTTTACTTTTTCACGATTTACTTCTTACTTTTTAGTTTCTCGGACAGGTCGTCAAAGGCCGGATCCTGGATGTTCAACATCAAACTGTTGCCGCTGAGGTAGACGCGATTCGCCGAATTTGAGATCTGAAAGAAATTAAATTAGGTTAAAGCTGTTTTTATTAAAAGACAAAATTTTTTGGAGTTTGAAAATTCTTTAAAAAATATTTTATCTTCCAATCTAAAATTGCAAAAATCTAAATTTTAATGTTCAGTTTCTAACATTTTCAAATTTAAAATCATTGTGTTTGCATTACCTAATTCCAAAATTGTTCATTTTCACAAAAAAAAAATGATTGACATACAATTTTTATTGATTTAATTTCTAAAGCTTTAAGTGAAAATTTTCATTTACAAATCTCTTAATTTTGAATTTCTAACCATTTCAAGTTAAAACTTACGTAATAAGACAACTTCAAATTTATTGAAAATATAAATTCTTCAAAAATGAACAATTTTAAACTAAAGATTTTTCCAATCGAAAGTCTTGTTAGTTATAATATATAAACAGCTATAAATTTAGAATCATCATATATCATCAATCATCATCATAATGATCAATCATCATCATAATATATAAACAGCTATAAATTTAGAATCAAAATTGAACAACTTTTAATAGAAACTTTATAACTTGATATTACATAAAGTTATAATTTTTAAAATTTCTACGTTTCCAAAATATAAAATTAAACAGTTTTAAATGCCTAATTCTAAAAAGGTTCCATTTCCGAAGACTTCAATTAATAATTGTTTAGTTTTGCAAATGTAATTTTTAAATTTTCTAGTCTTTAATTCCTCAATTCAGACAATTAACATTTTTTAAATGAACTATTTTTAATACTGATTTCCGGAAATATTAATTTTGAAGGGCATTAAATTTAAAATTATTTAATTTGTGTACGTTTCCAATTTTAAATTGGAAACCGAATAATTTAAAATAACAATATATTTATAACAATATCATTGATTCTTTTAAAAATATTGTTCAGTTTTGAAAACTTGAATTGAAAAATGTTAAATTTTAAGGCTCTGAATTTTAAATTGTTCAATACGAATGTTGCAAAACTGAATATTTATTTTCAGAAAAACGTTAAATTTTGACGGGATTACATTAAAAGATAACGGAAATAAATTTTGAATTCTTCTAGTTTGATATTATAAAAAAATCGTTCTGCTTTGAGATTGTACAATTTTGAATATTTTATTTTTAAAGTATCTAATTTTAAAGCCTTTTTAGAATTAAATTAAACTTAACAAAGTTTTTGTATCACAGCTCCTTTATATAAGAAAAAAACTTTGAAAATGACTCTAAATTGTACATTCTTTTTTTGTTTAAGCCCTAATAAAATATATGTCATTATAAATATATTATGAAAAAATTACCGTGCGTGAAATGCTCTGCGCAGCACGGATTTTCCTCAGCTTCAAATAACCTGGGTTTTGGCTGACTGCGATACCCAAGTGCAACGTGGTTAAGGAAAAACATTTCTTTTAGTAAAAATGAGTAAAAAATTAAAAAAAAAGGTAAAGTTCGAATGTTTCCTATTTCAAGCAAAGTTGAGATTTAACTTCGGGTGTCCACCCGACATAATATTTTTAATTCTCGGTCGTTTCCCGGTCAATAGTTAATCTTTCCCGATCAATTTAAAATAGTCCAAAAGATCTGAATGATTTCAAACATTTTTTAAATATTTCAAGAGATTCCTGAACATTTTAAAAGATATCTAAGATTTCTAATTTGGAACAGAAAATTTGGGAAAAGAATTCTAATTCTGAGTTGAAACATCAGATAATTTTTAGTCATAAAAATTACAATTCTGATTCGGAACACAGTTTTGTAAAAGAATTATAATTCTGAATCTGAACAGGGATTTTTTAAATTCTCTTCTTCTAAATCAGAATTAAAATTATTTTCAAAAATTTCCGTTCCATGTCAAAAATTCTCTGTTCCAAGTCAAATAATAATACTTTACGAAAATTTCCTGTTCCATAGTGAAAATTATAATTTTTTATGGAAATAACCTGTTCTAAAGCGAAAATTAGAATTCTTTAGAGGAATTCCCTGTTGAAAATCACAATAAAATGTACTTCAAAAAAATTCCCTGTTCCCCGTTAGAATTATATTTATTTACAACATTTTCTATTATGATTCAGAAAAATACTAACGCCCATTTTCCAAAATTTGGAAGAGGGAAGACTTCTGACTTGGAATAGGGATTTCATCAAATTCCCTACTTCTAAATCAGAATTAAAATTCTTTTCAAAAATTCCCGTTCCATGTCAAAAAATTCCCTGGTCGAAGTTAAATAATAATTGTTTATGGAAACTCCCAGTCCCAAAGTAAAAATTATAATTTTAACGAAATTTCCTGTTCTAAAGTGAACCTAAGATGACAATTATAATTCTTTGAGGAAACTGCCTGTACCAAAGTCAAATTTATAATTTTTTACGAAATTCCCTGTTCCAAAGTCAAAGTAATAATTCTTTACGGGAATTCTATGTCCAAACTGTCAAGATTATATATTTTTTTTACTGAAATTACCTGTCCCAAAATCAAAATTAAATTTTTTTACTAAAATTCCCTGTCCTGAACACAAAATTATATTTCTTTACTGAAGTTCCATGTCGCAACTTAGAATTGCAATTTTTTTCAAAAATGCTATGTTCCAACTCAGAATTAGAGTAATAAAATGTATGAAACCACTTTTAATTTGCATATTAGTACATTCGAAAGAAATATCCCGGTCACTGAATCAAATCCCCGGTCATTTTCCGGTTTTTTAAAATTGAACAAAATTCCCCGTCATTTCCCGGCTTTCCCGACTGCCCGATCAGGTTACCCTGGTAATAAGTATTGAAAAGACTTTAAAATTTAGCTGCTTTTCTAAATTAAATAATACTAAATTCAATTTTAAAAAGGATATCATTTTCGCCGCTTCGGCTTCTCCCTCAGCTTGTACAATTTTCTGTTGTTTTTCTTGCTTCGCTCTTTCAACAACAAAAGCAGCACGTTGCGCTTCTTGTTGTGCAACTTGTTTGGCTTCAACGGCCGCTGTATATTCTTTACCGAAACTAAGCTCGGTTATGGAAACGTCATCGAGAATTATATTGAAGTCCCGGGCGCGTTCGGTCAATTCCTTGCGGATCATGTTTGAGACTTGTTGTCGCATTGTTATCAACTGCGAGGCATTGAACTTTGCCACAACGGATTTCAGCACCTCATTGCAAATACTAGGCAACACCTAGAAGCAAAATTAATTTACTG
Organism: Melikaiella ostensackeni; assembly: GCA_032362435.1. Classification (NCBI taxonomy): domain Eukaryota; kingdom Metazoa; phylum Arthropoda; class Insecta; order Hymenoptera; family Cynipidae; genus Melikaiella; species Melikaiella ostensackeni. Next base: position 8,237,628 of record JAUMHM010000001.1, on the reverse strand, counting down.
ATTTAATCTAGGCAACACCTGCAGGCCAAATTAGTTTATTTTTTATGCTAGGCAACACTTAAAAGCAAAATCAATTCAGGATGTCCAGCGGAGACCTACAATAAAACTCCTGTACATTTTCCGCAGGCTTTTTGAAAATTCCTGTACAAATTTGATTAAAAAATTTCTTTCTTATATAAATGATTTTCGTCACAATTTGTGTTCCTAAAAAATTAGGTTAAAAATATAAACAAAATAGGTATATATATAATTTATAATCAAACCCAAGTGTTCAACTCTTATTCTCAGTTTTTGATAGCAAATGAAAAAAACTCTTTAAACGCATTAAATCTTGAACGATTTTCATATAATTCTACTCTACAAAAGATAATTTTCTCTAAATAAAAAATGTAAATACAGTAAATTTGCAAAATACTGAGTTGTGTGTTATACAAAAGAATTATATTTATCTAACTGAGCTTAAAAAATATTTGATATACTTGATAGGTAGAAACCTATCAAGATACACTAAAGAAAATCGACAAGTCAAAAGAACCAAAAACGGAAAGGAAACGTGTTTTCCACATAGTCATTTTGTGTTTTTTAAAATTATATTTTTTCTACCAAGTATTAAAAATTATTTCAAATGCCTCGGAACTTCTGAACGACCAACAAAAAACACAACAAAAATGTAAGAAGTTGAAATATAAAAAACAGAGAAACTCAAAATTGAGCATTTTCAAATTCTGCTATTTATCTATTTTTCATTCCTTCAACTTTATACCTTTTCTTCGAGTATTTTTATAAGTTGAAAATCCAAGGTATTCACAAGATTTTTATGTGTAAACGTCTTAGACCTCGATATGGGGAGTCGCGCCTGAGTCGAGTGAAACCATGGCTCGAAAGTGTAATGCGAGCTGTCTCCACAACGTCGATGCATCATCAACGTGATTCGCACTGTGTCGACACTATGTCGATTTATAAAGTCCTATTCTGGAGAGTCCTTCAAAGCTCTAACACACGCGTTGTGTCGTGTGTCTCGCTTCTCTTCACCCGCTCGAAGGAACCCATCAGTTATTCTTTTGACTTCGTATACAGTATTCTTCTGCATATTGATATGTGTATGAAAAAGTGATTATATATATTTTAAATATTTTATATTTTGACTAATTTCTTTGACTTCGTACAGTATTTTTTCATATATTGATATGTGTACGGAAAAGTGAAAGTTATTTTTTTGACTTCTGCTTTATGTAAGATTTCAATTTCAGTTAACGTTTACCGAAGATGTTTACACATAAATCTGTCTTGGGTCGTAGTTGAGGACGCACGTGATGTTTTTTTTTAAAAATTAGGTAGAAAAAAATTTTTTTTTTAAACTGAAAATGAGATATAGAACACTGGCTTCCTTTGCGCCTTTCATGCCTTGGGCTTGTCAATTTCGTTTATAATGCTTTCTTATCAGTAAAAGGCCCTAAATTGTACAAAATATTTTTCCAAGCGATCTAGACAAAAATAATTAAATGCACTATATGGATTGAGGCGGCCAATAAAAATTAAAAGTGCAATTTTCCAAAACGGTACCCATCCAGATTTTTCCCCTCAGTGGCAAAAACTCAGTAGATTTTTTTCAAATTAAAAAAAAAAGGTTTAGTGGTGCTGGGACGTTTTTAAAGCTTTCGAAATTTTTGAAAATTATTCTATAGGTGCAAAAATAGTATAAAAATTATTTTGTGGAGTGTTTTAGGTAGCAAGTGAGAATACAAAATTGGAAATGAAAAAATTTCTGCTGGAAACAGGAATTTTTTTTAATGAAGAAAAATTGACTTTTTTGGATTCGGCTAGATTAACATTGGGTTTTAAAAAGTTGAAAAGTTTTATTACCTGAAATCTATTTGTTTTAAATTAAAATAGCAAACTATGATTTTTTTTAACAAAATTTTTGTGCTTGGTAATAGCAGTTTGAAAATCACTGAAAATGGTCAAATTCACAAAAATTATAAGTACAAGAATTTTTTTTAAAACATAAAAAATGATGGCGTATTACTCTAATTTAAACTAAATCAGTACTAAGTAAAACATTTGTCAGCGTTTTTAAAATAAATGTTAATGTAGCCGAATCCAAAAGATTCATGTTTTTCTTCACTAATAAAGAATAAATACCTGTATTCATCAAGAATTTTTAAAATTATTTTCAATTTTATATTATGACTTGCTAACTAAATCAGTACACGGAAAAAAACAATTTCTACGATTTTTGCGCCCATAGAATGAATTTAAAAAAATTTCAAATTTTCAAAAGTTTTAAAAAATTCTTGGCACCACTCAAACTTTTTTAAAAAATTGGAAAAAATCCCAAGGAGTTTCTTTCACTAAAAGAAAAAAATTGGAGAGATACGGTTTGAAAAATTCCACTCTTAATTCTTAAGCGGCACCCTAATGTAGCTGTTCAAAATATTTGTTTTAATTCAGTGTTTTATTTTAATTTTTCCAACTTCTTACCCTTTTTTCTAATGTTTTTCTTTTGTCAGCGAGAAGTTCCAAAGTATTAAAAAAAATTTTCAAAATTTATTGCTAGAAAAAAAATTATTTAAAAACTCATAAAAATTACTATCTGGAAAACATTTTTCCTTTCCGTTTTTGATTTGCTTAGACTTGTAAATTTATTCTAC
>JAUMHM010000001.1:8213292-8234877 GCA_032362435.1 Melikaiella ostensackeni | reverse complement strand
GACACATCCAATTTTCAGAAGCCCTCGTTATATCAGAAACATCTTTTATGATGCAGTGTATAAAAATGAATCTTTGGGAAGACGAAAAGACTACCGAAAGGATAAAAAAATTGACATCTATGAAAATAACTATAAAAATTATGAAAATCCTAATTTTCTGAGAAACAACTAAATAAACTTCATATTTTTTCAATATGTCCTTTCTTTTTAGTTTATCAAGCTTATGTTTTATCATCCTGCTCCGTGTATGAAACGTAAAGAAATTCCCGCTTCAAAAAAAAAATGATGTAAATTTCCCGTACATTTTGCGCGCCAATAAATTGCCCGTACGATTCCTACACACTGGACACCCTGTAGTTTATTCATTTATGCTAGGCAACACCTAAAAGCAAAATTACTTTATTTACTTCTTGGTAAACTTTTAAATCACAATTTAAATTAGTGGCTTTATAATTTCAATAATAAATTACCCTTTCGTCGTAATCAAGACCAAGTTGACGGTACATAACAGGCAAAGTCAACGCATCAGGTCGAGACAAAACTCGAAGAGAAATGTTAACCATCTGCAAATCTTTAGATCCTGTGGGAGAGGAAATTTTTCTGGGTCGACTTCTGATGTCGTAGATGATTGGGTATTGGAACCATGGCATACGGAAATGCAATCCTTCGGTGAAAATGTCCTTCTGAACTCCCTTCAGGCGAGAGAATATTATCGCTCTGTGACCTCCTTCAACTGTAAAAAAATCGAGACTTTAGTTTTGGGGATGCATTCAGGAATCAGATCGACTAAAAGGTTTAGAAAAAGTCGCATTAGTCGCATAAAATTACAATAACAATTGCATGGAATTTCGAAAAAAGTCCCAAAAAAGTCGCATGAAATTTTTAAAGATAATGAAAGAAGAAACAGTATCAGACTGAATGACTGAAATAATAACTAATTTATGTTAAAATTATATTTGCAAAATCAAAATAAAATTTACGCAGTCTTTTAAGAATAGTCATTTAGCTTGAAGAATATGTTAAACTTGTCAACTTGGATTATTTTCAAATGAGAGAAATTTATATTTACATTAATTTTGAACTTGTGTTGCTTTTAATTTTGAATTTATATAATTTAAAGGTTTTGAAATTGGTATACTTTTAAATGTCTAATTTTTCGTGAATTGAAATGCTTGCGAATTCGAAAAATGTTCTCTTCCGTTATTTAATTTAAACTTCATTCCATTCCAAACTTAAACATTTCCTATTTGAATTCGTATTAAATGGGAAGGATTTCCAATTCAATTTATTATTTATAATAAAAGCAATGAAACTAAACAAATTATTAAATTTGACTCTTTTGGGCTTTAAATTAAAAATGATTAAAATTAAAATTATTCAACTTTAATCGCTTTTAACACCAAATTGTGTAATTGCAAACGCTTTCAATTTTATATGATTAAATTTTGAATGTACTCGTATTTACTGGAAGTTCTAAACGTTCAAATTAAAAATTTTTTAAAAATTGTTTTTCAAACTAGAAACGGTGTTAAAATTGGTTTATACAATCATAAAAGAAATCTAACACTTAACATTATAAAAGAAGCTTGTACCTAATGCATATTTTTACTGGTACTTATTCTATTTAATTTGAATTATTTAAATCTTTTTAAATTCAATTTTGATTAATTTGTACTTAAATTATATTTTGAACGCTCAGAACTTCAAAAAGATTAATTTTGAACACTTATTCAAACTTATAATAATTACTCGACAATTTAGGCTTTAAATTTGAGACTATATAATTGAAATATGAAACTATTCATTTTTTAATAATTGAATTTGAAATTAATCGGTTCTAAACGTTTTTGACTTAAAAATCTTCGAATTTTATGGCTTGCAATTTGAAAAAATAAAAATCTTGAGTGCGGATTCACGCAATTAGAAATTGTCCATTTTTCAACGCTAATAATTCAAAACTGTCTAATTAAATAGCTTCAATGAGATTTTCAATTAATGTGGCACAATCTTTTCTAGTTTTGAATTTCAATGTTAAAAATATCAATGTGATTAAAACTCAAACTAAGAAGCGAATTACTTAGAAAAACGGAAAAAAGTCTATTAGTCGCTTTTTCTTCAAAATGTAGAAAAAAGTCGAAGTTTCCTGAAAAAATTGAAAAAAGTCGAAAAAGTCGCACGATTCGAGCACTGTGCATTTAATTATGCGTCTAATTTTGAAAGTTTTTCAGGATAATTAAATTTTGAAGGTTAGCTATTAAAAATTTTTCAATTTTTACTGAGTTGAAATGGAGGAAATTTTGGTTTAAATTTTTTTCTGAATCAGAAAAGGGGAATTTCTTTTAATTTTTATCGACTTGAAGGGGGGACAATTCTGTATTTTTAACATTTTTCTTAAGATTAAAGGGGGAATTTTTTTCAATTTTTTCCAATAAAAAAATTGTTCAGTTTTAAATAAGGTTTAAAATCCTTAAATTTTGAATGTTTCCAATTTGAAATGATCTAATTTTGAAGGTTTTTTTTAATAATTGAATCCTGAAGGTTAACTGTTGAAAATCCTTCAATCTTTATTTAGTTGGAAGGGAGGAAATAGGTTTTTAATTTTTTCTGAATTAGAAAAGGGGAACTTGTTTTTTTTTTCTTTTAATTTTTATTGACCTGAAGGGGGGAGAATTCTGTATTTTTAACATTTTTCTTCAAATTAAAGGGAGGATTTTCTTCAAAAAGTTTTCTAATTAAAAAAATTGTTCAGTTTAAACAAGGGTTAGAATTGTTAAATTTCGAATGTTTCCAGTTTAAAATAATCTAATTTTGAACTTTTTTCGAATAATTGAATTCTGAAGGTTAACTATTCAAAAATTTTCAATTTTTATTGAGTTGGAAAGGAGGAAGTTTTGGTTTTTAATTTTTTTCTAGATTGTAAAAGGGGAATTTTATTTTATTTTTTAAGTTCTTATTGAGATGAAGAGGGGAAAATTCTGTATTTTTAACATTTTCTTAAGATTTAATGGGGGAATGTTTTCTTTTCAATTTTTTCTAATTAAAAAATTGTTCAGTTTTGAACAAGGTGTAGCATCCTTAAATTTGAATGTTCCTAATTAAAAATGATCTGATTTAAAATGATTTTTGAATAATCAAATTTAAATGTTAATTATTGAAAATTCTTCAATTTTTATTGAGTTTCATTTTTTTTCTGAATTTTAAAAGTGGATTTTTTTATTTTCAATTTTTTTTCTGAATGGGAAAAAGTACATTTTTTATTTTTAAATTTTTTATTGTGTGTCAGTATTAGAATGGTTTTAATTTCATAATTCTAATTGAAAATTCTTCAGTTTTAAATTACTTAAGTTTGAAATTTTTTTAAATTGAATGTTTTTTCCGTCTTTTTTTTTGTTAAGGTTAATTCATTTTTTTAGGTTTACCATTTAAAATTTTTTAATTTTAAATGGAAAAAATGACACTGAATTTATTAATCAGATTCTCGAAAATCTATCCTATCACTTCAAATTTCATTTTATATTTTATGAAATTATAACTTTGTTAAATTTCTGATTCATATTGAAAATTTTAGTATCATAATTGTTAGGTTTTGAAAACTTGAACTGGGAAATTTTAGATTTTAAGTCTCTTAATTTTAAATAGTTCAATATGGAACGTTACAAAATCGAATAATATTTATTTTCCAAAAAATTTCAAATTTCAAAAACGCTTTTTCCTTCATTCATTACTTTTTTGGCAAAAAATGAACGCACCTTCCAAGAATATGTCTAAATATTATTCCTTATCTGGTTGATATTTTTCTAATTCTCTGTACGTCAATAAATTTTTAATAAAAATCTACAATCTTGATAATTTTAAACTTACACATTTAAGAACGAACAATTTCTAATTATTTCATTCTTTGTGAACATAGATTTTTGAAACTCGAACAATTTTAAATTTCACATTCTTTAAATTTTCATATTTCAAATTGAAATTATTGAATCGTTAAACAATATAATAATTTCTAAGCGTTAGAAACTGTACGGTCTAAAATTCAAATAGTCCCAAATTAAAGTTTCAAACTGAAAGGTTCAATAGTTGAATAATTTGTTTAATTTTGAATTATAAAATTTTTAGAGTGCTGCAATTTCAACCTTTAATGCTACGATTGTAATTTTTACATTTCGTAAATTTTAAATATGCAATTGATTTTTTTTTAATTTTGCGAAGTTATATTAAGACATAATTTGTCAATTATTAATTTTAAATTATTTGAATTTCAATATGTAATTCAACTTTAACGGGATTCAATAGAAACAAAAGAAGTTTTAATTTCATAATTCTAATTAAAAATCGTTCAGTTTTACACAAGGTTTAGAATCTTTAAAATTTTAATGTTTTCAATTTTAATTTGTTTGACATTGAACGTTTTTTCTGTTTTTTATGAAGATTAATTCAATTTTGCAAGTTTACCATTTTAAATTCTTTAATTTTAAATGGTGAAAATGACACTGGCTTTACTTATTGATCAGATTATCGAAAATCTATCCCATCACTTTAAATTTCATTTTATATTTTATGAAATTACAATTTTTTTAAACTTCTTAGTTACTTTTAAAACTCTGGTATCACTGAACCCCTTAAAAATCATTTAGTTTTAAAAACGTGAACTGTGAAATGTTAGATTTTAAGTCTCTTAGTCTTAAAATATTCAACACGGAACGCTGGAAAATGGAATTATTTTTAAAAAAAAGTTAAATTCAAGGACACTTTTTCCTTCATCGATTATTTTTTTTGGAGCAAAATGACCGCACTATTCCAAGAATATTTCTAAAAATTATTCCTTATCTTGTTATCTTTCGAATTCTTCGTACTTCCCGAATATTTCAGAGCAATCAATACTCCGATTTCTGAAATGAACTTGGAATAATCAGAATTTCTAATAACTTTTTTCTTATTGAAGTTTGTGTCATAAAAAAAATTTTTAAACTCATATATCTCAAATATAATTAATTCCCTTCTCCCGAAAATAGAACTGTAAGCACATGACCTATGAACTGGAGTAAAACGAGTGCTGAATGCACGAGTATGATTCATAACCTAGTCGAAAATTCGGATGAATGAAGACTATTACAAAAAGAATCAATCCCTGCTCATTTTCGAAGAGTCAAAATTAATGAATAATTCAGAAATCTGAATAAAAACTAACCTGTGTACATCGACTGTGAAATTCCAAAAGCGGCGGCACCGACTGCAGCGAGAATTGAAGCACCGACATTCATTCCTGGTGGAAGTTTTCCTACTTTTCCGGCGAAATCCATCTTACTTGATGCCATTTAACAAAAACCTTCGTCAATAACTTTAATTAAGTGGTAAAAATGCAATAAGAGAATGACGAAATTCACTTCTCGTTGAGCTCACCTCGCTCAACTCTCGACCACGAGATCAACGAGACCAGGTCGATGCTTTTTAGGTTAGGATTTTCTGAAAGTTCCCATTATGTATTGGAGTATTACAAGTTTCATTGGACGAGCTGAAAATAGGTTTCGTTTTCCACCAATCTCAGACCGTCACTAGTTTTGAGCCATCTTTATTTCGCGTAACGTCAGACGTATTTTAGGTTGGGTGGGAAAAAAACAAGAAGTCTGAACGCTCAGCTGAGAACCAAACAATAACACCAACTGCATGGGACAAAACTTAATTTTTTTAATAACTTGGAAAAAAATTATTTTACACCAAAAGTATACTTGGATAATATATTTTATTTTTCAATATCTATTTAATTAAATGATGAAAGCAATATTTTTTTTACTAACAATTTTATTATTCACTTTAATAGTTTTTGGAAATCAAAATCTAATATCCAGATACAATTATGGTCAGAAAACAATCTTTTTCAAGTTATGAAAAAAATGAAGTTTCATCCTATGCTATGCAATTAGTATTATTGCTTGGCCCTCGGCTGCGGCCATCTTGCTATATGACGTCGCAACGTGAAATACCTGAGCAGTTCCGGCGGTCCCCACAGGCGGCGCTCTAGTCAGATTTAAAAAAATTGTTATCTATCTGTTTATATTATTAATTTATTATTATATAATACTTATTATTCTATGAAAATTTACTATACTATGTTATACTGGTTATCAGCTTAAGCTTTTTTCAAAAAGTAACAATTGTTATAGTGGAGGATTGATAGAGAAATTGATTTTAAATTTCCGATTCGCGAATTTGAGAAATTTACTCTGTGAGCAAAAATTTATGTTGCTATGATGTAACTTTCATGTGACGTCAGAAAAATGGAAAAAATAGATATGTGCCATGCTTGTTTGTTTTGTGTTATCTTATGCAACATTGCAATAGTAATTGTTATATTTTCAAAATATATTTTTATAAAAAAGAGTGAAACTAAGATAATAGAGTGAAAGTATCTTTTGCAAAGATAATCTATGTTTTTTGATTTGATGCATCTTTTGTTTTGTGAACTTCTTTTGGTATTATCTATAAGTGGATAATTAATAACTAACTGAAGATTAATAATATTCCTATAAATATGTCTGAAATTGTTACGAAAAAAATTGGGGTCGATTTTAGATTTCAAATGACGTTGGAAGTTCAAAACGAAAATGAGAAAGTAATCCTGGAGGTAAGTTTTATTCACAATTTTTCACCTTACACCTTTATTTTTGAAATTTTTTTGATGAAAAACTATATACAACAAAAATCTTGTAGTATTTTTTAGCAAACGTAATTGCTTTATAACAAGAAAGTAACAGTGATCTAGAATTGTTATAGAACTTTCCTGCAAAACCGTGTTAGGAATATTTTTATTAGTCCAAACGGGTACACTAATGATATTAAAAATTTGCTATAATTGTTACAAAAGTATGGAATTTGATGTAGAGGTTCCTTTTGGAATTAGAAATTTTCTTAGAAGAGGTGCCAACATTTTTTTCAAAATTCTTTTTTAATAAAAATAGATTTTTTAAAAATACCGTATATTTTTAACTGACTATGATAGTGAACATTTCCTCTTTTATTTGAGTAAAGGATCTGATACTCTTTCGAAATCCACCAGAAAATTTGAAAATTTTTGAAAATTAACGCAATGTTCTCAATTTAAAATGATCTAATTTTGTACGGTTTTTGGAATAATTAATTTTTGAAAATGTAATTTTTGAATCTGCTAGTCTTTAATTCTTCAATCCAGAGTGTTAACATTTTTTAAATGAACTGTTCTTAATGCTGATTTCCGAAAATATTAAATTTACTTTATTATTTCATTAAATTTGGAAAAAGGGGAATTTTCTATATTTTTAAAATTTTTATTGAGTTGAAGGGGGGAAACTTCTGTATTTAAAAAAAAAATTAAGATTAAAGGGAGAAATTTTTTAATTTCAATTTGTTTTATAACAAGAAAGTAACAATTTTCTAGAACTGTTATAGAACTTTTCTACAAATCCGTGTTAGGAACATTTACGAGTATGTTAGTCCAGGCGGTACACTAAAGATATTGAGAATTTTGCTCTAATTGTTAAAAGATATGAAATTTGATGTGATGGTTCCTTTTGGAATCAGAAAACATTTTAGAAGGGGTGCCAATAATTCTCTCAGATTTTTCAAAAAATAAAATGATGGATAATTTTGTTTTAAATGTTGTATTTTCTTAACTGTATGTGATATTTAACTTTTTTTTATTCTAGTGAGGGATTTCACACTCTTTTAAAATCGGCTGGAAAATTTGAAAAAATTTGAAAATCAACAAAATTTTCTCAATTTAAAATGATATAATTTTGAGCGGTTTTCAGAATAATTAATTTTTGAAGATATTGAGTTGTAAGGGAGGAAATTTTAGTTTTCAATTTTTTTGTGAAGTATCATTATAAGAATCGATTGCATTTCATAATTCTAATTAAAGATTTGTTCAGTCTTAAAGAAGGTATAGAATCCTTAAATTTATAGAATGTGTTCAATTTAAAATGATCTAATTAAAAAATTAAAAAAGCGATTTTTTCAATTTTTTCTAATTAAAAAATTGTTCAATTTTAAACAAGGTTTAGAGTTGTTAAATTTGAAATATTTCCATTTTTTAACGTTCTTTCAAATAATTGAATTTTGAAGATTAACTATTGAAAATTCTTTCATTTCTATTGAGTTGGAAGAGAGGAAATTTTGGTTTTTAATTTTTTCTCAATTGAAAAAGGGGATTTTTATATTTTTTCAACTTTCATTGAGTGGAAGGGGGGAAAATTCTGTATTTTCAACATTTTTCTTCGAATTAAAGGGGGGATTTCCTTTAAAAAGTTTTCGGATTAAACAATGGTTCAGTTTTAAACAAGGTTTAGAATTGTTGAATTTTGAATGTTTCAATTTCAAATTATGTAATTTTGAACTCTTTTTGGAATAAATAAATTTTGAAGGTAAACTATTAAAAATTCTTTAATTTTTATTGAGTTGGAACAGAGGAAATTTTAGTTTTTAATTTTTTCTCAATTTATGTAGGCTAAACAATTTTTATAGTCAAGACAATTTTTTAATAAAATTGAATTTTTGCATTTTTCTCGGAAACAACGAAAGATACAAAAAAATGTTAACAGAAAAGTTTACATCTCTAAAAAAATTCGAAAATTATATTTTTAGGGAAAAAGAATTCTCCTCGACTCAAAAATGATTACACCCACATAAAACTGATAACATTCTTTTATTATATTAGCAGAAACTTTTTTAAAATATTAGAAAAAATAAAAAAGGTGGTGTTTTTCAGAAATTCTTTTTTTTCATGTTCAGAATTCGAAGAAAAAAATACAAAAGATTTTCAGGAAAAATCCACCTTTTTTATTACCTCCAATATTCTTCTACAGTTTCTGCTTTCATACAGAAGGCACCCTGTCAGTTTAATCTTTAATGCGGTCTAAATCATTTTTGAGGCCGGGAGAATTTTTTTTCCTAAAAATATAATTTTCGATTTCTTTTTGTAAACGATGCAAGATAGGGATATTTTTTGTAGAACTTTTCTAGGCGTACAAACTTTTATTTTAACATTTTTGTGTACCTTTCACTTTTGGAAAAAAATATAAGTATGGGTTTTTTTTTTCTTAAAATCGACATTTTACATTTTCAAAAAAAAAAATTAGATCAAAAACTGTGGAAGCTTGAAAAAAATTGTTTTTTTTTATAGACGTCAAAATTCAATTCGTAACTTTGTGGAACATATTTTTTTTCAATGAGGAAATACGTGTTGCCTAATTTCTTCTAAAAAACAACATATATATCGTCGCTGAGAGATTCTGCTGAGAGATTCAATTCGGAAAATATCTTCTGTTTGACTTTTGGTTAAAATTTTTTTTTTTGATTCCTATTGGTTCAAAAATTATAGCAAATTTTTTGTATGTACAGTTTTAGCTAGTGTACAGTAATGAACAATTAGAAAATGAAAAAAAAGGTTCAATTTAGAATTTTTTGAAAACGCAAAAACACATGATTTTTTTGGATTAAGTTGAATGGCACACTTTTTTGGAAAAATTGAATATGTTGAACCAATTTCGTCAGCTTCATCCTAAGAAACATAGTATTATTTTGTATTCATGGAAAAAAAATTTCCTTGATCAAGGAAATTTTTTAAACATTAGTGTTTAAAAAAAATAGGTAGAATTCATGATTTTGGAACAATTTAAACGCCGCGAATTTTTTCTCCATAAAAGCAAAATAATGGCATGTTCCTTTGGAATGACATAATTTTGCCGAATTTTTAAAATAATAAATGTGAAAAAATACGGAAAAAATAATTGCTTAAACAAAAATTTCTCAAAAAAAATCCCAAATTTTCAAATTCTCGATAGAAAAAATTGCCGAAAATTTTTAGTCCCGAAGTTTTAAAACCCGAATTCTCAAATTCCTGAAAATATTGAATTCCCAAAATTTGTGAATTGCCGTAAATTCAAATTTCCAGAAATAGTAAATTGCCGAATTTTCAAATTCCCGAAAAAATAAATATTTAATAGTAAACTTGAGAAAAAGTATCCCATATAAAATAAATATTGTTTTAACAAAAAAAAATCGATTAAATATTGTGTTTATTTTTCTTAGAATTGGAAAATTAGTCAATTTACTATTTTCGGGAATTTGAAATTTCGGCAATTTACTGTTTTCGTGAATTTGAAAATTCGTCAATTTACTATATTCCGGAATTTGAAATTTCGACAATTTTCTATTTTCTTGAATTTGAAATTTCGGTACTTTACTATTTCCGGGAATTTGAAATTTCGGCAATTCACTATTTTCGGGAATTGGAAAATTTCCGAAAATAGTAAATTACCGAATTTCCAAATTCCAGAATATAGTAAATTGTCGAATTTCCAAATTCACGAAAATAGTAAACTGCAAAAATTTCAAACTCGAGAAAACAGTAAATTGCCGAATTTTGAAATTCCTGAAAATAGTAAATTGCCGGATTTTCAAATTCTGGGAAAATAAAGAAAATATTTAATAGTTCTTTTCTGTTAGAATAATATTTATTTTATATGGGGTATTTTTTAAAGTGGACTGTTAAATATTTATTTTATATTTTTTCGGGAATTTGAAAATTCCAGAATTAAAATTCCTGGAATGTAAAATTTCGGTATTGTTTCTCAAGTGCACTATTAAATATAACTTGGTTTTTTTTTTGGGGGGGGGGGGGATTTAAAAATTACAAAATTTACTATTTTCGGGAATTCGAAGTTTCGGGAATATGAAATTTCAAGGACTTACTATTTTCGGGAATTTGATAATTTCGGGCATTTGAGAATTCGGGTTTTAAAATTTCTGGAATAAACATTTTCGCTAATTTTCTTTTCTTTCGGAAATATGAAATCACGGGAATTTTGATTTTGCGCGAAATTTCTGTTTCGGTAATTATTTGTTCGGTATTTTTTTCACATTCGGGATTTGGAGAATTCGACAAAATTATGTCATTTCCAAAAGATATAGTCCGATCGGGAAAAAAAATTTCAGGTGGAAAGGTGGCCTAGGTGGGCAACTTTTTAGGGTATTAAAATTCGATCAGAAAAAAAGTTGTGAAACTAACCGGCCTAGTTTATAGTTCACCAAAATGTTATTAGCAATTAGTGTATAAAATATAAAATACACTGAAACCCTCATTTAACCGTCCCTCATATACCGTGTTCCTAGAATTCCGCCGGCTCGCTTTCGTTGATAAGGGGGTCCAAGGGGTCGAAAGAGAGGATTGCCGCCGTCTCGCATTCGTTGATGAGGGGGTCTAAGGAGCCGAGAGAGAGGCGCGTGAGCTCAGCGGAGTTCAGCAGTTCTCCCTGACTATTTACATCATAAAAATTCTAGGTACGGATTCACGGTCATCCGACGTCATACCCGAGACCGTCGCGCCGCTGAATGGGGGTTCCAATGTATACAGATATAATGAATTCCAGTGAATTCTACTAAAGGAGCGAAATTTTTATTATGACAATTAAACAATTGAACAAATCGAACTGGTATTTTCAGATAATATACCTGTCCAAAAGTTGGGGTCTCTTCAGCGAGCAAAAGTTGGAAATATTTGAAGCTCGTGACGTTAATTTGCATAATTTTTTTTATGCACCGGCAGTTTTCAACGAGACCTACAACATAGAAGTAAAATTCGAAGAAGTCAAGATTTACAAAATTATATTTCCTGCTTTGAAGAAGCCGTGCTTACCGGCAGGAGTAAAATTGACAGAAAAAATGGTTGTAGTTGACGATGTTGCACCAGAACCAAATTTAAAACATACTTTATTCATCATTTCACGAAAGAAATACATAAAAGGAAAATTCATGGCCACCATTTCATCCAGTGATCTTATGTGTGTCTAAGTAATAAGTATTTTAAGAATTTTCGGATTACAGATTCCTTTGTTACCGACATTCGCCAACAAAGGGAGCCTTTCTTGGTTCCGTTCTCTGCTAAGTGGGTTTGTGTCCGTGCTGAAATTTCTAGAGATCACGCATTTAATTTATCATGGAAGAATGGAACTAATGAAAGTTCCCGATGTCGATAAATGTCGGTAATAGAAATCTATGATTGTAAGGCTCATATTTAAATTTATTTTCCATTGCACTTTTTTTATTTTAGGACCGACGTTGATATGGAGAAAAAAGTTTCAGATGCATTATTCGCATGACGACACTAAAGGAGAGAATTTCATTTATGATGGACATTAAATATACTTCCGGGTGCAATTAAAGAATTCCTATCACTCGCGTTAATAGTCTGCCGTGCGAACCCCCACTAATATAAGGCGTATTAATTTACTAAATTCAGTTGCCACAATATGATAAGGTATTTTTTTAGTAAAACTGCACGAACTCATCCGGGCCACAGTTTCCTTGAAATCTTTAAAATCGATTTTAGATTCAGTGAAATACCTTTAAAATTCTTTGAAATATTTTGAAGCCGTGGGAATATTTCCGAATCTCTTGAAATCCTTTAAATTGTTGTAAAATCTATGAAGAGTGGTTAGAATTCCTCGAAATCCCTTAAAATCCTTTATAATAGACGGAAATCCTTTGAAATTCCGTTAAATCTTTTGAAATTCTTGAAATCGCTTGAAATCTAAAAAGCATCATTAAATTCCATGTAATCTTTTAAAATGCGTGGAAATTGCTTTAAAAAATGGTTAAAATCTTTCAAATTCTGTCAAAAATATTTGCCAATTATCTCGAAATCCCTTCAAATCTTTTAAATCCCCTTAAAATTCATTAAAATCTTTAAAACCCGTGGAAATCTTTCCGAATTTCTTTGAATACCTAAAAATATTTTTAAATCCCTTAAATCCTTGATAATATTCGGAAATCCTTTGAAATTCCGTGAAATCTTAAAAAAAAATTTCAAATCATTTCAAATTCATTTCATAAATAAAATGAATTTTGTTGAGATCATTAACAACTATGCAATAAATGAGTCAAAATCAAGGGTCTTCATTATTATTGATATCCATGAAAATTGCACTTTTCGGTTTATATGTAGCGCCATTTACTTGAACCCATGAGACAGTAAATGCTTCTCTGTTTTCTGGAAGGGGTAGGTTGAATGCTTCATCATACTTTTCAAGTATTTGACCGAACCCCATACGCATTTCTAGACCTCTTTTACTTGAAAACAAGAATTCCAGTTTCAGAAAGATATTTCATTTCTCCAATTATCTTAAAAAAATACTTTCCATTTCCAAAATTTTTCGAATCCGAAGTGTATATCAATTGAGCTAGAAAAACATTATCAATAGAAGAAGAAAATTCTGGTGGCATTGCTGCTATTGTGAAATACATGGCACCAATTTTATAAATTCCAGCTGCAGATGACAAAGGATCACTTATTTTGAAATCATCGTAGTATATGTATAAAGGAATCAATATTTTATGCTGAAAATGATCCGCAACATTTTTCCAGGTTTGACCTTGAAACAAACTTGTGTAATTCGTACTTGTCGTCGATGATTCACTTTTAATATAATCAGTAACAGTTGATAAAACATTAGGCAATTCGAAGAAGTGCTTCAATACTTGTCTCATAGAAATTACTTCTCCGTAGCATTTCTTTTTCTGTTATAATATTTTGTCATTCACTTTTTTGTCATCATCAATCTCATCAATGTAAAATAGAAGAAGTTTGATGAGATGTTTATTATCCGCCAAATATTTGAATCTTTTGTAATCAGTACTTAAATCGTCTAAAATATCAATTTGTAACGATTCATCAGTGAAATCGTGAAACTCCGGAGGAATCGTTTTTTTTTCAACTTTCTAGCGAAATGTGAAGTCATATTTTTAGTAAGGCTAAAGTAATTTTCAAATAATTCTTGAACAAAAGATTTCTAAAGGGAACATTTCTTGTACAGAAATCCCATGAATTGCAGCATGTCTTGATCCAAACTGTACGTATTATCATCTGAATTATTTGAAACGTTACCAAAGCTGTCGTCGTAGTTGAAATTATCGTGACCAGATTCGGAACTACCGGACTTTGGAACTTCATTTGGTTGTTTCAGGATATCATTGAAAGCACATACGACAAAATGTTTCCTCAATTGTGGTATGGAAGGCAAAGACCGTAAGCACTCATTAAAACTACAAAAATATGATTGCTTGTGAGGGTGCATGAATTTTAAGTGTCTAAGTAATGCTTCGACTTTATCAAACTTACGTGTTTCCTCAAGTTTGTTACATAAATCACAAATCATTGCAGACATGTTTAATAACTTGAGACTTTCGAAAAAAATACACTTTGAACGAAACTTGTCCTAAGTTACACGAATTTTGCACGCTCAGGCTTTACGCTTTTTCTACTTGTTCAATGTGTTGTAAACAAAAGGGATTTGAGTGTCACATTCGGTATGAATATCATACAATCCCCACTGAATTAGATGAAAAATGTTTTCATTCTCGAATGGGTATCACAGGTTGAAGTTTAAACTCACATTGTGTAAAATGTCGACTGCTTTGAGAAAAGAAGATACGTCGTACATGACGCGATCGATACGAACGAAGATATTTCGAATGTTCGTTAAGTCGGGGTCAACGATGATTTTAAAGGGCTGTACGTGCAACCCCATGTTGGCCATTTTATCACTTTTCTTTTTGACTGCATGATCAATATCTCCAGGAATCTGTAAAAATATTTATATCATCAATGTATAAAGCCGAAACATGCAGGGAAGGAACTACACAATCACTAGTTAATACACACTTTGACATGGACAACAATGCCTTCCCGAGATTCAGTGATAGTCGGTTTCCAGAAGGTTTTTCGTTTCTCTTTTTCCGGATTTGCTCTGACTGGAATTTCCAAAGCCTTCGAGGCAACCAGGCTTGAGAGTAAATAGAACTGAATCACGTGCTTGGTATCTAATTTGATTAAAAAAAAATTGATGTAAATTAGTATGTCATGAAAATAATTATGAATTAGTATGTCATAATATAATAACATTTTCCTAAAAATACGCATGTACAAAATTTTGTAATGCTTCGTAATTTTATAATATAATCGTAACAAAAAAAAGGAGAGTAATGACAATTGAAAATGTAACCAAAGTTATGATTTTACCCTGACTGAGAGATTCATCTTCTAGCATTTCCGCATAAACTCGATCTTGATTTGAGAGTTTCTTTTCATACAGAGACATCAATTTCGGGAAAAATGAGTCCCACTGCAATATGAATTTATCCGCAGCATCAGGATATTTTTTGATGAAATCTTTTTCAATGTGTCATGATATTTGTTAAAAACTTACAAACAAATATTGATGCAAAGAAATAAATGCCGTAAATTTCTTTTTCTATCAAACAATAACCTATACAAAGAAAAACTCGTCTCTGTAAATGTCTGAGTCGATTAACTGCTTGTAAGTAAAAATCTTACGAAGTTGTAACCATCTGACTGTCAAAATCGGCCATTTCTTAAAAAACTCAGACAGGTCGAGATATTTCTTATTTTTGCAATCGATTTCACGCAAACGGTACGACAATTCCCAGTGATGCTGTACACCTTTGCTTTCGTCTTTGTTATGAATTAACCAATCTTTGCTTTTCACGACTTCATCGCAGTCTACGTGTCACAGAAAATTAATATAAATCATCGCTTTTGTGTATTAATCAAATTTATATTTATGTATAAACTAAATAACGCATGTTTTCATTGAATTTTTTTTTTTCAACGATAGCCGATCGGTTATGCGCGGTAAAAGCTGCTCCAATTCATATGAATCTATGATGAGATCGCCCGAAAGATTTAAATTAATGATTTCCGCATCCGTTGCAAATAGAAACCAGAAAAAATTGAATTTTAAAGGATGAAATCATTGAAAATTTTTTCTCGATTAGTGACTTATCACGAATATAACCAAGAAAATATGCATGCGACTGTACAAATACTGAACTTGAACATACCTGCGAGAATAGGGTGCAAATACCCGAGCCCCCATGACAGGTTCACATTTTCGAAATCCATCTTCTTAATTTTTCACAACTGTTCAATCAAAATCACTGAAAAATATACATTTATGAATCGTGTCCACGGTTACAACAGATCAGATTGGCCAATCATACATACGTGAAGTTGTCGTGTTTACATCAAATGGAAGTTGTTAACTATTAAAAAATCTGTACTTCATGGAAACAAGTTCATCTTTCATCGTAAAAAGTTGCCGTGTTTACATCAGAAGGGATTCGTTAACTATTAATGAATTTGCATTTCATCGAAACGATTTCTTCTTTCATCTCAAGAATCTCCCAATTTGATTGAGAATATGCTACATTTGGATAAAGTTTTCACATTTGTAATGTGAAATAAGAAAACTCTACTGGTAAAATGTGCATATTTTCAAGTAAATGTATAGTATATTTCGAGGAAATGCTACTAAGAATAAATGGCATTCGGATGAACTGCTCATTCTATTAACATTGAAGAAATTTCTTAATACTACACGAATTTCGGATGTAAACATCAAATACGTTGATTTGTTAAATATAAATAATCTCTTCTCTCAGTGTAGGATGAAACACTTTTAACCATTTGGATTATCTACTAAGAAGTCAGATGAAATGGGCTGATCTTTGCAAGGCTGACATTCTGGTACGCCGCCTTTAGAGATAAGCTCATTTATAGCAGTAAAAATTTGGAAACCTTCACGATCTGATAATTTTTATCACTAGGTTTAAATTGTCTAATAACGTGTTATACAAAAGGAATTTCATAACCTTCGATACATTCAACAATTACGCTCTGAGCTTTGAACTTCTGCCCATCTTGACGACCTCTGAAGCTCCTGCGATTTCCTCTGGATGGGCCTTTGTAATTTAATGATTTGGTTTGGTTGAAAGAAGATCTATAGGGCTTGGCCTGATAATTCGGTCGTAGCAATCTCTGCTGCCCTATTCCGTCTCTGGTAGTCACAACACCGCCTCTGCTAATCAAAAAACCGCCTCTACTACTTAAAGGTCATGGCCTGATGGTAGATTTACTTTGCTTTTGGAAATCTTCGGCAGCTTTTATGCGATCAGTAAGTTTTTCGCCGAAAATCTGAGATTTAATCGGCAAGTTTGAGACCGCATCTTCTACTAATTGGTTTACGTTTGGCGTAATAAACGCCCGTCTTGTGGTCGAAATGTTCTAATCGACATTAGCCATCAATCGTGCTGAACCACTTAGATATGTCACCAGTAAGAAATCAACCTCACCTCTATCGTTAAACATTTTTGTCAAGGCCAAACCGTTAGCAAATACGGCAGCACCAACTTTGGTCTGGGCCGTCACTTGGAAAGAATCTTTATAGTGCGAGAGGCATCGGGCATAGTGTGTCCCACTTCTGGATTTGAAGTTGGAACTTGAAGGGATTTAAAATTTTTAGACGGAGGATACTTCTTTATCAGATCTTCAATGATATCTTGCGATACGCCATTCGTTGAAATTTCAGACCAATTCTGACTCAAAACATTATACACACTTCCTCCTGGAATGTCCGTCTTTGATGAATCTTCGCCGATTATTTTGAGGATGTCCGTTTTGAGTTGGATATCACCTGGTTACTCAAATTCTCCAGATAAAGAATTATTATGTTTAGAAAATTGGCTTCATGAGTCACGACTATTGGGAATTTAAAATTGCATGCGCTTCTGGTGGTCGCTCTGTAAACTAAAAAACATGACCGCCAGCAGTATACACTTCTCAATGTTTATATATGAGAGTCAGACGATATTTTACTTTAAAATAAATAAAAATTGAAATAATTTTCAACAGTCAACGTATGAAGCTTCATCATTAAGATTATTTATTGAACAGATTTGATTTTACGAAGGTGGAATTTTCGACTGATTATAGAAAAACAAAGGGTAGGAAAAAGTGTTGTGTGAAAGATGTGACTCCAAAATGAATTCCCATAAAAATGTTAGCTTTCATAAACTTCCTAAAAGTGGAATCAAAATACGAGTGAATTTGTATGGATTTAATGAAGTAACAGATAAGAGAGCCGAATGGTTAAGAATATTTGGTTTAAGAGACGTTAATCAAGAACTTGTAATATGTTCAAAACATTTTAGTGCAGATGACTATTGCTTTTCAGGTCAATTGTAACATATTTCTGTTTTAATTATTTTTATGCTAAATGTAACAACTCTTCTGCTTCAATTTTGTATTCACAGATAAAGATACACAACATCAGCTTCTAAGAAAAAATGCTGTGCCAAGATATGTAACGGAGCGACAGAGGTCTACACAGAAAGAAACTTCAAGAAAATAAAGAAAAGAAGACTTGTTCGTAGACAGACTACAAGCATACGTTTATATGTTTTTTTTTACAAATATGAAGTAATAAATGAAAATATTTTTAGGCTTGACGTCACTTAAAAAACGAAAATATTAAAAGTAAGCCTGCACAGCGTAGAGCGATGAATAAATCAAACAAGAACAATGAAAAATTCGAAAAAGCATGTGAAAGTCAGACGAAGATTGTAAATTAATGCAACGTGAATCAGATGTTATGTTTAATGAAAGTGAAACGCCAGAGGTGCCAGAGTCTAGTGACCAAGTTGAGTTTGTTTCAAAAGACAGTGATACAACTGTTCAGAATCAAAACAATGCTTGTGAAGATAAAAGTGTGCAAGTGTATACTGATAATTTCACTATCACCATTAGACCATTAGAAAAATTTTCTATGAGATAGCAAAAAAACTTGCATCCATACTACAATCAGTGATTCGCGGAGTGCCAAAGGAAAAAATTCAACGTAATATGCCGAGGTGTTTTGCAAAATACCAAGCAACAAAATCAGTCCTTGATTGCACTGAAATAAAAATCCAAACACCTAAGTGCCTAAAGTGTCAAATTAAGTTTGACTCTCACTACAAAAGCCACTTATTAGTGAACTTTGTGACAGAAGTTACGCCAGGTGGATTGATAACTTTTGTTAGTGAATCTTTTGGTGGGCGAGCATCGGACAAGTCGATTTTTAATCACAGTGAGATACCTGAACATTTAGAAAGTACAAGAGATGTCTGACCAACATTATTTATGTGACCAGTCACCGGGGTGCCCTCTCGCCCCGCCACGAGACGTTTAAAAGAGGTTGGGGGTTGACCAATATCATTTCTGTAACCAGTTACACGGGTGCCTTCTTGCCCCACAAGATGTTGGAAAGGGTTAGTGATTTGACTCAAATTTTTTCTATGACCACCCACTGGAGTGCCTTTCCGACCCTACGAGACGTTGGAAAAGGGTAGAAGTTTAAGCAACATTATTTTGTGACCAGTCAAAGGGGTGCCTTCCGCCCCCACGAGTCGCTAGAAAAGGGTAGGAGTTTAACCAACATTATTTCTGTGATCAGTCACAGAGGTGCCTTCCCGCCCCCACGAAATGTGTGAAAGGGTTAGGGGTTTGACTAAAATTATTTTTGTGACCAGTTACAGGCGTGTCTTCCCGCCCCCGTCAGATGTTGAAAAGTTGTAGCGATTTGACTAACATTATTTGTGTTTCCAGTCAAAGGGTGCCTTCCCGCCCCCAGGAGATTTTGGAAAGTTGTGGAGGTTTGACCAATATTATTTGTGTGACCAGACAAAGAAGTGCTTTCCTGCCCCAACTAGCCGCTGGAAAAGGGTGAGGGCTCAACCAACATTATTTCTGTGATCAGTGACAGGAGTTCCTTCCCGCCCGCGTGAGATGTTAGAAAGTTGTAGGGGTTTGACCAACATTATTTGTGTTTTCAGTCAAAGGGGTGCCATCCCGCCACTACAAGTTGTTGAAAAGGGTCAGGGATTTAACTAAAATTATTTCCGTGAGCAGTTACAGGTGTGCCTTTGCGTCCCCACGAGACGTTGCAAAGTGGTAGGGGTTTGACCTACATAATTTGTGTGACTAGTCAAAGGAGTGCCTTCTCGCCCCCACGAGCCACTGGAAAAGGGTAAGGGTTTAACCAACATTATTGCTGTGGTCAGTCACAGGAGTTCCTTCCCGTCCCCGTGAAATGTTAGAAAGTTGTAGGGGTTTGACCAACATTATTTGTATTTCCAGTTGAAGGGGTGCCTTCCCGCCCTGACGAGATGTTGGTAAGTTGTAGGGGTTTGACCAACATCATTTGTGTGATCAGTCAAAGGGGTGCCTTCCCGCCGCCACGAGCCGCTGGAAAAGGGTGAGAGTTTAACCAACATTATTTCTGTGGTCAGTCACAGGAGTTCCTTCCTGCCCCCGTGAGATATTAGAAAGTTGTAGGGGTTTAACCAACATTATTTGTGTTTCCAATCAAAGGGGTACCTTGAAGGACTACGATATGTTGAAAAGGGTTGGGGGTTTGACCAAAATTATTTCTGTGACCAGTTACAGGGGTGCCTTTCCACCCTCACTAGATGTTGGAAAGTTGTAGGGGTTTGACCAACATTATTTGTGTGACCAGTCAGAGGGGTGCCTTCCCGCCCCCACGAGTCGCTGGAAAAGGGTAGGAGTTTAACCAACATTATTTCTGTGATTAGTCACAGGGGTGTCTTCCCGCCCCCACGAGATGTGGGAAAGGGTTAGTGGCTCGACTAAAATTATTTCTGTAACAAATCACAGGAGTGCCTTCCCGCCCGTATACGATTTTTAAAAAAAATGTTGTGAACCATTTTTCCTATAATCCAACACCCAAGAATTTATAGGTAATCACATTTTTTTACAAAAAAATTATAGTTTTCACATTTTTGAACTTTATTCAAAGGTATATTGTATTTTATTTCAACAATATATTTTCACCAGGGTAGTTTTAATTTAGAGTGTGCAAAGGAATATTTTAAAATAAAGATTTTTCATATTTTCAAACTGAAAAATGTTTATTAATTTAACTAAAGCTTTTAAAATTTGAGACTTTTCAGTTAAATGACCACAATGAAATCATAATTTTGAAAAATGTTGTCAATGCTTCTACTAAAGATCAACATTTTTGGATTATAAAGACTGCAAACTTAAAATGTGTTCAATTTTCAGGGTATCGTAGCCCCGAACAGAAGCCCTTAAGGGTCTTCGAAATCATGAGCAAATCCTAAATTTAAAACTGAGTCCAAACGGAGAAGTCATTGTGTCTAGTTTTTCGCATACATAAACTGAAGAGTAACAAGATTTGCGGACCAGGCCGTTTTTTCGGAAAAAATTCTCTTTCTTATGTAATAATTGAATAAAAAACGCGCCTTAATTAGCGGCACCACGATGACACCGGTCGCGACGGTATTGGGGTGTTCTACTATTTATCTAAAAGGGGACTAGGTAAAACAGTTTTGTTGACTTCATAACTCATCATGTGTCTGACCGGTCGTGTCGAAGCCAGTAGGAACAAGATGTTGGCGAACCTAAGGACAAAACGGTAAACTATCATGTTTTCTTACAATGGACTCCGATGGTACCGACGTCATTCAGATTTTCGACGGATTGAATGACAGAGAGCCCACTGCTGTCTACCCCTCTCACCCCTTGCACCCCAAATAAGCAAGTCTGCAGCGAAGCGACACCCACGACTTGACTATAGGGCCATGGGCAGAGGCTGATTCGTTCATGAAAGATTTACGCCGAATCAACGTAACTGTACAATTTTCGGCAAACTTAGTGGTAAAGTAGTAGCTTGTAGT
>JAUMHM010000001.1:8196760-8211241 GCA_032362435.1 Melikaiella ostensackeni | reverse complement strand
GTTAAGTCGGGGCCAACGATGATTATAAAGGGCTGTACGTGCAACCCCATGTTGACCATTTTGTCACGTTTCTTTTTGACTGCATGATCAATATCTCCAGGAATCCGTAAAAATATTTATAACATCAATGTATAAAGCCGGAACCTGCAGGGAAGGAACTACACAATCACTAGTTAATACATACTTTGACATGAACAACAATGCCTTTCCGAGATTCAGTGATAGTCGGTTTCCAGAAGGTTTTTCGTTCTTCTTTCTCCGGATTTGCTCTGACTGCAATTTTGAAAGCCTTCGAGGCAACCAGGCTTGAGAGTAAATAAAACTGAATCACGTGCTTGGTATCTAATTTAATTCAAAAGAAAATTAATGTTAATTAGTATGTCACGAAAATAAATATGAATTAGTATGTCATAATATAATAACATTTTTCTAAAAATACGCATCTACAAAATTTTGTAATGTTTCGTAATTTTATAATATAATCGTAACAAAAACAAACTAAAAAAGAAGAGTAATGACAATTGAAAATGTAACCAAAGTTAAGATTTTACCCTGACTGAGAGATTCATCTTCGAGCATTTCCGCATAAACTCGATCTTGATTTGAGAGTTACTCTCCATACAGAGACATGAATTTTGGGAAAAATGAGTCCCACTGCAATATGAATTTATCCGCAGCATCAGGATATTTTTGATGAAATCTTTTTCAATCTGTAATGATATTTGTTAAAAACTTACAAACAAATATTGATGCAAAGAAATAAATGCCATAATTTTTTTTTCAATCAAGCAATAACGTATACAAAAAAAACTCGTCTCTGTAAATGTTTGAGTCGATTAACCTCCTGTAAGTAAAAATCTTATCAAGCTGTAACCATCTGACTCTGCCAAAATCGGCCATTTCTTGAAAATCTCAGACAGGTCGAGATATTTCTTGTTTTTGCAATCGATTTCACGCAAACGGTACGACAAATCCCAGTGATGCTGTACACCTTTGCTTTCTCTGTTATGAATTACCCAATCTTTTCTTTTCACGACTTCATTGCAGTCTACATGTCATAGAAACTCAATGTAAATCATCGCATTTGTGTATTAATCAAATTTATATTTGTGTATATATCAAATAACGCACGTTTTCACTGAATTTTTTTTTCAACGATAGCCGATCGGTTTATGCGCGGTAAAAGCTGCTCCAATTCATATGAATCTTTGATGAGATCGCCCAAAAGATTTAAATTAATGATTCCCGCTCCCGTTGCAAATAGAAACCAGAAAGAATTGAATTTTAAAGGATGAAATCATTGAAAATTTCTTCCCGATTAGTGACGTATCACGAACATAACCAAAAAAATATGCATGCGACTATACAAATACTGAACTTGAACGTACCTGCGAGAATAGGGTGCAAAAACCCGATTCCCATGACAGAAGCACATTTTCGAAATCCATCTTCTTAATCTTTCACAATTGTTCAATAAAAATCACTGAAAAATATACATTTATGAATCGCGTCCACGGTTACAACAGATCAGATTGGCCAATCATACATACGCGAAGTTGTCGTGTTTACATCAAATGGGATTTGTTAACTATTAACAAATCTGTATTTCATGGAAACAAGGTCATCTTTCATCGTAAAAAGTTGCCGTGTTTACATCGTAAGGGATTCGTTAACTATTAACGAATTTGCATTTCATCGAAACGATTTCTTCTTTTATCGTAAGAATCTCCCAATTTGATTGAGAATATGCTACATTTGGATCAAGTTTTCATATTTGTAATGTGAAATAAGAAAACTTTACTGTTAAAATGTGCATATTTTCAACTAAATGTATAGTATATTTCGAGGAAATGCTATTAAAAATGAATGGCATTTGGATGAACTGCTCATTCTATTAATATTAAAGAAATTTCTTAATACTAGACGAATTACGGATGTAAACGTCAAATACGTTGATTTGTTAAATATAAATAATCTCTTCTCTCAGTGAGTGCAGTGAAAAGGTTGTGAAAATATAAATTTACGAGTATATTCCTGAGCTTTTCCATTTTTCTATATTCTCGAGTTGACTACGATTTCTATAAATTTAGCTATCTAAAAAAAGTGTTTTTCAAAAAGCTTTGAGAAAGTAAAAAAAAAGAATAATAATTATGCGCAATATGGAAAAGAGAATATAAAATAGACTCAGAATAAAAAAGCTACAAGGATTTTCTGATTAAAATTATATTTAATTCTATATGATCTAAAATTGCTTTTATACATTTTCCAAAAAGGCACTAACCTTTCGATTTTGGAAATTTGAACACAGACGTCTTTATGAATCTACAGAGATACATAACGAAGAGTACAAAAATAATACAATACAATAAAATATTTTTGTGTACTTTGTTGCAGGAAAAATAATTCTAGAGAGAATTACACCTAAGTTTTCACGTATAATCAAATAAAGATAATTAAATATATATAGTCGACTTAAAATCAATTTCTACTTTCTCGTTGTCTTCTGTATAGAGATCTACATTCTACATAATTTTAAAAATAACTTTTTACTTTAGTTTGAACAAATCTTAGTTTTGAATGCAAACTGTCGATTTCTTAAAATTATAATACAATCATTTACACGTACACATTACAGAATTTTGTAACTTTATTTTAATAGTATTTGTTTAAACAAGAATAAATAGCTAAATAAAAACGTGCTTAGGCAAAAATATCAAAGTTGCTTAATTTATGAATTCAGAGGAAAGACATCGTAACCTTTGATATTTTTATTTAAAAAATTCGTCATAAATATAATAATTATTTCGAAAATCTTTGTTCGCTTAGGTTGGCAGGTAACAAATTGCTACCAAACGGACCTAAAAAGAGCGCCTGCGCTTCATTTTTCTACCATGACTGATTTCTTTTATTTACAATCTGTTACCTGTCAGGTTTGCAAAAAACAGGTAATAATTTGACAGATTAAACTCTTAATCTGTGATCACTTGGGCACTTGCCAGACATCTAAACTAGTGAATCCTTAGGGCTTATCAAATGTCCTAAAAGTGTCTTTAGGGCATTAAAAGTCCTAAAAACGTCCTTAGGACGTCATGTTCCTAAAAATGTCATTAGGACATCAAAATCCTAAAAAAGTAATTAGGACATTAAAAGTCCTAAAAACGTGTTAAAGACATCAGACGTCATAAAGCTATTATTAGAAAACCTAAAAACGTCCTTAGGACAGTAAAGGTCCTAAAAGTGTCATTAGGACATTAAAGTTTTAAAAACCTGCTCAGGACATCAGACGTCCTAAAAGTGTCTTTATGACATCAAACGTCCTAAAAACATTATTTAGGACAAAGGAAGTCCCAAGAACGTCCTTAAGACATAAGACATCCTAAAAACATTTTAAGATGCTATAAAAACGTCCTTACAACATAAAAAGTCCTAAAAACGTATTAAAGACAACAGACGTTTTAAGAACATTACTAGAAGTTCTAAAAACGTCCTTAGGGCGTCAAAGGTACTAGAAGTATCTTCAGGACATTAAAGACCTAAAAAAGTGCTTAGGACATCAGGCGTCCTAAAGATATTATTAGGAGTTCTAAAAACGTCCTTAGGACATCATATGTCCCAAAAACATTATTAGAACTTATAAAATCGTCCTTAGGGCATTAAAAATCCTAAAAAAACGTCCCTTGGACATCAGACATCCTGAAAAATTGATTAAAAGTTCTAAAAACGACCATAGAACAATCGAATATCCTAAAACTGTCTTTAGGGCATCAAAGGTCCTAAAAGTGTCTTTAGCATATAAAAAATCCTGAAAAAACAGCTTAGGGCATCAGACCTAAAATTTAGGACATAATTCCTAAAAACTTCCTTAAGACATTAAAACTCCTAAAGTATCCACAGAACATCAAAGGTTCTAAAAGTTCCTCTACGACATTAGAAGTCCTAAAAACGTCTTTAAGACATCAGAACTCGTGAAAACGTCGTTAGGACGTTAGAAGTGCTAAAAGCATTCTTAGGACATTAGAAGTCCTAAAAACGTCCTTAGGACATGAGAAGTAGAATTTTTAGTAAAAAAAGTTGCAGACGTCGTGCTTTTTTAACGATTTTAAAGTTTGTTTTTTAAAATTGAAACTGATTAAATTTTGAAGAGGTCTGTAGAAGCAGATTTTGAGAAAAAAATTTCACTAATTTGTTATTTAAGTCAAAAAATCACAAAAAGCCATAATTTTATATATTTTTGTTAACTAGTTTGCTCTGTTTATTGATATTTCCTCAACAAAAAACATAGAATTAGTCAATTTATTCTCGTCGAATGGCGATTTTTATTAAAGATTAAATTTCTTCATTTCTTTGATTGTTATGAACAAATTAATGGACAAAAGTCGCATCTACTGCATTTTCGGTGTTTAAATGCATTATTTATACTAATTTCGTCGCTGAATTACGTACCAGAAATAACGTTAATAACTAATCATGACCCAGAACTAAACGAGAACAATTATCATAGTTATAAATAATTCTCATAAACAAAATCACTTATATCGCATTTTTGAACATAAAAATTTTTTTTCTTTAGGATAATTTCTTTTCAACTTAAGAATAATATCTTGACACAAGATATTGCTATCGATCATCAATTTTTTCTGTTATAAACAAAATCACATATATCATATTTTTGAATATGAAATACTTTTCTTTTCTGCGGTACAATTTCATCTCATGTCAAGAATAATAACTTGATACAAGATCTTGCCACTCAACAAGAATTGTTTTTTATAAACAATTTTTGTAAACAAAATCACTTATAACGCATTTTTGAACATAGAAAATTTTTCTTTCCTGTGAAATTATTTCATTTCATCTTGAGAATAATATTATCATACGAAATATTGCGATTTGATCACATATAGTAAAAGTTTTCTTTTTTTTCATTAATTTTGATAATCAATCCTGACTTAGTTCATAGAAGTTGTTAAAAACAATGATAATTATTTTGTTTAATGGCAATCTATTGCGTCAGGATATTATTCTTGTGCTGCTTTTTGAAATGAAATGATCCCACAGGAAAGAAAAATGTTTATGTTCAAAAATACAATATAAGTGAATTAGTTTATACAAATTATTTACAACAATTGCAATTGTTCTCTTTCAGTTCTTGGTCATGATAGGTTATTAATTTTATGTAATTTAACAACGAAATCAGTATAAATAATATATTCAAACGCCGAAAATGCAGCAGATGCGAGTTTTGTCCATTAATTTGTTTATAACAATTGAAGAAATGAAGGAATTTAATCTAAAATGAAAATGTACGTTCATCGGGAGTAAATTTACTAATTCTATCTGTTTACGAGAAAATATCAATGAACAGAGCAAAGTAGGTATTATACATATATAAACAATGATAATTTTTTGTCATTTATTAATTTAAATAAAAAAGTGATTTTTTTCTTAATATCGGCTTCAACAGACATTTTCGAAATTTAAATAGCTTCAATTTGAAAAAGGAAACTAAAATCGAATTAAAAAACTCTGGTACTTTTTGAACCAAAACTTCTACTTTTTCCTCACTATGAGACGTTTTATATGTCCCGGTGTCCACATAGGTATGACTTGTTGTCTTACATAATTATCATATATTCTAATGAATCACTTATTTATGTACTAAACTTTTTTATAATATCCCTAAGACTCGTATAAGTACCTACTACAAGACCTAATAATCCAAATAGCACCAGAGACATATTTTTTGCTACCAGAATGGCTCTTTCAGTTGGAGTAGACGTTTCCCAAAAAGCGCAAATATGAATTATGGCTGGAAAAGCTATTCCCAAAGCTGATAAACATAATGCACCAAACAAGGAGATGAATAATTCTAGCTCTGGAATTACCACGGCAAGAAGAACTGAAAAAATAAATTTGTTCTATTAATATAACTCATTGTATGAGTAACGTATGTTTCATGTTTTCACAGGAAAAACTAAGTGTAATCTTTACTTTCAATTTTTTTTTTAATTTGAGAAAGGAATCTCAAAACTTAAAACCTTTATTCGAACGTTTTAGTTAATTTGGGAATTTTCTCCAACGGAGAAAAGAAATTTTCATCGGTCATGTGTTCAAGTTCAGTTTATTAAGATGATGTCGAATAAACCGACGTTTCAGCGCCTCCGTTAGGCTTTTATCAAGGTATAAAAAATGATTAAGTTCTGAACATTGTAGTTATTAGATCTATCAAATTTTATATTAAGCATCATACTTCACCGAAATAGTTGAGAAGTTGATAAGAAAACCTGTTATACAATAAAAGGATTACAAACATAAATTAAACATTATGCTTCTTCGAAAAAGTTAAGAAGTTGATAAGAAAACCTCTCACACAATAAAAGGCTTACAAACATAAATTAAACATTATGCTTCTCCGAAATAGTTGAGAAGTTGATAAGAAAACCTCTTATACAATAAAAGGACAACAAACATGAATTAAACATTATACTTCTTCGAAATAGTTCAGAAGTTGATAAGAAAACCTCTAATACAATAAAAGGCTTACAAACTTAAAAGACGTTGCTTGTTTTTTGGAGATCATTTTGAAAATTTATAAACATTTTAACAAAAATTTTAACAAACAATTTATGAACATCCGTGATTATAAATTGTCATAATGATCCCCAAAAAAACAAGCAGCGCTTTTTTAATTTGTAAGCCACAGAAGAGAAGAGTGGTACTTACAATTTAAAAAACGTTGCTTGTTTTTTAGATATCATTATGACAATTTGTAAATAAAGAGATCATGATGACAATTCATTAACATAGAAGAGTGGTATTTGATACCACTCTTCTATGTTTATCAATTGTATATGTACTTGAAAAATTTTGCTTGTCTTTTGGAGACAATTATGACAATTTATGAACATAGAAATGTGGTATTACACAGAAAAACAGTGGGATCATTTTTTTGCAGCTCATTTGTTATGTTCTCGAAATAAGATTTTTTTTCTCAAAATTAGAATACTTTCATGTGTGAAAGTTTATCAAGAACACGGCTGCATTCTCATTCTCCGGTGTCTCATTTTTGTTGCAACTCAAAACAACACCGAAGCGGTGTACTTTTGAGGATCGTCGTTTTTCTGTGTAAATACCACTCTTTTATGCTTATCAATATTCATAATGATCTCAAAAAACAAGCAACATTATCAAGTTTGTAAGCCTTTTATCCTATAAGAGATTTTCTTATGAACTTCTTGAACATTTCAGAGAAGCATAATGCTTTATATAAAATTTAACAGGATCAATAGATAGATTCAATAACTGCGATGTTCAGAACTTAATCATTTTCTGTACCTTAATAAAGGCCCAAAGGAGGTGCCGAAATTCGATTTATTTGACATCATCTTAATAAACTGATTTTTTGTACGTATGACCGATGAAAATTTCTTTTCTCCATTAGAGAAAATTTCCAAATGTAATCTTTACCCCGATTTCAGAGTACAATATTGAGTATATGGTTATGATGTCAAGTTATTGTATCCTTTTTTGTTTCGATGGGAAAAAATTCAACTTTACCCACTTGAAAATTATACCCGCAATAAAAATTACACGACTCTTTTTCCTGTGATATGTCTTATGTTTTACGGATATTTTCAGAGCGTGTAAAATTATGTTACATATACATATTGTAACTTACAAGTGATAAGAACCAGTCCAGTTCTGACGACATACTCCCAGATAATCGTTTTTCTCCCACTTTTTGTCATTTTAGGAAACAGATAACCATTCCAAAAAATGTCAATCGCGACATAACATTGAAGAGCGTGTGTGAAAAAAATAGCTATCGCTAAAAGTATCTGAACAACTTTAGCTGCAGGTTCATTTCCAAGACTCAGTGTGATACTTCCCTGAACAGCGTCACCATATGTAAGATATCCAAAAAATCCCATTCCAATATATAAAACAATAATGCTGACCATTCCGATGTTTAAAACTCCGCAGGGCTTGGCGAAACTTTTTGGATCATTCATTTCATTTTCCAAAGGCATGATCTTGAAAAAATGACACGTCATAGAAAAGGATAGAAAATGATACAAAATCACAGTAAATACCAGTTGATCAATTTGATTCCGAAATTGGACGAAAATGATATGCAACGCTTTTATACAGATTTCGAATTTTTTATTTGATCTGCAAATTGGGCATCAGAATGATCCGATTCTCAAGACCAATATTGCCTGTCATGAATTTTCAAAAGTTTTCGATTGTCAGTTGTCATGCCACGACCAAGTCCTGACCAACACTTTTTGAAGGTAAAAAAATTATTTCCAGAGCCATAAGGTTTCTTGAATCCAAGACAAATATTTTTCTGAGTTGATTCGGAACTAGGTGAATCTATACACTCAGAGAAATATTTGTCTTGAACTAAAGAAATCGTTTCTTTAACATTAGTTTTTCTCATTTCACCAAAAATAATTTCAAAATGGACATGATCATTTCAAATTAAAGAAAAATCATTACTTTGAATCAAAGAATATTTTTTCTGAGTGTAGAAACCCTTTTAGCAACAACAAAAATTATTTCTAGAGTTGAATATTTGTTTGTTTTTGGTTGAAAATTAATTTTTTAAAATGAAAATTCAGCTTCTCCTGGTGAAGATTCATCATTATAGCTGAAAATTTATCTCTGGTTGAAAATCCAAGTATTTTTGGTTAAAAGTTAATTGTTTTTAGTGAAAAACTTAATTGTTGTGTTGAAAATTCAAAAATTTTGTCAGAAAGTTATCATTCTTAGTTGAAAATTCTATTCCCTTGTTGAAAATTAGTTTTTTTTGCGGTTGAAAATTCAATTATTTTGATTAATAATTCAACTGCATGGTTAAATTCCTTTCTTAAAAATTCATTTTTTTTTTGGGTAAAGATTCATCATTTTAGTTGAAAATTCATCTCTGTGGTTGAAAATTCATTTTTTTTTGTTCAAAATTTATCTCTTTCATTTGGAAATTCAACTATTTCGTTAAAAATTCTTTTTTTTTGGTTGAAAATTTAATTATTTTATCGGAGATTCGTTTCTTTTGGTTGAAAATTAATTTTTTTAACTGAGAATAGAACTATTCCATTTTTGGTTAAAACGTTATCTTTTCTAGTTAAAAATTCAATTATTTGGCTTAAAATTTATCTTCATTTTTCGAAAATTCAATTAATTGTTTGAAAAATCAACTACTTAGTTGAAAGTTAAAATCTTTGTTGGAAAAATTCATCTCTTTAGTTGAAAATGTAACTATTTCGTTCAAAAACTCGTTTTTTTTTAGTAGAAAATTGATTATTTTAACTGATAATTCAACTATTCCATTTTATGTCGAAAGTTTATCTTTTTTCATTGAGAAATCATGTATTTTGTTGAAAATTCGTCTAATCTGGTGAAAAATTAATCTTCTTGGTTGAAAATTCGTCTTTTTAGGTTAAAAATTCAACTTTTTTGAGAGAAAATTCAACTATTTGGTTGAAAATTAATCCTTTTGCTCAAAATTCATACTTGCGGGTTAAGAATGCGACTGTTTTATAGAAAATTCCTTTTTTTGGGTAGAAAATAAAACAATTTGATTGACATTTTTTCTTCTTTTTTGACTGGAAAATCTTTCCTAGTAGAAAATTCAACACTTCTGTTGAGAATTCGTGTTTTTGGTTTCTAAATTCATCTCTTTTGGTGGAAATTTCATCAATTCAACTATTTTTTAATTATATTTATTTTTTACTATACATATACTTTCAACTATTTTGTTAAAAATTCATTTTTTTGGTTGAAGATTCATCATTTTAGTTGAAAATTCATCTCTTTGGTTAAAAATTCAACTATTTTGTTGAAAATTCGTTTTCTTTTTTTGATTAAACATTAATTTTTTTAACTGAAAATTTAACTGTTCCATTTTTAGTTGAAAACATATATTTTCTTAGTTGAAACTTAAACTATTTGGTGTAAGTTTTTGGTAGAAGATTCATCATTTTAATTGGAAATTTATCTCTTTGATTGAAATTTGAACTGTTTTCTTGAAAATTCTTAAAAGTTAATTTTCTTGACTGGAAATTCATATTTATTCGAGAAACTTCAACTATTTGGTTGAAAATTTATGTATTTTGTTAAAAATGCTTCTTTCTTAGTAGAAAATTAATCTTCGTGAATGAAAGTTCATCTGTTTGGTTGAGAATTTAACAACTTGGTTGACCATTCAACTATTTTGTTGAAATATCGCGACTTTAAAACATCCTGGCCTAAGTTTTATAAATATTACGTCGGTCATAACTAGCTTATGACTTTCAATAAAAAGTATAAGAACTACCACTCGGCAGATAAGAATAAAGTTATGTAAAAATTAATTTTGGATCCGCAAAAGTGGATCATTTTGATCTGAAGTTGATAATACCAATGAAATGCAACGATTTGATGTCCCGGGATTTACTGTGATGTACGAGTAAATACATTTAGAAGTTCAACTTACAACTCCGATGGCTTCAAGTGCAAAAAGTACGGTTCCAAAGTAAAGAGGAAAATCGGAAACTTTTCCTACAGGTGATTTTCCATCTATGCTTGGCGTATTTCTGAACAAGAAGTAAAGTATAACACCAAAACTGGCGAAAGTAATGCCATTGGCGATAGTCGAAAGAGGAGCCAAAGATTTCAAATTTCGTATCCAATTGATGAATATCAGCGGAAAAAGAAGAATCAACATGTATAATCTTACGTCTATGTCCTCTTTAAGGAAGGAATCGAAAGCCTAAGGAAAAATGTAATTAATAAATATGCAAGAGTATTTGAAATTCAGATTTCAAAGCAGAGTATGAAAGAGAGTTACTTTATAGGTGAACTAATAATTTTTCAAGCAAAATCAAAATATCCCGGAAAAAAATTTGGTATGGGATTGATTTCTCAGATAGTATAGTAAAAGTATGACAAATGAGAATATCCCATACATCATTTATATTTGAATAAAGTATGTATATGGAAAAAATATATTATACTACCTGTATATTATATTATATATTATATTATATGTAAATAATATGTTCCAAAATATATTGAGTCTAAACTTACGTCGATTAGAATCGTGCATTTAATAATGTTTTCACAGTAGAGAAATCGGGAGAGTATTCTTCTGCAAAAGTTGCTATGAAAAAATAAAAAAGATCTACTGAAGCCTTGGTGGCGTGTATAGTGGCGTTCTCGGTTCAAATCCGGATTGGGCAGATTTTTTAAATTTCTTCAAAAAATCATTTGTTCGGCTTAATCGTAAAATTTCGATTTCTTGATATTTGTAACTAAAAATTGTCGGACGTAAATATGGAGATAATATCTTCCAAAGTATAAGTGCAGTAATTGACAATATTCAGTCATTTTTCATCATGAATATAATTATCATACAAATATTCAGCATTTTCAGCTTAGAGAAAATATTTTTTTATGGTTGAGCATTGCAAAGAAGCATTTATTTAAATATAAGTAATTGATGACCATTAGGTTGAATTTCAAAACTAAATATTTATGTTCCTTGAGTCTAACTGCAGTCATTATGATGTCCAATGAGTTTATTTAACCTGATTAACAAATATTTGTTAGTAGAGACGTGCAGTCAACCGGACCGAATATTAGATAACCGATCGGACATATAGAGCGCTTCACGGCAAATCGGTTGTCGAATATTCGAATCGGATCGGAATCGGTTTTTAAATTCGACAACCGATTCGTGTTATTTCAGATAGATTCCATTTCAAGACCAATTGAACAATTTCGATTTTGAGAAATCATACTCATAGTGCCTCAAGTAGCTTTGATTCGTTTCAAATTAAACTCAATTTTTAAAAATCCAGTGTTTCAAGCGTGCCCGAATAAGTTCCAATTTGCATTGAAAATTCGATCGGACTGTGTGCATACCTCTATTTGTTAGTTGATAAATTTTCTTTTCGTTCAGATTACAATGAGGAGGTTATAAAGCGTCAAAGTAGGGTCTTAAATTTCAAGACTCTAGGTTTAAAAGATTAAAAACAGAGTCAGCATTAAAGAAGAGGAGGAGTCTCGTTTGAGCAGCCGAGCTGTAAAGGCGTGTTTGTTGTTGCTTCGCCTTATGCCGAGAGTTTAGACTGTTTGACTTGCGCCAAGAATTTTTCCCAGTGCTGTGATACCGTGATGTTACTGTTCTTATTACTGTTGTTTTCTGTACTTTTTGCGCCTGGTCGTATGCTGAGGTAATAAATCTTTCGCACCAACTCCTTAATATGGCGACCTACAAGCAGATGCAGAGCTTGATTTCAAACCAAGAAGAAAACCTTAAAGCTGAAATACATTCCACAGGAAAAAACATCCTAGAAAGCACCTCAGTAGGCCTGCAGAGATGTGAAGACAAAATTGATGCTGTAGAAAAGGAGAATGCCGAGCTCAAGATGGAAATCGCAAAGCAGGCTCAAAGGCTAGATAGGCTTACAAGAAGAAACAACTTGATACTTTTTGGCATGTATGATGAGTCAACGGAAGCATGACCCGCTATAGAAGAAAAAGTACAAAATCTACTCAGAAACAAAATGGATATAACGCTTAACCGGGAGTCGATTAATGAAGTTCGTCGCCTTGGTCAATTGAACTCTGGCAGAATAAGACCTGTTTTGCTTTCTCTCTGTTCAGGGTCGCTAAAGCATGCTATCCTCCAAAATCGTTCGAAACTTAGGGGCACAAATATTTTCATTGAGCACGACTTGGACCCGGACTTTGTAAAAATCCGCAAAGCTATGAGCCTAGAAGCGGCTAAACTAAAAAACGCAGGGCTAAAAACTCGTTTAAGTGGTAATCGCCAGCGAGTTAACAATATCATGTACAACTTAGATGATTTAAAAAGAATAAGCCTAGAGGAAATAACCGGTTATTATATTTTGAATATTGAAGTGCTTAATAACTAGAGCTCTGAGACTTCTATAAACAATAACATGTCACCAACACCTGTCGCTTCAAAGCTCTTTATGACTTCACAAGCAGGGATACACAATAATGAGTCAACCTCATTTGCAAATACAAATACAGCTGTTATGCCCAACGCACAGCTGGGTAGTATGACGACTGAGAGGAAGATAGCCACCACCAACCTTTCTAAACTTAATCAACTCGTCCCTTCAAGAAAAAAAGGGGTGATTCTTGAGACGCGGGCTCTCTTAACAAGTATGTGAGCAGGGAAACTCCTGCAGGATCTGGGCAGCGCACAGGCTGACTAGATGGATCTTTTACAGGAATGGCAGAAGTCTCAAGCTTTGGTTCTGCGGGTGTCTCACCAAACGGAGGGATGTGTAATCATACGTCGAGTTTTATTGTCTTTTATTGGAATATCAGTGGTGATAATAACTTGTGTAACTTGGATGTAAAGCAGAAAGCCTACTTAACTTGTCATAGTGTGATTTGCATAGGTGAGTCATGGCTCACATACACATCTATGAAACTGCCGAAATTTCTTATATGGTTACACCCCTTATTACTCCGTGGCTGTCAAATAAAAGTAAGGGCTGGGGCAGCGGAGGGCTCATTACATTAGTCCAAAACTGCGCTGACTATTCACACTGCAAACTGGAAGCTAGTAATTTATGGTCATTTGTGAAGTTGACCTTCGAAAATTCCTTCACTCTGCTGATCGGCAATATATATTTTCCCCCATCAATAAACTCAGACTTCTGTATTGATGCGCTCCAAAATGTTTTATTCTCCTTAGACAATGTAAACACACATTTTTTATCAACTGGTGATTTTAACGCTCATGTAGGAACCCCAAATAGATTTTCTGATGAGATTCTTAACAATTATAATTTATTTCCGAATAGATCGGCTCTAGATCTCAAAGTTAATGAAAGAGGCAAAAAACTGGTGGAGTCCCTAGAATCGTATGACCTATTGCTGTGCAATGGTCGTACATTTTCTGATAGAATGGACCAATTTACCTACCTAAGGAAAAGAGGTTGCAGTACAATTTATTTATATTGGTCGAGTATCGATTGCGTGAATCTTGTTAACGATTTCTCTGTCCATAATATTTCGGACCAATCAAATCATCTACTACACGGAAAAAAAAGTATGGTTGCTACAACCATTAAAATATTGTTAGACATAATTTTGCTGAGTTATCCACAGTCATTGTTGATACAACTTAAGCTATGGATGCAGGTACTAAGTGAAATGGTTGTGTGGACCATAGACCTATGGTTGGCAAGGTATGGATGTGCCAACCATAGTGCGAGGCTGTCCTGTCCAATCTAAATGGCTCTTGTATCTAATGCATTAACTATGGCGGACCCAACCATATCTTTGAGTATGATTTGGAAGTATCCCACGCTCAGCGCCATTTTAGTTTCCACTGCCAGTGTGACTGATACAACTTTTCAGTGAGGAAGCACTGTGCTTTGTTGTTGTGTTTGTTGTGTGATTTTTTGTGACATAGTGTTTGTTGTGAGTAAAATAAGGAGATAGAAATGGACG
>JAUMHM010000001.1:8160460-8170702 GCA_032362435.1 Melikaiella ostensackeni | reverse complement strand
ATATGGGAGGTTTTACGACCCTCGAAGTAAACCGGCCGGAACCGAAACTCGGTCTACTTCGAGGTCGCAGTGTATCTTGATTGGGAATGAATACATGACTAACAAACCGATAAAAATAACATCTATTCTATTACTTCTAAGCTGATTTTTGATATTAGTTTCAATTTAGACATCGTGTTCAATTTTTGAACCGAAATCATTTGTAGTTTCAACAATGGGCAAAATCCAAAATTTTTAATTTTTTTATATTAAATGATATTTTGATATGTTCACGGTCAGTTCGTTAATCCGCAGAATCAAAACAAACCTATATACGGCAATTTTTGAGTGCATCAAGGTTTTGTTTACATGTTACCAGTGCACCGCGGCTTACTAGGCTTATGTTTACATTTTGTTTCTCCTACCCGCTTTTTCATGAAGAGAATTCAGTTCAGTTTTGATTGCCTAATCGCGTGTATGTTATAAGAGAGCCGGAAAAACCGAATTTTAAACAGCATTACTTTTTCGCATTAAATTCAGTAAACGTTAAATATGATTTGTTAGTGGTTTGCGTTTATAAAAATGGATTTGTTCAGCGAATGTCCAATCATTGTAAAATACAGTGTGAGTTAAGTGACCGAAGATCACCTACACACTTGGGTGTCATGAGATACTATTTTTTCGAATGCGGAAAAATTCGAATTGAAGAAGAATCTAAAAGATACCCAAGTTTTTCTGATATTTCACGTTTAATTACGAAAAGGTTGCAGAATATATGGGATGAAACTTCCATTCCAATTCTTACAGAAACAAGAATCGCAAAGATCATTGGAACAGATCAAGATGAGTTGAAGGAATTGAAAAAGTTGCATAGAAGATATGAGGATAATTCTTGGGACAAAAACGAATCAGATGCATTTAGTGCAAATGAATCAAAGTTATTCGATATTGTGGCTTGTGAGTGTGATAATGCTTTATGCACTTGTGGATCTTCCCGAAACTACCATAGCGTATCTCTCAGATCAACTATCTTTTAGGCGTATGAGAAAATCATTTACGTCTCTTCCGAAAATCGATTCAGAAGGATCAGATCATTATGAAGTACAAGCGAAACGTTTGATGACTGATGTACTTCAAGATCAAAGTGAAGAAGTTATCCAAAGAAAGCGTCAGAAGGTGAAAATTAAAGGCGAAAGTTCTTATTGTGGCTCGATTATGGATGGCAATGTAAAAAACGATTACCAGCCCGCCAAAAAAGATGTTGAGGATGCATGGGTCTCTTATTGAAATAAATTCACAGATCAGACGAGATTGAACTGTCCAACTTTTTCAACAGACTGTGACAGGTACGGCATCGGATAGAAGACATGAGCAAGTACATTGTGGAAGTAAAAGGTTTAGTTTTTGACAAGATTAAACTGTATCGGGACAGAACAAAAACTCGTCATCTATTTCAGAAAGAGCAGCTCTCGTTGGCTTCAGCAATAAAGGCTTTCTACTTCGATGAAAGAAGAGACGAAACAAAAGTAATGAATGGAACAAGTAAAGAAAAAAGACGGCAAACAACAAAACGAGAAGAACATACTCCTCTCATTCAAGAAGCAGGAAGTACTTATTTAGGACACATATCCTTATCTTCTTCAGATGCAAAAATGATTACACATGATATCCTCCAGTTTTTCCTTGACAAGGAAATTAATACCTCTAATCTAGAATATTTGGGTTGTGATGGCTGTCCTACGAACACTGGTAAACACGCAGGTATAATTTGATTGCTGAAATCAGAATTGGGTAAATCGCTACAATGGAAGGTCTGTCAGCTTCATGGTAATGAGCTGCCATTCAGAGCTTTGTTTATAAAACTTGATGAACTTCTGGTCCTAACGATTTTTCTGGTCCAATCGGAAAAGCTTAGCTTCTTCTGACAAACATCCAGTTCGAAGCTTCGATGCTGTCGACAGTGC
The DNA here is from genome assembly GCA_032362435.1 of Melikaiella ostensackeni. NCBI lineage: Eukaryota > Metazoa > Arthropoda > Insecta > Hymenoptera > Cynipidae > Melikaiella > Melikaiella ostensackeni. Next base: position 8,168,759 of record JAUMHM010000001.1, on the reverse strand, counting down.
TTATTTTCCTGTAGTTGACACCCGTGATTTTAGTTCTGATCAAAAGTACCTACTAGATATATGGAATCCTATCAAGGAAGGAGAGTGATCTGAAGATCTTGCTCGAAAAAAACCAAGGAAATTATCGCATTCCAGATGGTTGACTAGGATGAGTAGAACTCTTCGAACTTACTTCGGGACAGAAAATCCATCATTTAAGTTAAGAAGTTTCAATTTAATTTTCCATGGGAGTATATGTCTGAATGTAGTTCGAAGTTAAGTGTCAAGCATCAATTAAAGATACCCCGAAACATCTCTGGAAAAGCACTTCTTTGAGCGCGTACTAGGGTGGGTTGATTGTCCTTTGTTTCCGAGGGCCGAATACTACTAGTGAGGAAAATTTGCTTTACCATATCAGTAGTTCATGTGCGAAATTTTATTCTGAACGTACAATATCTTGTGTTCGATACCTGGACTTGAAATTTCGAAAATTTGACTAGAATCGTATAAATACCAGTATAACGTCAAAACTACAAATCTGACGACTAAAAGGTTTAAATAAAACATGCTTATAATTAAATACCCATCGAAATGATATGAAGTGTTATGACGGTGAGACTGACCGTTATCAAGATATGGGCGCTAACGCGCCGCGTCGCAGCGCAAGGTAAAAATATGTGCAGCTCTCGGCTTACCTGTATCAGATACCCAGAACCCACCACGTGGATGTGGCTGCACCACGAGTTCCTTCCAAGCCTGACCCCACCAACCAACTATATGCTGGACTTGTTTCAGTCCGAGTCGGAGTCAAATGGAGTGGTAAAGTCTTGTTTTGTGCTAAATTTTTATAATTGTTGCTTAGATTTTAGTGTGGATCTAATATGAGCATCCTATGACTCAGGGCAACATACTGATTTGAATGCTTCCGTTACCAACTTAACGGTTCTCTCCACAGCTACGGTATGGGAGGGAAATGCGGGAAATTCCCATTTCTTGACTATGTCTTGGGATAAGGTTGTTATCAGTTGTTCGTTCGAAATTCTGCGAAGAACGGGCGGCATAGTCAAGGTAATGGGCTGCCAGTCAATCATATCATAGTAATTTGTTGATTTGAAATGGAGCTGTGGCACAACATTGCATTTAACAGTTTCATTTGCAGGTCCAGTCTCCGCCTCCCTGGCTGCCAGAAGACGGTCGAGTCCCGACTTTCTCACTTCTGACCATTCGCCTGTCATCATACTCAACAGGATGTTATCAGGAAAGGCAAAGTAAGCATTTTGCTGAATAGATGCATCAACTATTTTGCGCAGGTTGGCAGATAAGTATCTTGTCCTTTGAAATGCGTCAACAAGATGCCTAGATCCATCCTTGATTGAACTACAAAACCTGATTGTGAACCACCCACTGACGGGGTCTACTTAACTTTGCTTCAATTTTACGAATAACTCCACCCTTCCAGTCGGTATTTACATTAGTTCCATCTGCACCAGCAACTTGAAGGTGTTGCAGATCCATAGAATTGGCTTCAGGATGGTTCATTTTAGCCTGACATGCAGCATCGACCGTACCAGAACCAGGGGCAATGTTAGCAATATACTGAAAACCAGGCTTTGCCACAAGAGGAATGTGCTTCTCTTTGATAACCCTACGGTAGTATTTTGGACTTCCCTTGACTTGTGCGATGGTTTTGTCCTCACGTTAGTCAAAATACAGTCCATAGAGAGAGTCAACACGTTGCGTTCTTTGCAGCTCATTCCCAACACTTTCTTTGCACGCCTCATCTTGCATCTATCGCTGACAATGCGACCCTGGTCCTCTATTATCAATCCTGCGTTTTTTCATACAAAAAAGTAGATGAAACAATGAGGGCCGCTGTTGTGTTACTGACCTCAAACCTCTGAGCAGCTAAGGCAGTCTGTTCTAATTTCAATGTGATTTGTTCGGGTTCAGTTGTTGCACGTGCAAGTCGTCTATGAGGACGAAACTCTGCTACTTGAGTTTCACCATCAGAAATGTCAGAAGTATCGTTGTCTGAGCATGGTGCAGCTAACTTAGAACAGGATGGAACTGCTCCTGTGGTGGTAAGTTGTGATTTCCTGTCCATTATTTATGTTCTGCGTTCAGCTCTTCTTGAAATTTCGTTTGTTTCAGGAAGGTCTACTGTTCCAATGCGACCAATTCTATTACTTTTCTGGCCCAGAAGAAATGGTTGTTTGATCAGAGGAACCTTCTTCTCCTTTGGAGAAATGCAGGAGACAAAAGTAGCGCACTCACAAAAAGCAATGTCGAAGAGTATTGTTTGTACAGAAGAAAAAAATGTGTCATTTTTCGCCTGTATTCCTGTGGTCCTCTTCTTGACATTGAGATACCCTTTTCATTGTGATCTATTATTATGATATGCCCTTACTAATTGCATAATTCTTGTATGGGAAACTATCGGAATAGACGTTTTGTTACAAGTGTTTTCAAGTTTGTTTGCAATTATTTCTGCAATCTCAGTGAAATCGGGTTCTCTCGTGTCATTATGTGTTATTGCACCTAATGAAGACAGAGAAGCAACCGCCAAACAACAAGCGAGAAACAGTATTGGAGTCAGTCAAAACCTGCCGAAACCTGTCGAAACCTGTCTAGCGAATGACGGAGCTAGTCCGAGAGGAACGACTCGCTGCCGTGCGACGCAGCCGGCTAGGCGCGCTGTAGGTAGGAGGGGGGACGTGTTGGGTCATCAGAGGGGGTAGGAACGCGATCGGGGAAGGAGAATGTGTCCGTCTGCAAAATCCCGCTACCCTAACGGCTGTCCAGGCCATTGTTGCGGCAGTCAGAGAAGGCGGCAGTCAATCGCAGATTTTCACCTTGCGCTGCAGCGCGGCGCGTTAGCGCCCATATCTTGATAACGGTCACTCCTACCATCATAACATCTCATACCATTTCGATAGGTAATAAAATTATAAACATCTTTTGTTTGAATCTTTTAGTCGTCAGATGTGTGGTTTTGACGTTATTCTGTATTAATACGATTTTAGTCAAATTCTCGAAATTTCAAGCCCAGGTATCAAACACACGATATTGTCTGATCGGAATAAAATTTTGCACACGAGCGACTTGTATGGTGAGGCAACTTTTTCGCACTATTAGAACTCGGCCCTCGAAAAGAGCGGACGAGCGACCCACCCTAGTGCGTACCTGAAGGAAGATCTCGCTGAATGTAGTCAAAAAGTAATAAAAAATAATGCCTACTTTGCTCACCAACAAAACCTACTTCTCGCTATGCTTTATGACGAATGACAGAAAATTCGCAAGCTAGCGGCGTCTCGAATAGTCTCTGCGAGGCAATCAACTGGTGAATCAAAATTGAGGAAATTCGAGGTTCCTTTATTGAATCTTGATGCACTCACTCATCGACTGGAAGAAGTGAAAAAGTTCAGAACCGCCATTAACGAGATCGATGACAATTGAAAATTTCATCGAGTTCACAAGGAAGGACGTAATTCATCTCATTTCCAAAGACATTTTTCATTTTACATGCCACACTCAAGCAGTGAAAAGATGTGTGAATGAAGTCACATCCACATCTCGGCAAACTTACGCGTCTGAAGTTAGAGATGGAATTATCCGACCAAGATTCGAAAGCCGGAAAAGCTTGCCCTTTTTTGAAACGGAAAATGATTTGTTTCAAAATTGAAACAGGACGACTAAATTGAAACTAATGTCAGAAATCAACATGAAAGTAGGTTATTGGTGATACTTTGATAATTTAATGACATTATCACGAGCCAATATATGTTCCGACTATTCTGTTATTTGATTTTATTTAGGATATATTTTAAGAATTATATAATACTCGTATGATGGTCACATGGTTGATAAAAGTGATATAACTCTGAGAAAATAGCGAAAAATTCGATTTTTGAGGATTTTTAAAATGATATTGTGAAATGAAGAGCAATATATCACTTTTAGATATTTTCTTGTAATTCAAAATCAGTAAAAATGATTTTAATATCGACATTCTTCATATTTTATTGTTGTAACATATTTAAAATACATTCTACTTAACGTAAGTAAGACATTTCATGGTCAAATAGTTGAGAAAATTGCCATAATTCTAAAAAATTTTTAAAAACTCGATTTTTTGCAACATTTTGAAATTTCAAAGTCATTTAGGTAGGGTAAAAAATATTTGAATCATTTTTCGCTATGCAGGTATAAATTTACTTGCTTCAAACTATTTTTTCTGATAATTTACATGCCAAAAATAAATTTTACTGTCAAATAAATAGCAATATATCACTTTTAAATATTTTCTTGTAATTCGAAGTCAATAAAAATCATTTTAATTTGAACATTCCTTACATATTATTGTTGCAAAATATTGCAAATACATTCTTATTATCGTATATCATACATTATATGGTTAAATAGTCGAGAAGACTTGCTTCAGCTATTTTTATTGATAATTCAAATCTCAGCAAAAAAAATTTTGGTTTTCAAATTTGAAGAAGTGCTTCGTTTTTTTTTGTTGTGATTTTTAGCTATATCCACGATGTGAAGGCAGAAGGAATATTTTTTATGAAACTTTAGGGGAGTGTTTTTGACTGCCAAAGGAAAGTTTTCATTGCTATGAGAACTTCGCTTAAATAACTTTTTTTTCGATAAGCCGCAATGCACATAAATGATATTACATTTTTTTTACCATCGAACTTCGAAAATGAAATTTCTATATGAAAATAAAATGATTTATTACATTTCTGTGACTTATGAGTTCAAAGAACGTGGTAAATGAAATCTGGTAGGAAATTCGAATCGAAATCAAATAATCGAATCTAATTCTACCTTTATGAAAAGTTTACCCATAAATACTTTGAAAATGTATTTTATATGTATGTATTTTTCATATGTTTCTAAATTTTTAGAACAAAATGAGTGCACATTTTTAGAAACAAGCAGTGAACATTGTATAAATGTTCAGCGTTTCATACAAACTTTTTTTATTTCAGGAAATAAAAATCTAATTTATTCTTTTTTACTTACTTCTTCGAGATCAAGTACATTAGACATCGGAGGAAATCGTCTGGAAGTATAAACATGTCCGTAGACAACCCAAATTATACTTAAAGTTCTTATACCATGTACAGCAGGGAAAGTCGAAGAGTTCACCTCCATACTTAAAATCTTTTTTGCACTATTGTATAATGAAAATTTTCCCAAATTTTGTACAAATTTATGCTTCAAATTCATTCTTCTTTGTAGGAATTCGAGGATAGTGCAAGTCAACAAGAAACCTATAATTGTGCCTAATAGAACACTGGAAAAAAATTATTGTGTCATGATATAGTACATTGTGCGCCTAGGGTGGAAACGGAAATCATCTTTCTCCCATGGTGCACACGATACTTTTTTCATCTGTATGAAAAAGTGCGACACTATTGTGCCTAAAAGAGTAGATCGCAAGATAACTTATTTAATTTCTTCCCGCAAGAGCTACTTTTCTACCTGTACGGGTTACATAATTAATTCAGACCGAATTAAGTTGAAATGCTGGAATAATTGTTAAAGTAACTTGAATGGCCCTAAATTTTTATGAAGCAACCTTCAATTACAGTGAATTATTGGCCTTACGTTTAGATCAATCAACCTACAAATAATTTTAATTGAACTTTACTCAACTTAAATTTACTTGAATTGAACTGCATTCAATCATTTTCGACCTCAGCTAAGACTCCTTAGAAGAACTTAAATGTTCATTTAATTCAATAATTGCATTCTACATGAATTAATCTGAATTGGCCAAAATTCTATATTTCGCTTCTTTAGAAAGAACTTGAATTCGGTAGAATTCTCTTTATAATTACTGTTTAATTCAATTAAATTCTCCTGAATTGACTGTGATTCTTTCTAATTCACTTTAATTTACATCGAAATCACAGAAATTCTCCTAAATTGAATTTGATACACTCTAAATTGACCGGAATTTTCTTAACTTGACTTGAAATAACTTTAAATTGTCTGTAAATCTCTTGAATTCACTTAAATGCACTCTGAATTGACCGCAATTCTCCTAAATTGACTGCATATCTTTTGAGTGCACTTGAATCCGCTTCGAATTTACAGAAAATCCCTTGAATCTGGCTAAATTAATTTTCAATTGACTTGAATTCACATTTAATTGAATAGAATTTTCTTGAAATCCTTAAATTCACCTTTAATTGAATAGAGTTCGATTGAATTCAATTGTATTCACTTCGAATTGACTGGAATGATCATTAATACACTTGAAATAACTTTAAACTTCCTGGAAAACCTCTTGAATTTACTTGAATGCACTCAGATTCGTCTCGAATTTTCCTGATTTGACTGGAATTCTTTCAAATTCACTTCAATTCATATCGAATTCACAGAAATTATCTCGAATTGAATTTGACTTACTCTGCATTGACTGGAATTTTCTTTAATTCACTTGGAATAACTTTAATTTGTCTGAGAATCTCTTGAATTTACTCAAATGCACTGTGAATTGACTGGAATTCTTCTGAATTGACTAGAGTTCTTTTTAATTCACTTGAACTTACTTCTAACTTACAGAAATACTTTTAAATTCAGTTGAATTCACTTCGAATTGACTTGAATTCACTTTAAATTGAACAGAATTTCCTTGAAATCCTTGAATTAACATTAAGTTGAATAGAACTCTCTTAAATTTAATTATATTCACTCTGAGCTGACCAAAATTCTTTTTAATTCACTTTAAATAATTTCAAATTGTCCAAAAATCTCTTAAATTTATTTGAATTTATAGGAAATCTCTCAAATTGAATTTAATTCACTCTTAATTGACTGGAGTTTTCTTTAGTTCACTTGGAATAACTTCAAATTGTCTGAAGATCTGTTGAATTTTTTTGAATGCACCCTGAATTGACTGGAATTCTCCTGAGTTGTCTGAAAATTTCTTGAATTTACTTGAGTGCACTCAAAATCGTTTGGAACTCTTCTAAATTGACTGGAATTCTTTTGAATTCACTTTAATTCACTTTTAGTTTACAGGAAATCTCTCGAACTGAATTTTATTCACTCTAATTTGACTGGAATTTTCTCTAATTCACTTGAAATAACTTTAAATTGTCTGGCAAATTTCTTGAATTCACTTGAATGAACTCTGAGTTGACGGAAATTCTCCTGAGCTGACTGGAATTATTTTGAATTCACTTTAATTCGCCTGGAGTTTACAGAAAATCACTTTAATTCAATTAAATTTGCTTTGAATTGACTTGAATTCACATATAATTGGACAAAATTTTCTTTGAATCCTAGAATTCCCCTTTAGTTAAATAGAATTCGCTTCAATTCAATTGAATTCACTCTTAGTTGACTGGAATTCTCATTAATTCAATTTAAATAACTTTAAATTGTCTTAAATCTCTTAAATGTACTAGAATGCACTCCGAATCGTTTCGAGTTCTCCTAAATTAACTAAAATTCTTTTGAATTCATTTTCATTTACTTCGAATTTTGCAGGGAATCTCTTCAGTTGAATTTGATTCTCTCTAAATTAACTGCAATTCTTTTGAACTTACTTTAATTCACTTCGAATTCACAGAAAATCTCTTGAATTCAGTCAAATTTACTTTAAGTTGAATAGAATTCTCTCAAAACCCTTGAAATCACCTTTAGTTGAATGATTCTTGCTTAAATTCAATTATATTCACACTGAGTTGACTAAAATTCTCTTTGAATCGCATGAAATGATTAAAAATTTTCTGGAAATGTTTTGAATGTATTCAAATGCACTCTAAATCGTCTTCAATTATCCTGATTTGACTGGAATTCATTTAAATTTACTTTAAATCACATCGAAGTCAAAGAAATTCTCTTGAATTGAATTTGGTTCACTTTAAATTGGCTGCATTTCTCTTTAATTCATTTGAAATAACTTAAAATCGTCTGCAAATATCTTAAATTTACTCAAATACACTCTGATTTACTCGAATTCTCCTGATTTGACTGAAATTCTTTTAAATTCACTCAAATTCACTTCGAATTCACAGGAATGACCTTTAATTGAATTTGATTCACTCTAAATTGTCTGGAATTTTCTTTAATTCACTTTAAACTTGGAACTCTTAAGGGGTTATACCTACTTGTGCTTGGAAAAATAAGGGTATTCTTATAATCGCTTTTAGTCAGGGTAATAAATTCTCATCAGAATACACTGCAGCGTATCGATTAGTTTATGTTTCGAGGTAATTGTATGAACTCTTTTAAGAGAAAATCTCGACAACTGGGGGAAATATGGCCGTTGCCCAAAAACACCCTTTTTTTATCG
>JAUMHM010000001.1:8135168-8145177 GCA_032362435.1 Melikaiella ostensackeni | reverse complement strand
GACGTGTGAACCATTTCCTAATATTACGCAATCTCCGAACGTGAGTTCGAACCTGAGTACATGCGCACTGCGCCTTTATCTATACGCTGCTGGCATTTCACGCTTGGTTGAATACCGTCTCTCGCCCCGACCGCTGAGAAACTGCGGGAGCCAGCAGTCAGCCAGCAGTTCTAGGAAGGCGTAAACCGGACGAGCTTTTATGGGGGTTCGACTGTAGTTTCAGAACAGATTTTGTAAACGCAGAAAGACCATTGCTTCTAGAAGCTGCAGCAATGCTTCTAGAAATTACTCAGTGTGTATAACGTGTCTGTCCAGCAGTACCAAATCGAATCATTTGTTTAACAAATCATTGTTTGTTATGATATGATAGCAAGGAGTTATGTCTAAGTAATTGTCTATATATATTTCACAAGAAAAACGGAAGTTTTTGTTTGAAAAACCCAAGTTTTTTCCTCCAAAAATAGCCGAAGAATGCATTTGATAATTAATTTTCTTCAAACAATTGTTTTTAACAATGAAAATTTTTGACTGTCATAAAAGCTCCCTAAAGCTAAGACAATTTTTCTGGATAGTTGCTTCATTGATTCTAGGTATTTTTGATTGAATCCAAGTATTTTTAGAAAACCGGTACTCTTCTAAAAAAAATTGCTTTCCATTTTTCTTATTTAATTAAAAAAAAAACTTTTCTCAAAATCGGCCCTGACTGATTAATATGGAATTTTATTAGCTTTAATTTTTAAAAAAACGTTCAAATCGTTTCACAAACCGCTTCTGAATATCAATCTGTCCAGAAACATTTTTCTTGCCCCACTGTGCGGCCGAGGTCTGGCTTTATCTAGACCGTTTATTCTGGAAGGTCTGATCTGGCGTTGTTCAACCGTCCAAAAGAAAAAAAAATATCTGAGTTCGATCAGCACAATTTTTTTACATATTTTGAAAAACTGACAGGGTGTCTGAAATGATAGGAAATAAGAAATTCACACAATCAAATCAAGACTTTTTTTCTTATCACCTTGACGTTCTGGCCTGTCCCAGGTTTGGTGCTGATCAGCTTTCCAAGTACAAACAAAAAAACAAGTGTTTTCTTTTCATATCAACTTCGCAGTCTAGTCTGAGCCAGACCTGGTGTTGGTCAGCCTTCCATGACATGAGCGAATGAGTGACTCGCTACTTTAATAAGGGGAACTTATAACTTGCGGTAGTTTAGTGGGTAGCGCGCGCGGTTTATAACTCAGGAGGTTAGGGTTCGATTTTCGGTGCTTGCGAATTTTCTGCGAATGCGTTTTTCTAGCATTGTATGTAATATGTAAGTTAGGATATTTCAAAAACGATCTATGCGTTCAATAATTAGCATTAATTTATTCAGTTTTTTATAAATAATTTTTTCCGCTCAGTCTGATCTATAGAGTTTGGAATACCAGGGTTCTGGGAGAAAATACAATTTCATTCAGTCTTTTTTGTTGATTATTTATTTATAATTTGCTATTTATGTATTACTTACTATTTATTTATTATGCACTATGTACTATTTATTTAGCTGTGACTAGATGGTCTAGCTAGCGGCTGACCATACGGTCTAGCCTGGGGCTAGCCAAAAAAAAAGTTACACTTTTGGCCAGGCTCAGACCAGACCGTATGGTCTGCGCCAAAACTGGAATCCAGACTGTCTGGTCTGGGTCTGGCCAACGCCAGAAGATTTTTCTACACGGGTCACTCCATATTCTTTCAGGACTTTAAAACGTTTAAATCTATTCATCTTATCGAAAGCTTTTTCCATATCAACAAATGCACAGAAAGCTCTTTTGTTTACTCTCAAACTTTTTTCTATGATCTGTCTCAAGCTAAATATCTGATCCGCACATGATCTCCCTGGCACAAATCCACATTGGACTTTCCAGATCCTTTCGTTAGTTATTCCCATGATCTTTCCAATGAGTATTTTGGTAAATATTTTGCCCACGGTACGTAGCAGGCTAATCGCTTTATAATTAGTACAGTCACCTTTATCATCCTTTCCCTTATAGATTAGTAGAGTGAAACGATAATAGCCTTTCTCCAATCATTTCGAACTTCACCGTTCTCAGCACACATATTCGTAAATTCCCTCAGCCATACAAATAGCTGCCACCGCTCTTAAGCATTTCAGCAGTTATACCATCCACACCAGCAGCCTTACCATTCTTTAGTTTCTTAATTGCGCATATAATGTCGTGGATATCGACTCTTCTTTCGCCACCTACACCGGGATAGTCTAACGTATCCTCTTCTGCGTCACAACTGTTATGCTCCATATCTTGACCTCCATACAATTTCTTGAAAAAATTACTCACACAGTCTTTCACTTTGTCCCTATCTCATACCATTTCACCATCATCATTTTTAATTCTAACTAACTCAGTGCTAGTACTTCCTTTCCTTATCTTCATCATTTCACCAAGCATTTCCAGTCTTTCTTCCTACAACTGCAGTACCACACACTTCAGATGCACTCTTAAAGATGTTATCCAGCAGTATTATTCGTGCACCCTCCACATTTTTATTGCCTAATTCTGTCTTCCAGCCTTCTCTATGATGACCTGAATATTTATTCAGCATTTCACGATATACTATTTGTACTTCTGGTTTCCGCAAATTCTCTATTTTAACTCGCGTCTGCTTCGACTTATTATTCATTCTTCTTTTTCTCCATCCTTGAACTAAGCTGATTTTTGAAACTATGTGATAGTGATCCGTTCGACATTCAGAGCCTCTCATAACCCTTGTATCTTTTACTAGATCTCTTAGTCTGTCATCCGATACAACAAAGTCAATCATACTGTGCTTTCGCTTCTGCACTAAGTATACATGTGGATCATTTTATGTCCGAACCAAGTATTTGCAATAAACAAGTCTTATTCTAAGCATAAGATAATCAATTCCTCCATGTTATCGTTCGTTTTTGGGTCTCCGAAATGACTACGTACTCTGTCGGTACCTTCGCGTTGCATACCAACCCACCCATTCATATATCCGAGTAAAATGATTCTTTCTCTAGGATCACAAGTACATATAATATCATTTAACGAGTCCCAGAAGGTATCTTTCACATTATTACTGTCATCGTCAACTGAAGCATAGCATGCTGTAATAAATAGCCTTCTGATTCCCGCTTTCATTCTAACCCTTAATAATAATAATCGCTACAACTATAAATCAATCAAACTGTGGCTTTTGACTCTGCACCAAATGTACATATGGATGATTTTATGTCTGAACCAAGTATTTGTGATAAAAAAAGCCTTTTTCTAAGCATAAGCTACTCAATTTCTCCCCGTTACCGTTCGTTTTTGGATTTCCGAAATGCTAAGTACCCTGTCGCAAAGTTGGACGAAAAAAAACGTCCTTGGACAAATTAATTTTCAGAAGACAATTATTGTCCGAATCGAACGTTTTATTTTAAATGAAACCTAATGGAATTCCGCATGGAATATTAGTGGCGGATTTTTGAAATTTTTTAAAATCTGTTTCCTGTTTGATAACAAAAATACTTCAAGCAAGTTTAAGCAATTTTTTAAGCAAGTTTTATAAACAATTATCCATATCAGGTATTTATGATGGAATAAATAAAGTTCTTTATACGAAATCGATCATATATTACCTGGAAATGAGACCTGAGTATCATATTTGGTGATCTAATAAAAATGAATAATTTTTAAAACAATCTTAAATAACAAATGCACTATATGGCTATTTTTGGACGTGCAAACTTGGTCCTTTCGACGCGATCAACTGTAAATAACTAACTTCCAAATTTTTAAGGACATTTTGATTAAAATAAATAATTTTTCATGTTACGTATTTATAAATAAAATTCCACTTTTCTCACGGACTTAACAGCCAGTTATTTTGCAACGACTTCTTGCTATGAATTGCTAACATTTGATAATTGCTTAAATAAACTTAATTAACAAATGCATTATTTGGCTATTTTTCAGCATTTAAACTTTGTTCTTTTAGCGTAATCAACTGTTGATAACAAATTTTTAAACTTTTTTTAGATACTTCGATAACCATCCACTATTTTTAATGTTATTAACAATATTATGAACAAATTTTTCTCGACTAATGTATTTGTAAACCAATAATTGCGTTTTTCTTTTGGAATATACTTAAAATAATTTAGCAATAATTCCTTGCTATCAGTTGATAACAATTGATGATTTGTTGAAGAAACTTGATAAAAATAAAAATAGTGGATCGTTATCGAAGTATCTAAAAAAAAAAGTTTGAAAAATTGTTATTAACAGTTGATTACGCTAAAAGAACAAAGTTTAAATTCTGAAAAGTAGCCAATTATATATGAACATTCATTATTTCAACTAAAAAACTCTTTTTGTCCATAAATTGTGAATTTAATGCGAATCAAGTGACGAATCGCTGCCATTCCTCACAAAACAATTTTCATCCACTTATTTGTTTATAACAAATTCAATAAATTTTTAAACATTTGCGTTGCTATTGTACTTCTTTATTGGATAGTTGCTTCATACTTTTTAGGTACTTTTGCATAAATCCAAGTATTTGTTAAAGAAAGGTACTCTTCAAAAGTCAAAATTTCTTGTTCCACTTTCGTTATTAAATAAAAAAAATATTTAAAAAATTCAAAATCCGCCATGACGGTTCGATGAGGAATTTTATTTGGTTTCATAAAAAAAAAACGTTTTATTAGGATAACAACTGTCTTCTGAAAATCAATTTGTCCACGGACGTTCAACGAACAAATATTTGAGCTTTAAAGTTTTATTCAAATCCTAAATAGTTTAGTTTGAAATTGGGCAAATTTAAAAAAGCTAATTTAATTATAATAGATAATTCTGTAAGTTGAAAAAAATGAACTTTCACTACTCGCGGTAGAATATTCCAGTTCCGAATACAGTAATTTTGTAGATGTAAAACGAACAACTGTATTTTCGAATATCATATATTTAAAAAGAAAAGGGGAAAAAGGGAAACTTTTTCAAGAATAGGAAAAAAAGGGGATTTCGAAAAAAAAAGGAAAACGCAGGGAAATAGGGGAAAGACTGTGATCCTTGTATATTAATAAATAATGTTGAAGGATTTTTTATTGTTTTCTGCCATTAAAGAATTTATTTTTTAAAATCGGATATACTTAGATCGTTGTCAATCCATTCACGGCAATATAGTATGAAAAAATCAGACAAAAATAAAATTTGTTAAATAAACAATTTTTATATATTTGAAATTGTTTTCATAATCAAGAATATATTTTCTTTTAAAGAATACCATTATTAATAATTACATCGTGATATTTATAAGTATAATTAAATATTTCTTTCCAAGATTTGTCATTTCGTCCTTACTATAATTAATACCTTGAATGTAAATTTGAAACTACACTTTTCAATACCTTCAAACTAAAATTAAGAACATTTCATATTTGAGCACGAAAAATATTTTCAATTTCAAGAACATTTTATTTGTATAGATTGGTCGAAAAAAAATATTTTCACTTTAAACTTTTATTTAAATCCTAAATAGTAGGGTGGGTCGAAAATAAAAAATTCTGTGATTCAAAATCGTCACTGATCCTGAGGAAAATTTGCTTGTTTAATGAGTTTTCAAATTTTCTTGAGTTTCAATTTTTTGACATTCTGGAGGTCAAAAAAGTCTTCCCAATTTTTTGCGGCCTGAATCAATAATTTTTAAAGAGATAATTCCTATTTAATTCACCCCTGTTTTCGGAAAAAATTCTTAACACGGGGTGGCATATTCTAGTTTTGAAAATAATAATTTTGTAGACGTAAAACGAACAATTACACTACATTTACTCTAATTTCAGAGCATTTTCCGCGTAATTCAAATATTGTATTTTCAAATATCGTACATTTAAAGAGAAAAAGAGAAAAGGGGTAAGTTTTTCGAGAGTAAGAGGAAAATGGTGAATTCTTTTAAACAAGGGAAATGCAGGGGAATAAGGGAAAGAGTGTGATCCCTGCAATTATATATATATTTTTAATTTACCAGAAATGTGTTCTTCCTGAAGAAGGGCATCAACTCGGACCCCAGTAGCTTGAAGTCTCAGGTACCCAAGATGCCTCGCAAGAACTTTTCCCCCAGGTATTTTTTCCCAGTGAGTCAGATTCAGTTCCAGGAGTTCCTTTCCTGATGTGGGCAATTCTGTGGAAACTGGACCAGGATTTATGGAAAATGCTCTGCTGCACCAGGAGAGCCAAGAAGCCACGTGACTCGAATTCCATTCTGAGGGATCTAAGATAAAAATAATTTAGATGAATATTTTCATTTAGATTAATTATTATAATCCCAATATAATCCCTTCGGATCATATTGCATACTTTTGAATCCCATTCGTTTCCGACAAACTAAAACGGAATTCCATTAAATTTCATTTATTTTTTACTGAATTTTATTCCAGTACGTCCCTTTGAATTCTGTTGCATCCCTTTGAATTATATCGCACTACTTCAAATACTATTGCACCTCTTTGAATTCTATTCGTTTCTGACAAATTTGAATTTCATTAAATTTTCCTTGAATTCCGTTAAACCCCTTTGAATTATATAGTACCCCTTCTAATTCCATTGCACCCCTTGATTTTCGTTTCCGAAATATTAAAACGGAACTCCATTAAATTTAATTCAATTTTCCCTGAATTCCATTACATCCCTTTTAATTAAATCGCACCCCTTTAAATTTCATTGCACCACTGTGAATTCTATGACAACTGCAATAGAATTCCAATGAATGTCATTCAATTTTCACTGAATAACATTCGAATTTGATTGCACACCTTTGAATCTTATTCATTTCCGTCGAATTAAAATAGAGTTTCATTGAATTTCGTTAAATTTTCACTGAATTCAATTACATCCCTTCAAATTCCATTACATCCCTTGGAATTGGATCGCACCTCTTCGAATTTTATTGCACCGCTTCCAATTCTATGACAAATCACAAAAGAATTTTATTAAATTTCATCGAATTTGATTGCGAACCTTTAAATCTTATTCATTTCCGTCAAATCAAAATAGAATTTAATTGAATTTCATTAAATTTTCACTGAATTTCATGGCACTCTTTTGAATTCTATTCGTTTTCAAAACATTAAAACGGAAGTCCATTAAATTTGAATCAATTTTTACTGAATTCTATTATACCTCTTTGAATTCTAGTGCATCCATTTGAAGTATATCGCACCGTTTCTAATTTTATTGCATTTCTTTGAATTCTATTCATTTCCGAAACATTAAAATGAAATTCCATTCAATTCCATTCAATTTTCACTAAATTTCATTACATCCCTTTGAATTGGATAGCACCCTTTCGAATTTCATTGCACCCTTTTCAATTCTATGACAAATCACAAAAGAATTTCATTAAATTTCATCCAATTTTCACTGAATTTTATTACATACCTTTGAATTGTATCGCACCCTATCAATTTCCATTTCACCCCATTGAATTTCATTCGTTTCCGAAATATTCAAACGAAATCCTATTAAATTCCTTTCAATTTTCACTAAATTCGATTGAATCTCTTTCAATTCTGTTGTATCTCTTTGAATTATATCGCACTTCTTTTAATTAAATCGCACCCCTTCGAATTTGATGGCACCCCTTTGAATTCTATTCGTTTCTCGCAAATTACAATAGAATTCCATTGAATTTTATCAAATTTTACTGAATTTGATTCCATCACATTCCTTTAAATTTTGTTGAATCCTTTTGAATTATATCGCACTACGTCAAATTATATTGTAACCCTTGGAATTTTAATGCACCCCTTTGAATCCTATTCATTTCCGTCAAATTAAAATGAAATTTCATTGAATTTCATTAAATTTTCCCTGAATTCGATTATATCCCTTCAAAGTGTGTCGCGACCCTTCGAATTTCATTGCACTCTTTTGAATTTTATTCGTTTCCGTAACATTAAAACGGAATTCAAATAAATTTCATTCAATTTTCACTAAATTCTATTATATCTCCTTGGATTCTTTTGCATCCCTTTGAATTACATATGTAGCATCCCTACTGATTTTATTGCATCCCTTTGAATTTCATTTGTTTCCGAAACATTAAAACAGAATTTCATTCAATTTCATTCAATTTTCACTGAGTTCCATTACACCCTTTCGAATTATATCGCATCTCTTCGAATTTTATTGCACCCCTTTGATTTCCATGACAAACCACAATGGAATTCCAATGAATTTCATTCAATTTTCACTGAATTCTATTACATCCCTTCGAACTATATCGCACACCTTTGAATCCTGTTCATTTCCGTCAAATTAAAATTAAATTTCATTAAATTTCATTCAATATTCATGGAATTCCATTATAGTTCTTTGTATTGTATTTCATCCCTTTGAATTATATCTCATCCCTTCGAATTTTATTGCAACCCTTTAAATCCTATCCATTTCCGTCAAATTAAAATGAAATTTCATTCAATTTTCACGGAATTCCATTATACCTCTTTGTATTCTATTTCATTCTTTTGAATTATATCTCATCCCTTCGAATTCTATTACACCCCTTTGAATCCTATTCATTTCCGTCAAATTAAAATGAAATTTCATTCAATTTTCACGGAATTCCATTATACCTCTTTGTATTCTATTTCATCCCTCTGAATTATATTTAATCTCTTCGAATTCAATTGCACTCCTTTGTATCCTATTCGTTTCTATCAAATTACAATGGAATAGCATTAAATTTCATTCAATTTTCACTGAGTTTGATTACATCACTCCGAATTTTATTGCATCTCATTGAATTTTTATTCAATTCTCACAAGATTCGACTCAAAGTCGAGCTCAAAAGTTGATTCACAATATTTTTCTAAATTATTTAGTCAACGTTTATTACTTATTTTTTTATCAATAGTACAAAGAAATTGTAAATCGTATTGCCGTTTCAAAGTCTTGCTTTTATCTTAAAGAACCTGCTAAATGAAAATACAAGACAATTAAAACTTAATTTAGGATAGGGTGGTTTTAAATGATCAATTTTTTGAAATTTACGGTGCAACTTAATTTTTTCTTCTAAATCATGAAAAGAGATTACTGTATAAATTTAAGGCGAAGAGGAGTATATTTAGTGCTCCTCAAACGGCGTTAAAGCTTCTATAGATAATATCTCTGAAATTAATAAAGATAAGTGATTTTAAATATAGGTATCTGAATTCGTCTTAGTTTCCTCTATAATTTGAGATGGTTCATTAAGCACAATAATCTTTACATATTACCAACGATATAGAAAATACACAAAATAACATTTTTTTCATCAAACTTACTAATACGTTCGTATTCATCTTGTAAATCTGCACACTTTTCATTTATTGCAATTTTCTCTAAAGTCAAATAAATAGTATATATTGAGTACCCTTTAAACAATTACAACATATTGATTTCAGAGAAAATTGCAAATGATGAAAATTATGCAAATTTGAAAGATTCAAATTTTCAAGTTTTTTTTGGTGTATTTCCAATATTGTTGCTCATATGCTAAGATTATTGTGGTTTATAAATCCTCTGAAATTATAGAGGAAATCAGAAAGAATCCACAGCTATATTTAAAATCACTTATCTTTATTCAATTGAGAGATATTCTCTATTACTCCTGATTTTCCTCAAATTTATACAGTAATCTTTTTTTCATGATATAGAAAAAAAATATGAAGGTGCACCGTAATTTTTTAAAAGTTAATGGTTTCCCTGGCGAAAGTTTCGGATAGGAATTCTATTCGAGTCAGTTCGAACCAATCCAAATCAATCCGAACAAATCCGAAAAAAGTTTTCAATCTCGTTCGATTCAAATCGGGTGAAAACTAATCCGATGTAATCCGAGTCAATCCGAGCTTCCAATCCGTATCAATCCGAACCAAATTTTCAATCCGAATGAATACGATTCAATCCGAACTCGGATTCATTTAGGTTGAAAATTTGGTTCGGTTTAACTCGAAATGAATTCCTACCCGAAACTT
>JAUMHM010000001.1:8099670-8109815 GCA_032362435.1 Melikaiella ostensackeni | reverse complement strand
AAAAAATGTTTCGAGGATTGGATCAAGCGCTGGCATAAGTGCGTTGCAGTCGATGTGGAGTACTTTGAAGGGGACAACATCGATTATGATGAATAAACTTGTATTTTTGATTTCAAAAATAAAGTCCTAAAACTTGTTGATCAAGGTGGTATTTCAAAAAATGGCATTGAAGGTTTAAATGCTAGATGACAAAGGAGGACTAAATTGCTTCTGGAAGCATGGTTGTCTCACATTCTCAAAATCAGCTATGGTCACCCTACCTCAAGAATCACCAAGAAATCCAAGAATTACATACCTAACATTTAAACAATTTCTCATACAGAAATGTTCACCTCTAGAATGCTTTTTTTAGGTTACTGTTCATGTATACGTTATACTTGATTCTTAATTCATATAAGACTAAACATTAAGGCCGCTATTATTATTCATTTTTAATGAAAATTTAATGCAAACCGTATTACAGAAAACTTTCCTTTTTCTCATAATTCAGTGTATAAAGCATGTAATGTACAATTACATCAAGTTTTGGTAATAATCACTAATAATTTTGTATTACACTCATTACAAAATTACCACCGAAATTTTTAAGAGTGAACATATGCCAAAAACACGATTTTTTACAATAATATTCTGGCCTCAATCTTTAAACCTAGTTTAGTATAATCACATGTAGATATAATCATCATCATTATAATCATTTATTCTTTCCATGTATACCTTAGTAGGTTTCAACATATCTAAATCCCCCTCTTCCACAAGAGATCGAGAGAAATTAAGCCTTTGACCATCCCCTACTTTCCCCAATTAACTCAAATACCTCACTCTCAATAAGCCTTCAGGTAATGCCTGACCTACTCAGTCCTGTAAGTTTTTTAATCTCGAAAATCCTCAACCATCTGCATCCGTCTTTAATTAGAAGTGCTCACATTCGCCTAAACATTTGGCTAGAGGAGTGGAAAACGGCAGAAAACCAAAAATTCTCGAGCTCAGCCGGCTACCGACAGATAAGTTTGAATGTAGAGTTGTAGACATTCGATAGCATGGTGAGTCCACACCCATCCTCGGCATTAAACCTATCCCGCTAGGCCGCGCCGTTTTAGATCTGGAAATGATTTTCCTTAGTTTTCGATTTTCTTAAGATGCAAATTTGAGGGTGAAAAATTCTTGTATCACCAGAAGCTACTTCTCATTTATTGAAGAATAATACCGAAAATTCCACAAAACATAAAAAATTGAAGACATTATTGACATGAAACATGAAAATTTGTAATTTCTCAAAAATCAATGTTCTCAAATGGACCCTAAGATTTGTTTTATGGACTAATACACACAAGATTTCATCTACAACATGAAGATTATATTTTTTAATACGGATAAATTCTCAAAATTTACACCTGGTCACAAGAAAATATTGAATTTCGAAATAAGACAAAAAATACACATTTTTTCTAGTTTAAAGATACATTTTTTCTAGTTTGAAGATGCATTGTTTAATTTTATGACCGTAAGGCCATAACTTTTTACTTCAAGCTGAAAAACGCCAAAAATGGATATTGTTTCTCACTTTTAGGTACTCTACATTTTTTGAATAAAATGTTCATGCAATCCGTTGAAAGAAACTCTTATTTAGTTCAGGAAAAAGTAGATAATTCTCAATAAATACTTCCTTCGACAGCATAAGATCCCAACTTTTTTAACTTCGAGAAAAGGGCAAGCTGCAAATTCATCACCCGGATTTATTTTACGATCCTAAATCTCTTTTCCACCCTCCGAAATGAAACGATATTCAAGGACGGGTATAGGACAGAATACGTCAAGTATAGGGTGGCGCGGCAAAGCAAGGCATGCAACAGCTAGCTACATTTCAGGAGAGACGAAAAGATTTCTATAAAATCTAATTTTCAATTTAAAAAAAAGCAGAGAATCCTCTCCTGAGAGGGTTCTTTTTTTGAA
This sequence comes from Melikaiella ostensackeni, assembly GCA_032362435.1. Taxonomy (NCBI): domain Eukaryota; kingdom Metazoa; phylum Arthropoda; class Insecta; order Hymenoptera; family Cynipidae; genus Melikaiella; species Melikaiella ostensackeni. The sequence goes on along the minus strand of JAUMHM010000001.1, from coordinate 8,107,862 downwards.
AATTTCTGCAATTGAGAAAAGAAAATTTGTTCGGTCATGCGTTCAAATCAGTTTATGATGATGATGTCAATGTCAAATAAATCGATGTTTTGGCACTTCCTTGCGATCTTCATAAAGGTATAAAAATGATTAAGTTTTGAACATCGTAGTTATCACATCTGTCTATTGAACCTGTCTAATTTAACATAAAGCGTTATGCTTTTCCGAATGCTTCATGTAAAATTAGATAGGAATAATAGATAGATCTAATAACTACGATGTTCAGAACTCAATCATTTTTATACACGGCATTCAAACAAAGTTTTAAGTTTTTAAATTCCTTTCTCAAACTTAAAAAATTCGGACGTAGTACTAGACTGGTTTGAGGAGAGTGATGGTACTGAAGTATCGCGAAAAGTTAGAACTGAATTTACGCACAGTGACAGGGTCCAGAAACTAGACTTATTTACATTACTGCCAAATTCGGGGGCTTATAAATTAGCGATTTCTTATCGCCCTCGTAGTACTTCGATGTTTCTTGCCAGTTTTATCTCACCCCTTTTTGTCTATAATGAGTTGTGTGCGTATCATGGTTTTTATGAGAAGGCATACTTCTCGCTGACAAGAAGAAATACTTAGATTACTAAGGCCGGGAAACATTATGAGTCGTTTAATGATTTCATTTGTTATGTAATAACAGCTACCTTCCGATTGATTGCCGTCCGATTAATTAAGGCAGGAGTGGGGGTATCTCTTTTCTTGGAATTATATTCTCCTAGACCCCCATACGCGGCATGAAATCGAAATGTAGCTGCAGTCAATTAAGAACGGTAATCATGGACGTAACAATGATATCAAACATTTTCATCTCAGGAAATGCTATAAGGTTTGAGTAGTGTAATAGACGAGCAATTATTGGATTCCTACCACCACCAGAAAGTCCCATTGCGGTCACAAATGTAACGTCTTCTATTAATTTAAATAAGTCGATCGCTTTTCTGTCGTACAAATCTGAAAATATCTTGCTGTATGCAACATAATCCAATTAGTGCAAATTACGTCTACTGATCCCTCTGCAAAAATTCACATCGGATTTAGTGCAATCTTAACTTAACAATCTTAATCCCAGTAAATTTCCCTGGTGAAATGATTTTAAATTGAAAAATGCTTCAAAATTTTTCAGTTAAAAGTTTAAAAAAGTCAGGATCATTTGTTACTTTCAAACTTGCTATAGTATGTACTTCAAAAGTATATTAAATATGCTATACATCATTCCTACCAAAACCTGAGTGAAATTAAAAAGGAACAATTTTATGTGATTCTCCAAGTAGTGCCCTTTACCTTTGAAATCCTTGAATTGCCTGATCAATTCAGTTGGTGATTGTGTACCAAATACCTCGAGCGCTGGCATGCTAAAGTCATCGTTAAAAATTTTTTCTTTGAGTGATGGAGAACCGTAAACTTTTTTTCGTCAATTATTCAATTTAGAATGATTGTATCCTTTAAAAAAAGTTGATTTACGAAGTAAATAAAAAATACGCTACTAGAAATCAAGCTGGGAGTTTTCACCAGGTGTCAATAGGTCATTCGATGCGTGTCGAAAACGCGAAAAATTATATCAGATACAGTATTGTAGTGTTCCTAATATCCAAAAAGTTTTCATCGTGCAAACAGAATAAACAATTTTCTTGAAACTTCATAAATCGGCACTAGTATGTCATAAAAGGTTCAACAATAGGTCGATCGATGCGTCTCGAAGACGCAAACCAATACACCAGATATAGTATTGTTATATTTCGAGTATGAAAATAGTTTTTCTCATATAAACAAGGTATACATTTTTCTTCAAATTTCTAAAGACAGAAAATCACTTTTAGTTAGCCGATCCAGCTAAAAATCTAATCACATCTGAACATCAATTGGAGCTATAATTTGTCAAAATTTAGCGATTATAGCTCTTTTGCTTTTCGAGTTATGGTAAACCGAAAAAAGTTACACGCAAATTTGGAACAAAAATTGACGATTTACGATTTCACGCAATCAGAACCATATCTCAAATGTACAGGAATAATTAAGTGATTCTAATTATTGCAAAATATCGGAAAATTTAATTAAGAAGAGTATAATCGTTCACTATACAGCGTTAAAAATAAGACATTACTTGTTAGTTATGAATAATTTTACAATTATTTGAGTCAATTTCAATTTCTTTAAATATCTTAAAGTTAAAGCAAGAAATCCCTCTCCTTAGAGACATTGTATGGCACGCTATCGCCTTGGGCTCTTGCTCGTATTGCATCTTCACGCGAGGGTAAAGTGCCACTTAGGGTCCTTGTATCATAAACAACTATCTTGTAAACACAGCGGAGATAGACTAGATATATGTTCGAAAATCGGTAAGCAAAGTTACCCGGATAGTAAAAACAACAGCTTCATAGTGAGGAATGATTTGGTCTTACCATTAAGGATCTAAGTAAGAAAATGAAATAATATCAAATGTGAACAACATGGGTCCTGTATAAGTACTCAAGAACTATTTCGTAAAATGCGCTCGATTTAGTGCCTAAATTACACGTAACCCAGTAATTGGTATAAACTGTTGGGTTATCTCGAATGAATATCAAATCAATCAATCATTGTGACATGAGATTTCATTTTTCGCGCGTTTGATGTTCTCACTAAAATGAAACAAACTGGAGGGTAAGACTCCCATATTTTTCAATTTCGATTTTTGCGCACACCCTATTCCTGAAAGATAATTATGATTGAAGGAGGTTTGACAACTAGAAATCAGATGCTGCTGGAAAAAGGTTACGCCGTTGCGTGGGCTTCCTAGAGGAGAGTCTTTCTGCCGAGAATCAGCAAGTGCGCTGCACAACGCTTTTTCAGAAAAATGTTTAATTAATTGTTTATTAATCAAAATAATTGGGTAGGCCTGGCGGGCGGCAACACGTTGAATCCATCAGACAGTCGTATATGAGACTTAATATTTCGCTGGGGAAGAGATGCCCGATGAAACCGCTACTCAATATATTGTACTATGCGGCAAAGATGCCCCATAAATCCATAAACGCCCGACCCAAGGGACTTTGTCATATTTAGAGATGTCCGGGGAAGACATGCCCATTGGAGACTTTGACATCGATGTGGGGAAGAAATGCCTCAAGAAATCTTGCAAATGGGGGAAGCGATGCCCGTCGATGGCTATATTTTTGGGATAGAGATACCTGGGGAGAACATTCATTTGACAGGGAAAACTGCCCGTTGTAGGCTTGTTTCAACCCCAGTTCAAGAAATCAATATCAATGCTTATCAAACTAAAATAAGCATAATATTTTTAAATAACCGGCCATAGTGTACACAATTGGGTGCCACTTCAACAAATGTCAAGCTATCAAGCTGAAAATCTGACAGAACGTCAATGACACTTCTACCAACACAACAAAAAAAGAAGAATTGAAATCGGCCGAACGAGAGCGCCACACGGTGACGAGTCCTAAAACTTTTTGATTCAGGTGGTAATTTTTCAAAATCATGCAGAATTTCGATTGCTTTCTCCACCATCGTAAAAAAAAGATCGCGAGCATTCCTTATAAGTTCGATATATTTCTCAGCCATTTTAAAGTGTTCCATTTTATTCTTCTTTTGAGAATACAGCCCGAAATTCCGGTGACGCTGACAATAAGAGTGTTTACGAACAGGAAAAATGTCCCAGATTTCGATACCTAACTTAATGGACAGAGTCAAAAGGTACGCAAGAACAGTGTAATTTCGATTTTGTCCACTACTTGCATCTGGAAAAAGTATGATTTTTTTGTGATATCCTCCATCATACTCTGTTTTTATTATGTGATGGACAAAGCTGCACACAATTTTAGCGCCCATTTTAGCACTGGCTTTCAGAAAAAAGAAACATGTAAGTATTTTCTGAATTGCATTTGTGAACGTTGAATTAATGCATCCAGAGCAATCTTTTGTAAAATTGGTCAATGACCGGAATTTTGGGCAATGTAAGGTTCTGAGAGTGAGCAGACTCGTTACATAATATGTTTTCTTCTGACAGTAGCTTTTCTCTTAAGCTCCTATATTCTTTTACTTCTTCCTTATAATCCGCGTTTTGTAAAGACTCAATATCTTGTAAATCACATTCATAACATCGATAACTAACATCAGTACACAGCAACTTAGATTAAAAATTTAAGTTATAGTTAGAATATTCACGATGTGTTTTCTCCGCAATAAGAATCGTACAATTATTTTGCGTCACGGCGGCATAATATTCAAGATATTGACCGTACAGGCTCTTCAGATTCAATTCCGGATTAGTAAAATAATTTAACGAAGTAGATTCTTTCGAATGAAGCGATTTTTGATGTGGTATTGAAGTACAGTTTACTTTTTTTAACTGCTTAACCTCTTCTGTTAGCTTAGTAGTGTGATTTTCATGTTCCCCCTTACCGTCTTCAAAACTTTCATTTTTCGATATCTTCTCTTGGACAGTTGGTAATTTATGGTTAGATAAAGAGAGAACACCTGAAAGAAATCCCTTGCACACAGAGATGTTTTTTTTATCAGTGGAAAACGTATACATCCACGTTATTAATCTGTGACGCTTGATATAATTCATTTTGTCAACATCTTTGCATTTTATCATGGTGCGAAGGGAGAGAGATTGTTCATGGTAATCTCCTTGATTCCAAAATTTTGTATACAATTCTCTCTGTATTTTGCTTTCAATATTCTCATAACATTTCTTCATGCAACAAGATTCGACTGTCTGGAAATCTTCACTCGGCACAAGCTATTGAGATACAGAATCGTATCCTTCACCCTGCAAAACGAAAGAAAACGTTCGATTACCATATATTCTTATTCCTTTTTTTAAGGATGTGCATAAGTAATAATTAATTGTCACACAATGTCAAAAACAGATAACAAATGTGAATTTTGAAAAAGTGGAAGTAAGAGTGAGAGTGAAAAAGTTACATAATCCCCCCCTGTCCAGGAATATTAGTAAGCAAATTCAAACACTTCTTCAGGAAGCAATACATCGAAAAATATTCAATTGAAATGCATATTTCGTTTAACGTAAAATGGTTGATTCATTTGTCATTTTCTTATTTGTATCAATAAATAAATATTAATTTATCTACCTCATTTCTACAAGTTTTGAGCACATTTCGTGTCCACAAATTTTCGTCTCTTAATCTTTTTCTGCTGCAGGTTGACTTTGGTATATTATTCATTTCGAAAATAGAAAAAATCACTGCTTTCTGTTACATTTAGCCCGAAAAACACTTTTTTGACACTTTTAAAGGCTCCACAATTCCTTTAAATGTGCAGTATTCAATGAACAAAGCAGAAACAACCACCTTTTTTACATCTTGTACATCGTAGATTTCTTTCGAGGTCTCACAAGCACAGCTTTGTTTACATTTTTTTTTTTTGGAAACAGAGCAGAATGCGCTATGAAAGACTGGCTTAAATAAGTACAGTTTCCCTTATTTAATCTTTTTTTCAAAGGATTTCTATCATCATTCTTAAATAAGCTTAAGAAGTGAAATAGAATATATTGATGAGAAATCAATCGAAGTAATACTTTCCAGAAAAGCTATTTATTTCTTATTGAACAACTTTGCCGCTGGAACGTTTTTCTTGCTTGAAATTCGCTCGACTCTCCAAGCGCTGGAAAGTATTAACGCTCAGAAAAAATCTGGTTGAACCAACCAGAATTCTGGTTATCGTAACCAGAAAAGAATGTTGAATATGCCCTTACAATTAATTCTGGTTAAAAGTATTCGAAATTTCTGGTTGACCATTTTCTAGTTGTTCTAATCAGTTTTCCTGGTGAATTTAACCAGAATATTTTACTAGACAGTTTTCTGGTAGCTTAGGAATACAACATTCTGATCAACATAACCAGATATTCTGGGAAACTCAACCAGATGCTCTGGTAAGCATAACCAGATATTTTGGTAACCATCGAGTTTCGACTATCGACTTTCGATACTTTTCTACCTTCATGGACTTTTCCTAACCCCCTCTGAAATTACATTGATTTTTCTGAAGAAAATAATTTAAGAAAAATTTCCGAAAAGAGAGTGTATTTTGGTTTGATGGAAAAATAGTTTTTTTTCTACTTATTTCGAAAACGAAAAGAGCTACAACTTTTTTTATGAGGAAAAAAATGCGTAATTTAATTTCCTATTCAAATATATGCTTGAAAAATTGAAATTTGAAGCATTTTTCAAAAGCTCACAGGGGCCAACAAAAACGAGTGCTTAGATTCTATAACCGGTTATTGCATGGGACCCCCTCAATTATTGAATACACAGCATTTCACAGTAAAAACTAAGAGCAAATCTTGTTGCAGGTAACTTTGTATTTTTACCTATTCGTGTGGGTAAAATACAAATATTACCATCGGTAGGGAGTAAACTGTCTTTTGATCTCATGATATTTGTCACGACCGTCTTAATAATTGGAAACCACAAGTTTTTATCGCTAAAGTGAAGTTCGCTGACGGTTTGTGAAACAAACGAATCGGATAAGTGCGACTTTATAAAGACGGTCGTGCCGAATTGTAAGAGCTGTCAAAAATTACTCAAACGTCTGGGTAAAAGCGGAAAAATACCAAGGTGTCAGGGTGAAGATTACCCACATGTAGTAAATTTTGTTGCAGGTAATCTTTACTCCAAAATCAGTGTAAAGATTACTCTTAGTTTTTTCTGTGTTTATGTGGAACCTGTAAAGTAATCATAGTATGAAAAACTTAATGATAAAATTAGTAAGAGTAGACGACATGCACCTACAAAAAAGCGTTTCTTGGTCTATTTAATATCGTATTAAAAATATTCAATCCCCTTCCCCCTCTCAGTGAGGCGAAATAGGAAATTGTGGTTCAAAAAGTTTCAGTGCCTACATTTGTTGGCCGATTTCATTATTTATTTTTAAAATTAAAGATGACTGAATTCTGAAAAATTTCGTCTATCCGATTTTCGAAAATACATTTTTTTATGTGTCATTTAAGTTGAAAAATGTTAAAACACCATAATTTTTTATATTTGTTCTACCTGCTTTGCCTCATTTATTGATATTTCCTCAAAAAGGTATAAAATTAGTCAATTTATACTCAATAAATTGATTGTGATATTGTAGATAAAGTTCCTTCACTTTCCTAGATGGTATAAAAAAATTGATGAACAAAAATTATTTTTGTTGTATTTTGAAGCCTCGAAGCATTTTTTAGTCTGATCTTCTCGTGAAGGCATGTGAAATTAATGTCTTAGTGTCTTAGAATATATATTGACACTCAATAACATTTTCAATTGTTGTAAACAATTCTGATGAACTAATTTATTAAACAGGCGCTTTTTGGCACAGAAAATGCATCTTTTTTGCAAAATAGTTTACTTGACCTTCAAGAATAATATTTCAACGGGAATCATTAACACTCGACAACATTTTTCATTGCTGTGCTCAAGATCTGTTGATTGACGATAACTGAAGTGAAAGAAACAACTTTGATGGAAAAATAGAATTTTTTTTTTTGAAAGCACCCATTTCATGAATTTCTTTCTAATAATTGTTCATAACAATGAAACATGTTATTAAGTGACAATTCATCCAGTTAAAGTAATGAAATAATTGTCGAAGATTACTAATTTTATATATTCACAAGCACCTGCTTAATGAATTTTTTTATGATGATTGTATATGCCAATAGAAAAATGTTGTTGATTGTTAATGATTTCCATTGAGATATTATTCTTGGGGGTGAAATAAACGATTATGCTGAAAAAGTTCATTTCCTGTATCTAAAAGCGCCTATTCAATGAATTTGTTTATCATAACTGTTTATAACAACTGAGAATCTTGTGGAGTGTCAATATATGCCATTGGAATATTGTTTTGGAGCTTAAAGTAAACGATTGCGCTAAAAAGAAATTTCTATTTCTAAAAGTTATTTAATTAAGTTGTTCATTGTAATTGCTTATAAAAATCAGAAATTTAATCTTCCAGTGCTCAGTTGTAATAAGAATTTGATTTTACACGATGCCACGGTTGTTCACGCTCGACTGTTTTCGTTCCCCCTCTGAGAGTCTCTTGATGCCCTATATTCAAGGTCTTCGCTTGAACAGTCAGTGCCGTATCAGAACTTGTTTACATTGCGACTCTCTGGGCATATACTTTTGTACGTGTGCCGAGTTCAG
>JAUMHM010000001.1:8067678-8089502 GCA_032362435.1 Melikaiella ostensackeni | reverse complement strand
TTGTATAAGCCAAAAGGTTTAATAAAACTGCTTAAAAAAAATAAGGCTCATTACTTTTCAATCGAACCCTGTATATGGTAGCAAGAAAAAATGCAAAGACTGATTACGTTTACTGGAATCACCCTAACGAACTAGTTGATCGTCTTCGTCTACTCCTAGCGTCTCAGGCAGCAGGCAACCCGAGACATAAGAATGAAATTATATCCATAATTGAAGAACTGCGGGAAGCTGGAATCATATATTAGGAGCGGACTCATAACAATATTGTCAGTATCACGATGAGTATTGACGTGTTTGGACGTCATCTGGATCAAACTGCTATAATGAGCCGTGGGCCTCCTAGTGTTGGATTCAAGATCACCCCCGACGGTCATTACGACGTAAATAGCAAGAGACTTTGTAACGTTAGCGACGCTTAAAAAACAGTACGACGCAGTTAATTTGAGACTTGTGCAGCGCATTATATAAAATGAGGTACGCACAGTGTATCAAGTTACATTATGTACGAGTATACGAACAGAGATCGACAATAATAACTTGATGCTACGTCTCCTCGAAGAATCAATCAACGAGAAACTGAAAAACCTACAGATTGATACCCAGCAAGATTTGTCATTCCGTTATACTGAACTCATTGCTCAGTTAGACGCTTCATTAAACGCACTCGAGAATGGACAACAAAAAATTGACAGTAATCACAGAAATGCATAAACCAGCTAGAAAGAACTACCCACGTCGCCGAGTGCAAATGCGTGATATAGATGAGATTTGGCAAGCGTATTCGATTGAAATGCTACCCTATGCCCACGAGAATAATGGCTACAAGTATTAACTTGCCGTTATATATATATTTTTTCCAAGTATGCCTGGGCTGCTACTGTTAGAAGGAAGAGTGGACCAGACATCACTGAAGCAATGCAATCTATACTAGAGCAGGGTCGTGTACCAAAAAACTTGCACATTTAGCACATTTAGCTTGAGAGGCAACTACAAGTGAATAGACATCTTACCTGCTCTCGTCTCCAGGTACAACATTACTAAACTTCGATCAAATGGGATGAAGCCGAAAAACGTCAGTGCTGAGGATGAAGAGGAATTGATGGAACGCTTCAAAGCACAAAGGAAAATTACGAAAGGAAAGCCAAACTTTAAAGCTGGTGACAGAGTTCGAGTAAGCAAGCACAAGCATGTCTTTGAGAAAGGATACACTCCCAATTCGACAACAGAGATATTCACGGTGGATCGAGTCATACCCACCAATCCAGTGACATACAAGCTCAAGGACTATCAAGATCGACCTATAGCTGGCGGATTCTACGAATACGAACTTCTCAAAGTCAAACATCCAGGCATTCACCTTGTGGAGAAAGTAATCAAGAAACGTGGTAACAAAATCTTTTTAAAGTGGTTAGGCTCTGATAGTTCACACAACAGCTGGATAGATAGATATATCAGAAATGGAATCAACTTTTGATCTAAAAGTTCTTCGTCACTGTCACTCAATATGTCATCAACATCCATTGCGCTAATTCTATAAGGTTCCCATGCAAAGGTCTCTGCAACATTAGGTAACAAGTACCGCTTATCTTAACTCTACAATCACGAGCTTTTCGCTGCGAGTTGCCCGACTGTGGAAATTCGGTTTGGCTCTGAGAGCTTCTGCTCCATACCTACCCTCTCCCCCCCCTACTTTGTCACGAGTTTAACGTTCACATGTTTACATACGCTCTCCATCGTCTTTCCGTAAACTGCATTATTCATTAATTCTAAACAATTTTTTTTCAAATCGTTTTTAGCGTAGTTTGCAGAGTGGAGTTTAGGTCAATGTAACTTTTAAGCCACGTTGACTGGTTAAATTTAAGTACTCCATGGACGTTAATGAGTTTAAGTTAGCCAGAGCTTGCTTTACAACTCTACAATGGAGAACGTACTTTCGTTTCAGTAGGTCAGTAGTTGGGAACTTCTCCTGGCTGAACCCAGGTGGTTTCGAGCGTTCCTCACAGAACGGTGAATCATTATGCTCATCGTGAACCTCGGGTGGATAGTACAAATCTACTTCAAGAATATAACCAATGGGTGAATCATCTGGAACATTGAAATCAAAATTGCAGTCAATATTAAGCACCCACTCGAAACCACCCAAGAAAGGGGTTGTCCCATTGCCCAACCATACAAGTTGTTTGCATCCAAATATACAATGTAGTTGAACTCCCTATTTTCGTTGAAAAGTATCATATACTTGTTGTTGACAATAGCATATCGGTTAGGACATTAACTCACTTCACGCTTTTTGGGTTTCTCAATCATAAACAGCATACCAACGTCAGTGAGGAGTTCGAATCTTACCTTCGTATATTTGAGCATGGCATCCCAGGTCAAGCCAGGAGTAGTACAGTAGTGTGCTGGATCAGAGTCATAAGTCTGGTGACACTGTTCTCGGAAACTTTCGAAGACATTAGCCAGCAGCAGAACGTCAGTCTTCATGTGTAGTTTCTCGTATTCGCCAAGGGCCTTAAGATTAAATGCACATCATACTTCTTTTGCGTGTGCATAATCGTTATCGGATATTGATGAATCGTTTAATGGGCTGCATAATTTTTTTCTTGATTTCAATTGCGTTGCCTCCAGCCTCTGTCTCAATTCCAGGTATTCATAGGAAATTCAATTTGTGTTTCCTGAACATACTCTGTAAACCAGATGTACTCTTCTTCTTTCAAAGCGAGAACTCTTACTTTACCGTCAAACTGTGTAGCAATGTCGCGAATGATAAAGTGAGCGTCGTACCCACATATGTTGTTAAACACAATAGGTATGGAGTTTGAGTCTTGATCCGCTAGGTTACAATGCTCATGCGGAGCACCGGAGTACATTTCGTTCAGGTGTCAATGGTCGCGAACTTTCTTCATTGGTGGATGTAGTGGTTTTCCGCAAATGTGGCAAGTGGCGGCTTCTACGAATGCTTTACATTGCTCTGAAGTCAGTCCCTGCATTGGAATCGGAGATGACAGTATTTCATCACAATCCTTTGCAATTTGCAGCAACTCCAGAGCAAACAACTTCGCAAGTCCCATATCTTCTGGATACGGTCGGTAAGAGGATAATACGTTGTTGTATTACACTTGAAATTGTAGCCGTTGTCGAAAACTCCCTGTTTTTGGAAGACTTCAGTGGTGGCTCTTCTTTATTCATCTTCCACTGGTTTTAATAGTGACTCACAGTCGGTGTATATAATAAAAGGAACGTTCTCTACAGGCATCGATTGCAGATGTATTTTATTTTTTCATGTTTCGAAAGTTGACTGCTAACAAGTGGAAGAAGATCCTTCATCCACACATAATGAAAATTGAATGATAGAGGTCTGTTATCCTATTCATTGTCTTCTTCGTCGCTGCTGTCCTCGTTAGCATACTCTTCTCCAACTCGCAGAAGGCACACGTGATTATCTCTTTTTTGTGAACTGAGATGAAGAGGAACGACAGAGAACTTTTGCTGCTTCTTGATTAGGCCGTATACATTGACCAAGATACCATTATATTGCAATATACCATTGTTTAGGAATATCTTTCCTCTTAGGTAGATGCATGGCTGATAATATAGCCCACATGAAGCACTCGTTGTCATCTTTGTTTTGTATGTTCACACATGCTTTTTTTTAAATTCGCTTGGGGAGTTTGATATAAAAATTGTCATTCATGGGGTTTAGTTTAATAATGTTCACTTCTAAATTAACAATTAAATGTAAAGTCCATCCTGAATCATTTTCCTGAAACTCCTCCATTTCAGTCAAAATAGGGGATTTTGCGTTGTTGATGAACCATAACTTCAGACTTGTAGTGACAAATATTTCTGCGTTTGGTGATTTGAAATTCTCTACATCAGGCTTCTCCTTACTAATCTTTAGATAATATGCATTAAGCAAACTATTTATTTTGAAAGCCCTATCTTCACTCAAGGCTCGGCCCACATGTGCAATGAATAGAAATTCAGCGTCATCCAGAGAGGTAAGAACATCCTTGTGGACTAGATTCGCAACAACGCATGTTTTTACTCGGCTATGGAATGCTTTGTCGACGTCAATCCATTCTACTCGATTGCTAATTCCATCACGTTCTTGTTGTTTGTTTTGTACCCCGCCTCCTTTCTCTGCCGATAAATTAAAATGAGCTTTAAGACAATGCACATTCTCTATAAGATGTAGACATTCTCGTTTTTGATTTATTTTTAGCGGTAGTTTTCTATATAACTCCTTCCTCGCGTTCTTTGAACACAGCAGACATTCGTTTCTTCACCGCTCCACTCTGTCCAGGGGTGTGAAACCAGACAACAACTACAGATTTAGTGCATCCTCAATGTCACGAACAAGTTTTGTGCATTCATTGAGCAGCATCTTTGCATAAAGTCTGAAAGTCACTATTGAAATTCTCACTCCTATAATTTTTTTTCTTTTCTTCTCTTTCTCGCTCACTATTTCATTATTTTTTCTTTTCCATTCAATCACTTTTCACTTTCCACTATTCAATATTCACTTTAGTTACTCATCACTCCGAGTTCAAAAACGAAATGACTGCGCGCTGCTCCAGTCCGGCTTTTCTAAGTCACGTTCCCCACTCTACCCCCCTCAGTGAAAGTTTCTGGTTAGTTCGATGCAGGGAATTTCGAAAGAAATAGCCCCTTCTAGAAACTTCGATCGATCTTTCTAGAATTCTGATAGATATGACATTCACTATCGATGCTTCTAGGAAGATTAATGAAGGGCACCTAGATCCTTCTAGAAACGTCAATCAATCGATTTTTCTGGAATTAAGGTAGTGACTACATATCCAATATCGATGGTTCTAAAAATTTGATGAAGGCAATAACTCCGCATGCAACGAGCATTATAGAAACTTCGATAGATCCTTCTGGAATGCAGGAATGCAGCCTATAAAAGTAGCATCAGTTCTCGATGGCTTTAGTTTATCGTCGAACACAGTGTAAAGCTAGTTATTCAGTGAAAGTGAAACTTCTAGTGAAAAAAAAAGTGCCTCTGGAGATGGATCTCAAAATTATCAATGAAGTTGGCCGTACGGATGGGGTCTTACCTACGAAACCACTTAAAAACCACCTCACTCCAAAAAAGAAGTACGCTATTTACAATATTTGCAAAGTTCGCACAAAGTGCAGCATTATGAAAATTGTCAAGGATGCTGGTTGCAAGGATACGCTTGAGGAGATGGAAGAAACGGCTAAAACAAAAATGCTCTTTTTTTATTACTTTGGGAGACCTTATAATAATTTTGAACTCAAATATGCGAAATAAATGTCATTTTCTTTGCAAATTTTGTGAATGAAGAATTTTCTATGTCGTGAAAAGATTATTAATAAAGTAATAACTTTACACAAAAATGTGTGTGTGTTTACTCATTTTACATTGTAGGTTAGGCTTAGTTGACATTAAAAAGAAAGCATAGTTAGGTTGCGATTCTCGCAAGTCTGTAGTTCACCAACACGCTTCACACACACAGAAGGAATAAGCATCGTTTGGGGCGCGGATTCTCTGAAGTCTGTAGTGAGGAAACCCGCCTTACACTAAAGGAACCAACATGCTTGGGTCATACATTTTCCCTCTGAAGCCTGTAGTGCAGCAATCCGTTTTACACCCAAGGAAGAAGCATCGTTAGTTTGAGTTTGGAATTTCACGCTCTCGGAAATACTAAGATGAATTAGTTATTAATTCTAGTAACTTTAAATTATTTCCAAACTTCAAATTTGTGAATAAACGTCCATGTATAAAGTTGACATACTCAATTTTGAGTAACAAAGAGGCTCAATTATCATATTTGTAATTACTGGCTGGTTACACAGCAGCCGAAGCGGTATTGACATACGTTGGTGGACTGATTTTCTACGTGGCGTGCGCTCTTGCATTTATACACTTCTGCATCAAACCACCCAGAATCATCCATGAATATTTCTAACAGAAAGTTAGATGCAATGCTTTCAGAAACTTCAAAGCAGGAAATTTCGAAAGAAATGTCTGGAGCCTACTTGAAACTTCGTTTTAAAGACCACGTCCCGTATCGATACCCCGAGAAAGTTTGATGACAAAGACAATTTTAAATGTAATAGCTGCTCATGTTTCGAACCTTCTAGAAACTTCTATGTTCAAAAAATCGTTGGAGATCTCATCCATCGATGTTTTCAGATGTAGAGATTTCTAGAAAGTTTGAATGCTTCTAGAACTAGATTGAGACAGAAAAGTCGCTGGAGATCACATGACAATTTTTTGAAATTTTATTATTTTCCGAAAACTGGGGAATCTCCAGAATTCAAGATCTCGGTCGGTATTGCAGGGACCCACCATCTCCTCAAGCAAACCATGAATTCATTTCAAATTTCTAGAAATTTCGATCATTTTGAGTTATAGTTAAGTATAAGTTGAATTTTTCGCCATCTACTGCTGGTATAGACAAGTTATAATTTAGCACAGACACGAACCATCATCGACTGTGGGGATTTTAACATAGATATAAACCATACTTTGTATTGTTAGGGAAGTTTAGCGAAGAGGTAGGGGTGAATGGTGGCTCGGTCGGTAAAACACGAACCATCCCTATCGATCGAATCAAGATTGAATGTCAGTGGTCTACCGTACAGACTATCGATAAACAGCTGTTGGTCAGTTATCGACAGTGGCGCCATCTGCCGGTTGCGGTTGGAACTGCGAAGCTGCCCCAGAACCGACCTAGCTATACTACTCTCAATTCATAAAATGTACTTGTTTTCTGGCGAAGAAATATGTAGATCGGATTTTTTTGAGCTAATGAGAGATATGAGTCTCAACTCTCGACTCTCATCTACTCGTACCTGTTTCTCATTTGTTTTTTCTTTTCAAATGTCTCATTTTCTAAAGCTGACGATTTTTCTCTTGAAAACCCAACTCACTAGCGAGAGAGCAGAGAGCGAAGCTGCTAGCGAACCCTGGTGGATTATTTCTTATGCAGGTTGATGTACTGGATTCCTGTACAGGAATCGGAGCCTTAGTTCACTCCGAGAAGGAACCCGTACATGAGCCTTTAAAGGTTTTGTGCATACAGGTTCCCTTACAGAATCATGTACAGTTTCTTTCACGAAACTTCTGTACAGGAAACGTCAACATTCGCTGGAGAGGTTTGTATGCGCGAACCTGTATAGGAACATGTGCATGATCTTTAGAGGTTCCTCTACAGGAATTCTCAGCCAGGTATTTCTTTACGTAGGATACTAATGGACTATTACTTCATTCATAATGTAATGGCCTTAGCAAAAATATTTTTTTAATCCGACCTCCCTTGAAAGCGTGCAGTATACTTAACCTAGTAGTATAGCACCCTCACTTCACCTGGGCTTCAAACTTCACATTCATCAAAATCGCCTTCTTTCCGCCTTTGGTACACAATACGAGTATACTATTCTCTAGGTGTATTAAATATAGACGGACGCACTAAGAAACTCTATAAAATGAAGCTTCATACCAGAGTTCACTTTTAGACACTAACCACAGTGTGTTTACGTAATGAAAAGTGGATGTCTTATTTTTGTAACTAGTGGGTAAAACTCCAAGACCTTTTAAGAACATGCAATTTCGAAATCTTTGATGTTCTAAAAATGTTTTAGTTTTTTGAAAAATTCTTTGAGGCTATAAGTACTTTTATGCCATCTATCCAAATTTCTTTATTTCCCCTCTCAAGTAGCTCTTCTAATTAGAAATTGTTTGCTATTTCTCGCAAAATTTGTTGTTTTTTGGTATTTGTTCCTGACGTTATTATTCTGCGCGAACACTTTAGTTGAGTCACGATTTTTGCCAGAACGACCGTGGTCATATTTTCCTGAGCATATATCTGTGCTAAGCTTACAAAAGTGAATTAAGTGTATGAATCGACTCCAGGCCTCGGGACTAGGATTAAATTAAAATAGATTAGTTAAGTTCTGAACAGTGTTTTTTCATTACGGATGGTTTGATTCTCTATAAATTTGTGTTTGGTTTGATTAACTTTTCTAAGTGACAATATGTTGCTCTCTCGCTGCCTCATATCCGTCCATACTCAATTATCAACAGACACGTTGGACGTTCATAGGACATAAAAGAGTCTGAAGTGTGTCGTCCTTAGAATTTTCTGAAACGTCTTTTAATATTTCTGCCCACTGAGTTCACATTTTTCAATGTATAACTAATGTATATAATTTGAGGGTAATACTATGGAATCACGGCTTTTCTCAATTTTGCGAATTATTTTACAAGCTTGGTCTTAGTTTGTTTATTTGATCACCTCAAACATTAATTCGTTAGGGGAAACAAGAAAAATACATCTATTCATATATATTTTTATAAAAAATTTATAACTTTTGATACGTTAAACTTTTTTTCGCTCATTATGTAACCTCAAAACAAGCTGAAAAGGAGAGGCTGCTTAGGCTGTTCAGGCTGTTAACACCGGAATTTTAGAGTGAATAACCAAAACGCTGATTAATACACAAGTAGTTTGGGAGTGGAGTTAGTTCGTCACATCCCATCCCCTTTCCAAGTGATTTGGGGGTAGAGTTGGTTCGTCACGCCCCATCCCCTTTCCAACTTCAAAACGGCCCTTGGAAACGGAGTGGGATGTGACTTTCAATGATTATACCTTCCGATTCGATTGTCCAAAATAACATGACTTTTCTCATTAAGTTGTTCAAATCTACGGCTGTATCTGAACTGACAATTCCGACGGAATTTTTTACCGAATGATGGTAATACCGACCTTCCTTTTCGATTTTTTATATTTTCTGACACCTCCAAATTAAATCTTTTCCTGAGAAAGTAGCAGATTTCTGACGACAAAGACTAAAAAGACTATACAAACAATCTATCAATGATCGCTTGTTTTATGGTTAATTTTTCAAGCTAAACCGATCAAAAAATAATTTCATCATTTCTATATTTTTACTCGTACGACAAAATTCTCACGATTTATACCGAAATTTTGTTATGATACTAAATTAATAGATAAAATCACCGAGCGACATATGCACTACGAAAGAAGATCAAGTTTTTTGGAAATTTTAACTACAAAAAATGACAAAATAAAATGGCAAATAAAACGACAATGCAAAATATATATGAAAACAATCATTTTCTCGCTTCTCCTCACTTATTCTTATTTTTAAAGGTAAATTAAAGGAATTGTAATGGATATTGCAAATAGAGGGATGAAATTGAGGAAAGCCGTGATTTTATAGTATTCCCACTGGGCAAAAAGACATCGTCATCCTGAGGACGTCGTAAAGACATTCCTAGGACGTTCATGTCAGTCCAATTGATGTCCCAAAGTCGTCTCAGGTCTTAAAGACGTCTTTTGGACATGATGCGTCTTTGAGACATCAATTGGACTGACATAGACGTCCTTAGGATGTCTCTAGAACGTCCTCAGGATGACAATGTCTTTTTGCCCACTAGGTTACCAATTCAAGTTTAAAAATGATCATTTGAAAATATTCTCAATAATATCACACCAAATGCTTTCTCTATTTCTGCTTTTGAATTTTCGGCCACTACCTCTTCAAGGATTTTATCAGCAATTCCATTTTTCTTCTTAAGTTCAACTTCTTGAACTGCTAAAACTGCTTTAAGATCATCTACCTGCGGAAAAAGGAGAAGAAACATGTGTAATGATATTGCTTCTAAAAGAGCTTGAAATAAAAAAACCTGACAATGTGCTTGATCTCATTCCTGAGGCTTTTATTTTTAAAGCACTTTTTAAATGTAGCAATTAAATTCGATATGGGTAACTGTGATCATGTGTTTAGTGTAATAAAGAAAAAATTTTGAATGAAAAGCAGCTCGCGGAGTGTTGGAGCGAACTCTCATCCACCCGGCCACCTGTTGAAACATTTTCTCGCTCTGCGCTATTTGGACTAAACAAATAGTAATGAGCACATTAATTATGATAATGTTTACCTTATTTTCAATTTTCTTTCACTTGACAGTGTCTCAGTGAATGAAAAAAATAGTACTTCGTAATACAATTCTCAAATGTTTGGTTAGTGTGCAAAAGGCCATAAATCAATCAGAATTTACATGTAGTTGAAACGAGCGTAACATGAAGGTGGTAATCCGAGTCGTGATAGAGCAGTACTGGAGTTCCCCTCGACTCTTCCTAGCTACTCGGTCCAACAGGCGGGTTGAGAGGAACCTCAAGCCATTGAAAAAATTTGCGCCGTCGAGTTAAGTGACCTGTTGTAGTACATAAGGATACTGTGCGTATCGACCTTCCGACCCGGGATGAACCAGAATGACTCTGGTCACGGGCCACTTGTGATATGTTGATATCTTGACATCGCTTCACTGCAGAACGTCGTGATGAAAACCAATATCTCCTCCAAAGATACGAGAGTGTCAGTTATGGTTTCCATGCATCGTGAATTGATGTCCATTGCGAATAATTAGAAACAACACTGGAGAATCCTTGACAAGAATGTACGGACGACGCTGCCAAGGAAAGACTCTTCCGAACCCTACGAGTGTCCTCGAAAAAATACTCCCGTTGTGTATGTTCAATCAAACGTCATAAAGACAAATCAAGCATTGCAATGTAAGATGACAAGGTGGCTTGTTCATAGCTTTGTTGCAAAAACGTTCCACTAATTGCAGGCAGAGGGCTGTAATCCTCAACAATTTCATCAACGATGAGAACTTCGTAAGAAGCCGCCAAGGCGGTTTTTGTTCGATGGCGGCAGAGTGCATTACACTCGTTCTTCTCGATTGACGGAAATATCAATATTCTCCATCGTGTTGGGCCAACAATGCGAGGGTTAAGGCAACGAAAATGGGCCCTTCCACCAAATCCGATGATCTTCCAATTGTACAAATGGAATTCCTCTTCAAGCGCAGTCGGCTGAACTGTACACTCCTGGAACGTGTCGCCATCCAGCATCTAGTAAAGTAGTCTGAATCTCAGACACTCAATTAGAAATATATGTCAGCCAGCGCAGGGGATGACTCCGAATAAAATCAGGAGTGTTCGCAGAATTGAACCATAGATGACAACCTACTGAGCCTAACAAACCAAGAAGCGATCTAATATGAGTCACTGCACAAACTAACGGAAGGACTGCACACAATTCCAACCTTGGAATCGAAGTTTCTCCTTTCCGTGCGACCTTCGTTTTTGCCATCACGAGTATGACGCGAGACTCTTTGGTGAGCAATTTGACCAATAAATACACGACCGCTCTTATCGCCTTATCGGAGGCATCGCCGAAGCCGTGTAGTTCACAAGAGATTTCCGAGGAGCAACCCGCCCATCGTGGGATCATCAGTGAAGAGAGTTCCGGCAGTTGATTTCGGAACTTCACCCAGGTTCTGACATAGACGTCAGGCGGAGACTGGTCCCAATCCAGTTTGCGAGCCTACAGACTCTGCCTGAAAATTTTGGCTCGAACTGTAACCGGAGCCAATCATCCGATCAGATGGAAGATAAGAGCAATCTCAAAGAATACAGCCATCTTAATCACTACAGCCAGCTCTGCTAATGGTCGAATGTGAAAACGAAAGAAAACAGAGAATGGTTGTTACAAGATCCCCAATGCTCTGAAAGTGGGATCCTGATCAGAAGGAAAAAAGTAAGGGTCCTTCTGAATTCACGTGAAATTCCTTCCAAGACATCCTCTCGGTTGGAGATCAATTTCTCAAAAGTGAAACCTCCCGCTCTTAGCAATAAGTTGACCTGTCGACACTTTCTTCAAGCTTTCCCCCAAGAGTCCGCACCTGAAAGAATGTCATCGACGTAGATCTCTTCTTTAAGAAACCAGTAGCAAGAGGGTATGCGTCACCCTTATCCTCAGCAAGTTGATGGAGAGTTCATATCGCCAGATAGGGTGATAAAGTGAAATCGAAAGTGACGGTCTTCAGCTAATACGTACGAATATCCTTGTCCAGGAACGAACTTTGGAGCAGTTTCTGGAAGTTATGATCCTGTGGATGGACACAGATGCGACGAAACAGCTTTTCAATGTCCGCCGTGAAAACAACTGCGTATCTCCGCCATCATATCAGCTACTTCTGATCGAAGTTTTGGACCTGGATAGAGTAGACCGTTCAGAGAAAGCTCGGTCTCTGTATGTTGCAAAACATTGAACATCACTCGTATTTTTGTGCTCAAAAACCCTCCGTGGATATGCAATGATGTGGAAGATAGCATCCGGCAGTGGTTTTAATGTCCTTGACCTTCGTAACGAACTACATCTCTCCGAGTTGCGCATATTCCTCGATAACATGCGCCTAGGCCTGACACAGTTCCTGTTCCTTTAGAAAACGCCCCTCTATCTGAATAACAGCACATTGAGCATCCGCTCAGGAATCACCCATTTCCATCGAGCGATCCTTGAGTGGAAGACGCACGACATAGCGACCTTCACTCCTTCGTTGAGAAGTGGAGACAAGTAGCTTTTCACACTCATCTTCGGTCATACTAGATTGAGACAGCTTCACAGGTATGTCCTCCTGGACAACTAACCGTGAAAACAACGGTAAGAGTTCGTGGTCTACCGTACTTTGTGAACCCACGAGCAAAAATTGCCCTGAATCTCACTCATCTGACATGAGTCCTGATGAAATTCAATCCAACAATGTCTGTTAAGTAGTCAGTGTACCCACTTCTTACTTCCTCAGTCCTTCCTGAAAAATGTAAGCGTAAGCATCCACTTCTAGAGTCATCTTCACCCCCCCCCCTCCTCACCACCTCTTTTGAATGAAGAGGTCTGACAAGTTCAAATCTCTCGAATGGCGCCAGTCCCCGACGACAAGACGATGAGGAGAAATATAAGAAGTGAGCCGAGTCAAGATTATGGCTCTGACTACAAATTTCACCTCAGAATTGATGTGAGAGTATACCTTTATGGTGACAATACCTCTCGTTGGTCTGGATCGATGGCTTCCAACACCCAAAACAGTGATGATCGCTGATTGACGAGGTAGCCTAGGTCGCTGTACCAGGGATCCCAAAACAAAAGAAGCCTGAGCTTCTTGGTCTAGTATAACTCTGGTATGGTGACGCGCCCTATCTGATCCTTCGGTATTTACAAGAGCTGTGGTCAGAAGAACCATCCCACTTAGTAATATGGTAGATTGTGACAAATGAGCATCGATTCTAGCTGTAGAGTTATTTCCGCATTAGAAAAAACTGAACTGTTCGGATTAAGAGTGGAAGAAGGATATTGAGTAAAAGAACTAGGAAGAGTTAAAGAGTTGTCAGAGGATCTGGACTCGGAGTTGGTTTCGTGAGATGGGGGGTGCAACACGGTATTATGCAACCCATTACAAGTTTGATTACATTTGGAGGAATAAAATCTGCAAATGTCCCTCTTTAAGGCGGCATAATGTGCATGCGTGAAGTTACTTTTTTGCCACTCTTGGTGTTGCTTGACGACACCATGCTCGCGAAGAAAGGGCGATTATTGCAAGTTGTTGAATCCTGATAATTCAAACCCGTTCCACTTCAAGAGTCAGTTTTAGAGGCTAGAAACTCTAAATGATTGAGGTAATCATTCAGGTACGTTTTCGTAACCAAGTGCTCTTCCTCCGCTTGAGGAAAATGTCCTAATATGAAACAGTAATTACCCGCGTCTTCGACTTTCCCGGTTACCATAATGTCATTATTAGTGTCGAATTTCGTCCATATTTTCTCCAGAGAGTGTAATTACGCCTTCACTGCATGTCGATTTGTTTTGTCGGCACTAAGCTTTTTTGAATTCTTAATAGTATTACATATACTCTTGTGGTACTCTTGCTATTGAGCAACATATTGAGTGAAAGACACCATTTTAAAAAACGAATTAAGTTGAATGAAACAAGAGAGACGCGAGAAAAAAACACGACCTGGAGTAACGCGTAGTAAAAACTGTCAGTTCGTGGCGAAAGAATTGTCGCATAAAGGCTGAACACTCATAGCAGCAGTGTACCGCCAGACCGATAAGTGAGGACCACCCTCAACCCGTACTCGCTCCACCACCACACTGCTCGAAATTTACCGTGCACTAAAAACTGCCCAGCATACCCTGCCCGCCACGCGCGTTATACCTCCGTAAACCAAGCGGTGTAACGTGAACGATCGATATCAAATTTAACAGAGAGGCGCGTGCGCTAAATGCTCCTGTTCCAGTGCCATATTGTTTTCTAGGCGAGTAAACGTTTATCCAAGAACGAAACTTCACGTTTGCACTAAAATCCTGCACTTTTCAAAATTACACTACTTCACTACCGATCCGGCTCAAAGGAGCAAATGTTCAAACTCGAAACAATAATTTGACGGATCTGGCACTGCTGAAAATAATGCATTCCAAACGGAAAGCGCGCGCAAAAGGGTTGAGTAAACTAACACCAATTTACACCATGAAAAAGCCCATGTTTTGTAACTTAGTTACTAACTAAGATACCGAAATGTCAAGACTCACGATAGCTAACACGATTTAGAACAAACACGATTTAACACGTTAGTATTTGGGTGCGAAAAGACATGAATTAATCAAAATTCCCAAGTAGTTGAAACGAGCGTAACATGAGCGTGGTGATCCGAGCCGTGGTAAAGCGGTACTGGAGTTCCACTCACCTCTTCCTAACTACTCGGTCCACCAGGCGGGTCGAGAGGAACCCATAACCGTACACGATTTCAAATCACCCGCGACCGCGGAAGAAGATGATCCTGATAAAATCTCGAACAGTTTGTCATGACCATCAAAACAGTTAAACCAAAGCTGGGTCGTAAGCCTGAGTAAGATATACAAGGGTTATGAGAAGTCTAAGAGGTGAAACGAATCATTGCCGGAATGAGAAAAAAATTCAAATAATCAAAAATTCGAGTTATCGGAGCTCGAGTTATCGAAGTTCGACATGGAAAAATGTCGAAGGACGTCTCTCTTAGGCGAAGAAGGACTTCATCTCGGGTGAGTGAAAGTGCGTGGTTTCACGTTTGCAGATAATAAGGTTGTTACGGCAAAATCAGTCGATGATTTGCAGAGAATATTAAGCAGACTGGATATTAGCATGAAGAGCATGGGTTTCAAGATGACCGTGAATTAGACAAAAATTCATGTGTTTGAAAAAAGGGGTGAGAAAACAGTATGGAACATTGCCTTAAACGAAGAGAGGGCAGAACAAGTTGATAATTTCATGTATTTTGAAAGTTTATTTACTGCTAAGGGAAAGATAGATGCTGGGATATACAGACTTATAGACGAGGTTAGGAAGATTATCGACAGTGTAGGAGCAATTACTATAAATAAAAATGTAAGAAATAAAGCTGAAATTGCAATATATAAATCTGTGCTTGCACCCATGGACGAACCAAGAAAAAGATAGGAGGAATTTGAACGCGCTTGACATGCAATTCCTGCAGGATGTATGCGGTAAAATGCTAATGGACAAAGTCAGTAAGGGGTGAGTTCTCAACGAATGTGGTGTAGAAGAAATACTGATTGACAAGAGTGAAATAAATTTGTTGAGGTAGACTGAGGAAAGAATGGTTGACATCTGTGAATGAGACTCTGAATCGAATAAGTATGAAGAGTCGTAGAAAAACAATAGCTTGTATGAAAACATGTGTGGATGTAAAGAAAGCAAGATGTATATGCGAGAATATGGTTGAGTCAAGAAAAATTGTTTATAAGAAATGTGTGACGAAGAGTGACGCTTGAAACGAAAGATTTTGGATACTCATAGGCCCTCGTAGAGAGCTTTGCTCAGTGAATGTGGTTGGGGTAGGAAATATGGGTTAGTTAATTAATAAATTATAATTAATTAATTAATTCAAAGTAATTGATAAACCCTTTGAATTATTAATCGGTTTAAATGTTTATGTATAAATCTTGATGTATGATGGCTCTGTGAAGCTCTCCACCTGGGGTTACTGCTAGAGAGATTGATCAGCGACTTATGTCGGAGCGGTATTGTGGGACGAGTGCGTCGTTTGAATAACCCAGGTACAAAAATAATTATGAGATTTCATAAAAATTGTATGGAAGTTTTGACATACAGCGTTTATGCAGAGTTTATACAGAACTTGTTTGGAATTACCGTGAAACGAATACAGAATGCGGTATTTTAAAAAAAAACATCAATTCTTAAGTAAACCTAATGGCGCAGCTCCACAAAAAAATTGAAAAAATGCTTCCTCTGACCAGACTATGTTTATTTGATGTTTTTTGGGTGGTTGAATCCGACTCCGAGGTTCGGTGAACCTCATCACGTCAGGGTTATTCATATTCTCAAAAAAGCCCAAAACCCAATAATCCCTTGAATCTTCAATCCCATAACCCCATAACCATTTAACCGCCTTCACCCCATATCGCTGTAAGAAGGACACTTACACGCCTTTGATCCCAGGAATTCGAGTTAAATAAGTTTTGGTGTAAGAAAGAGTTCACCGAAAGTACGTAGTCTCTCGTATCTGAACTTCGTACGTTATTTGGATAATAATTTATCGTGTGTTTGCAATCCAGGGCACCTCTACGTGGTTGACGGTGGACAACGGAGTTATTCAGCGATCCAGCAGAGACCCTGGATAACGGAGTTCAAGCCGTCACGGCAAACACACGAAAGAAAATTAGGATGCGTCATTATGTGACCGCAGCTTCGTAGAAGTGGCTTTCTTGGTTTCGGTGAAGACAGTGGCATGGAGCTGAGTGTAAGTGATCTGAAATCAAGTTCAAGTGATGAGGAATTTAAAAAAGGAAATAAAGCTCCACAGAAATTTAGCCAAGTTGAATTGAGTGATGTAGGCAGAGAGCTGGGTCTATCAAAGGAAGCACATGAACTTTTGGCGTGTAGGTTGAAAGAGAAAAATCTCTTGGATGAAGGCACTGAGATAACTGTATATAGAAATCGTGAGCAAGAATTAAGAAAGTTCTTTGTACAGGATAAGAAATTAGATTTAGTATATTATGACAATGTCACCGGACTGATTGATAGGTTGAAAGCTGAAGTACGAGTATATAGCCGGAGGAGTGGCGTCTTTTTATATATTCCCAATCCGTAGTCTAAAAGCTATACTACTCCACAACACGAACATTCTAGCTCCGATACCCGTACCTCATTCTACAGTCTTGGAGGAATCTTATGATAACGTGAGTAAAGATCTTGATAAAATAAAATACTCTGATTATAACTGGCTTCTATGCGGTGATTTGAAAATTATAGGGATCCTTCTTGAGATGCAGAGCGGAAACATCAAATATCTCTACTTTTTATGTCTCTTTAATAGCAGAGATCGATCAAATCACTATAAAAAAAAGCAATGGCCAGAACGCAAGTCTTCAGAACCCGGATCACCAAATGTCTTGACAGCGCCTCTCGTGAATGTATCAAAAATGTCAATTACACCTTTACATCTCAAATTTGGCCTTATGATTTAGTTCGTCAAAGCTTTGGATGAGTCGGGCGAATGTCTGAAATACATTGTGTAGAAAATGCATACACTCAGTGACGCCAAATTAGAGGCAGGTTTTTTTGACAGCCCGAAAATTCAGCAACTCTTAAATGATGTCACTTTTACAGATCATATGACGAGCAGCGAGCTGCATGGACGAGTTTTCGCGATGTATGCTAGAATTTCCCAGGGAATAAGAAAAGTCCAAATAACAAGAAGCTGGTGAGTGACATGATAAAATAATGTCAAGTTCAAGGTTGCAATATGACTATTAAAATGCATTTCTTAGATACACATATTAATTTTTTTCTAGGAAAACTAGGTGCCTTCAGCTAAGAACATGGGGAAAGGTGCCATCAAGAAATGAAGGACATGGAAAAACGATAACCAGGGATGTGAGGTGTCAATATGGCAGCAGACTATTGCTAGAGTCTGAAACGGGATGTTGTGACAGATGAGAAAAGTAGTAAGCGATGTTAAAAAAGCACCCCGAACCGTGAGAGGCAAGAGGAACTCACGTTAAAAAAGCACTCTAAGGGAACAGAAGTCTACTACGTCAACGTCGTTGTTCCTGGGTTAGGCTAAGAGTAGGTTTAGCATAAAATACCATGACTTCACACGACTACGGTGCCAATGAATTACTAGGTGATGCGGTCACGGGGTTGGAAGGTCATGGTGTTATGAAATTTATCATTTGAGTGGTTAAGATGCACATATGGCCCGTACACACTAAGTTTCGGGGTTCAAGGGCGTTAAAGTCTATTTCTTACAGCGTTATGTGGTGAAGGGGGTTAAGGGGTTATGGGGTTTGAGAATTAAAAGTTTATGGGGTTTTTCGTGTTGAAGGATCAAGGCATTAAATTTTCAAGAGATTATTGAGTTTTGGACCTATTTTCCGGGGTTATTAATAACCCTGACGTGATGGGGTTAAATGGACCTCGGATCCGGATTCAGCGACCCCAAAAATATCAAATAAACATGATCTTGTCAGAAGAAGCATTTTTTCGATTTTTCTTCGTGGAGCTGTGTAAAAAGTTGTGAGCATTTAAGGGCGTGTGATACTTACCTCAACATTATTATTTTCTTCTTATTTATTCAGAAATACGAAAGTCTGTCAAAAGTTTAAGGTTATTCGGAGATGTCAATTGTTGTTATTTTTGAAATGAAAATATAAGTACAGAATAAATATTCATAATATTAAATAATGTCAATGAGCAATAACATTTTGACAAATACATTTACACTGACAAAGTATTTTTGAAATAATTTAGGACTAACAGAATTTGAAATAGGTAATTTTTTCAATGTCAATGGAACCTTCATATCAGATTCAATTTTTTTCCACTCTCATGAATATTCTTATAAATGATACCAAATTGAAAGCAAACATATAAAGAGATTTTACGAAAAGAATATTGACCTTAGATTGAAAGATCTTCTTTTGACTCGTATCGATCGGTCGCCTAGAGGCAAGCGCATGTGCGCTTGTATATACACGCGAAGTAGAGTATGTGAGTTTGTGGCTACCGCTGCGTATATTTGAAGTATCAATGTATATTCATTGAAAAGTACGAAAGTACAATTTTATATATCTTCACTTTAGTGTTTCTTTAGACGTATCATACTTACCGGCAATGGCGGAAAATCTTAAGTTATTAACATACTGTCAAATAAAATAAAAAAATTTCTTGACGCCAATTTTTTCTGATTGAAGTAGAGGCAAACCTTGCCTGAATTAAGTTTCATAGAAAGAAGCTTGCTTGTGCGTGTTTCTTAAAAATTTTGGTTTTGGGAATTGCTTTTGACTATTTCAAGCCTAAAATAAAAAAAATCGTTAGGGTTCTTCTTAAAATAACTTCTTTTTTAACATTTTATAGACCATTTATCAACGATGGGGACGTTTTCAAAGAAATTTGGAAAAAAGAGCAAGCCACAGGGGTGCAGGAGGTCAAAGAGATTCTATGATGCTTCTTAGGTGGAGACAAAGGATGTCAACGATAGCATCGAGCGGCTTGGACCTTCTGTCTCAGCCTATAACTAACCACTGTAAAAGTCGTTTTCGAAACTCTATGCTTCACGTCTTCTATGCTGACCTAGAAAGCATTTCGGAGCTCTCTTGACCTCCTTAATGTCTTTCAGGAATTGCTGCGACAAGAAGAAAGTCAAATTGATTACGTCCCAGGTGCAGCGTGGTGTAGCAGAGGATTAAGATCGTGAAAAAAGAAATGTAAATGAGACAAATAATATTAGAGTTAAAATACAAGGGACCAATAAAAGGGAAGATTTTTTCGAAAGAGAACTATCTGAGTTCGAGCAAAGAATACTGTATTTGAGTATTGCTTACTTGTCCGGCACACGAAGTCAATTTGGTTAAACCATTCTCAAGTCGCAAGATTCTTGCATTCAAATCGTAAGTTTTTTCATTTAACAGCTTAGAGAATAAAGCAATTTGCTCCAAAAATGTCTTAGGGGTTGTATAATTATATCTTTTTTCATTTTGTAAGTACGTTTTTGACATCTCATTTACACTCGTGTGCACGAAAGACATGAAGAGTGAAACAGAAGTACGATACTCAGGAGCCAAATCTTCCAGTTCCTAAATAGAGGTCAAGTTATGATTGCGGTGGATTTCTAGAAAATTGAATTGAATGATCATATATTTGCGTTACAATAATATTTGCCGAAGAATACCTCCAAAAATCTAGCTGACACAGATTCCAGAGCTTTCTGCGGCCAATCTTGAAACCAATTGATTGAAGTACAACTAACAATAGCAGGAAACTGTCGGGCTCTTTGCCTTAATGTAGCTCCAACCGGTGAAAAACAGAGAACACACTTTAATTGCATGCGAACTCTTTCTATGAAAAATTCCCAACAATTTTCTTTCGAATCAACCGTACCAGTTTGCTTCACCTATTAAAACTCATTCATGAAGCATTAATTTATATATTTCGTGAAGTTATTGATATTTTAATCGTATTAATACTATAATGATATTGACAAATCACAAATGTTGAAAATGTTCAAAGATGGATTAGGAGGAGAGGATCGGGGGCTCAGACGATACTAACTTCATTTCGTACGGCATTCACAATATTGTCCACCTCATCGTCAGGAAATAAATCTGCGATTTCGCCCGACGTCAACATATCGTTGATAACAACCAGAAATTTTTCATGGGATACTTGAGAGTCTGTCATTAAAAACATCATTCCAATACTTTTTATACCAGCTTTCATGTATAACACAGATAAATCTGCTTTTAAGTCATTCATGGAATATCCTTTTCGAAGATGAACTTGAAAAACCTATTAAAAATGGAAATTTATGGTTACATTACGAAACTTCCTTTTCTCTTAAATGAAAAAAGCGAATGTGAGGAAGGGGTTGATAGGCCGATGGATCGAGTTCTGTTCGATCTACTTCTGACTTCAACATACTTCAAGGGACTTTTGTTCTTTGGTTATTTCACACTAAGCGCACTCCTCCCGCGTGCCAACTTACAAACACCGGAACCGCTTTCCGATTACACTAGGGTTGCAAGTTAAAAGCACAATTTCGCCTTGTCTCAGCGCCCTTCCGATGTAAGGTATCCTGCAGGATACCTAAGCCCTTCGACTCTTCACCTTGTCCCTGAGGCTCATTAAGCACTCGCCTCCGAGGTGGAAGTTTGAGAGTTTCGTCTTTGTCGCTCCTATTCTTCTTTCTTCTTGTTTCGGAGATGATTTTCAAGTTTCTCCGAACTATTGATTCCTGATTCTTTAGTATGCTTTACTGATTTAAAAAATACTTTAGGTACTTCGGAAAACTTCATCCTACTCCAATTTAGTCCACATTGGGAGTCTGTATCCCATACCTGGCGCACCCCCAGGTGGAGGATACGAGAACGGTCACCAGATATAGTGAGTAAGGCCAAAATGAAACAGGCTTCGCGGACCAAACAGTCCAGGTAAAAAATACAACAAGAAAGAACCACTATTAGTGTTGGCTGCAGCCCAATAAGATTGCTCTTAGTCACGCCTGGTTTTCTTCGCCGACATGATATAGGGGCTGCTGTGAACTTACTTTGCGGGAATGTAAGCTGCACCCGGGCACCAAGATTCAGCTTATTCGGCCCTTATTTAAAAAGTGCATGGTATATGCATAGATCTGAATCTGCATTGCTCGGGGCGATTCCAATCCAGCTGTGTATTCCGAAACCGGTTAAACGAAGGCCGGGCAGCAAGGAACTGGGGTAGCACTGTGGTTCGAGGGCATACTCGTTACCAGTTATTTTGGCCCGCCCCACTAGGCACAATGCTCTGGTTGATAAATCACATGGAGACTAACACGAGCAACAACAACAACATGAATACGGCAGCATCAAGAACGGAGAAGCACCGACTGCTAGCCACGTCAAGGTAGTCG
>JAUMHM010000001.1:8026397-8036903 GCA_032362435.1 Melikaiella ostensackeni | reverse complement strand
TTTTCGAGCCGTAAAGGAGGTACATACAAGGTTGGAAGTCTAATTTTGATTTGTGAGATTTTTTGTGTTGTGCTTTTGCTGCATAAAGAGTCCATAAGAAAGTAGATTTCATTTCGATTTTAAACCATTAAGTCCTGAATTGTTTTTGGAGTTTTAGTTCTTTTTTTATTTCATATATTTTAAATATATAACCTAGTGTCCCACAGAACCAAAGGTGTTTTTCAGACCAGAAGTCGCATTATAGCGCATTAAAGTGATGTTGTATGGCACCGCACGGACTTAATGGGATAATACAAATTTTTAAATGGACACTGAACTCCCGATTTGTTCCAATCTGCAGGGATGCCTATGAATACCATTAAGATTTCTTTTGATTGGAGCATAAATTTTTACCTCAATTTATCAAAAGATATCTGTTTTTTGTTTAAATATTGTTCGAAAGACATTCATCAAATTACAAATTTTTACAAATGGCTGATTTTTTTGGATTATTACTTTTTTCGATTTAAAAAATGGAATAATATGAATTGATTGGTTCTGAATCATTTACAAATATTATCTTTTTTTTCTTACCAAGAAAGAAGATCCTGCAATGTAATTTTGCAAGGATCGGCAGGTTTCACCATATCGAAAATCTCGTCCTTAACGTCTTGAAAACTCACAGGCTCCTGACCGTGCATCGTCATCTGTTCTTGTATCGCCTGCAATTAATAACAAATTCCAGCTTTAAATAAATCCTAATTACATAAATTATTTTTTAAAATTAATGATATTTACCCGGAAAAAGTAATTGAGGCAGAAAGTGTCGAGGTATCCCTTATTATTAATGTCCAAAATCCTAAAAAGATAGTGTAAACTCTGAGGTTCATGGCGATTTTCCAAAGCGAGGACGAAATCCAGGTAAGTCTTGTAATCCATTTCTCCTTCGTAAGTAAGGCACTCTTGAAAAACTCGTTCTAAAAAAACTCCGGTTAGCGTTCCGGTACCGTATCTGAAAGGAGAAATAATTAAATTAAAAATCAGTGACTTTTTTTATGAAGTTCAGAGGTCACTGTGGTTCAACAGTAAATTGTAGGGAAAACAGGGGAACTTATCTTCGAAAAAAGGGAATTTTTTTTTATTTTTCTATTTTTTGATTGGAAAAACTAATATATCACTGGATTCTTTGTATCAAATATTTTTCGAAAATTTTTAAACTATTAAAGAAAAGTTAAAAATGAACAAAAACATGCTACCGAGATATTAAGTTTCTGAATACGGATAAACAAAGTTTGATGTAAAAAAAATTAGCCAATTCCGAGAAAATCGGCTGAGAATTTTGAGAATAAAATTTCATGGGTTTTCAAAATCGGCCTTGGATAGCAAGTAAAAATAGAATTTTTAATTTTTTACGAAAATAGAAACTTGCTCCCAAGATATGGGGGTGCTGAATGAGAATAAAAAATGTTTGACCAAAAAATTATTGTATCAAAAAATGATATTTCGAAAAAATATTTTTACCACAATGTATATTTGATTTTTAAAAAAAATTTTATGCAATAAACCCATTTTCGATAAAAATGTTGGTTATTTAGTTTTGTACTGTCACCCGTCATTTGAATTAAAAGGCTTTTTTTAGTCAGAAAATTTTCAAATTTTAAGGTAGTTGAATTTAAAGTTACGAAATTGGGATATTTAGGGCTAACTCAGACGATGAAATATTATTTAAGGTGTCCTTAAAATGAATAAAATTCCTTCAAAGTTAAAAGTTGTTGAATTTAAAGGCTTCTAAATTTAGAAGATTTGAAATCTTTCTCAAATTGCGAATTTAAAGAATTATTTGATAAAGGTCTTTAAATTTGAATAGTTTCAAATTGAATTTCCTCTAAATTTTCTACTTTTTTAAGATGCGGATTGCTCATATAGCTGCACAAGTATAGATTGTAGCGCGCATTTTTGAATATTATAGGTTTCTATTTGAAAAATTTATCGCAGGTTCAAAAAAAGGGGGGAATTGGCCAAAATTCTCAAATATAGGGACTACAGGAGATTTCGAAAAAAATAAGGGAAAAGGGGACTGACTGTGATCCCTGAAAGTTTTGAAATTTGAGTATACATACCCGGATAATTCCTCCTTGTTAAGCATTCCATTATGATCCCTGTCAAGATTGAGATACTGTCCATAGACTTTCAAAGCCGAGGGTGCGGAAAACCAATTCGCCTCCTGCAAATCCTTCGGCAGATCTTCATCCCTTAATTCTAGAAGATCGTCCAAGAAACTACAAGCCAAAATATCTTGTATTCGAACTCTTCCAGTTCTCAAAGGATCCAAGAAAAATAGGAACTTTCTCACTGCCGTGCAAACATAAAAAGAGTGGAAGGATTTCTCCAATCCTTCGAGTTGAGGCAAAGTTGGAATTAATTCCAGTATATAATTTTCTAGATCCTGGAAGAATTGAAAATTCTAGTGAATATAACTTTTAGTTTTATAGAAGTCGGGCTCGGATTCACTTAAGAGATTTAAAATAGTGTCAATAGTGGAATGAACTTTGAAAAATAGTAGCAAAATAGTACCATGAAATTTTTAAAATAATAAACTTATATGTGACCTGCCGCGAGGAAAGGTACCTAAGCGGGAAAAAATCAATTTTTCGTTTTTTGCAGTTTTGGAAACTTCATGTTCTCCTCTTCTGACGTTTCTTTGATAATTAAAAAGAGTTCTAAAGTTGGCTTATAAACCGACATTTGGTAGTTCGATACAGAGTAAAAGTTTCACATAAAGAACTCTAAATAGTATTACTTTTACTTTTTTTTCTTTGCGAAAAACATTAGAAAACGATATACGTATAGTAAAGTACATAAACTAATAAATAATATGTGTTGACTTGAACTTTCTTGTTACTAGCATAAATACCTGTGAATTTTCAAATAATATTTGCACAAATGGAATTTATTGTTACTGATTAAATCTTTTTTTAAAGTTATAACTTATAATGCATACAATAATTGAACAAAAGAATGTTGTAAAGAAATTCCATATTATATTCATCATTTTGCATTCCATGGAGGTATTTTAAATTTATAAAACATTTTATTATGTAAATTCTAAACCTAATTTAAAGAAGTGCTATTTTGGTATTTTTTTATCCTTTCATGAAATTTTGAATAAAACTTTTTAATTCCATTTCTGATACCTATGGGTTACTACGGTATTTTGATTTCCAAACTTAATTTCTTAATTCCTATTTCACTACTCCAATAAAATCAATAAATTTCCTCCAAACACGATAAATTTAATTTTGAAGTATTTTTAAATCCCAGAAATTTCTACATATGTACTTTGAATTATTTAAAAATAAATTAACTTCCAATTTAACGGACGCCCATATCTTAATTATTCTTCAATGAAAGGATTAATCCATGTTCATCAATCCATTTTCAAATAAGGCAAGTTTATGGCATCAATGTATTTCGAACTTAGATAGCCTGAATTTTTTAATTTCATTCATTTAAATGTTTAAAAAAATTTTAAAATCATTTTCAGGTTCTACTTCTTTTTTTCTTGTAAATTTCACATCTTGCAAAGACGAAAAATAGAATTTTCTGTTACTATCATTAATTTCAACTTTATTCTTTTCTAAACTCGAATCTTTGTTATTCAAATTTTTATTAATTGCAAAAGGATTTCTAACATGAACTATTTTCAAAACAGAAAACTTTTAAATAAATTTTTTTGGCATTTATGAAAGATGAATGCTTTTATTTAGCATTGTTTATTCTTGAAGCTATGTACATCCAAATATTTTTATATTTCGAACTTATTTATGTTTAAATTGTTCAATTCTATGCTTTTTAAATTTCCAACCCTTCAAATTTGATATTTTGAATCTGATGAAATCAAATTTCTGATTTCAAAACTCTTTCAAATTGAGATAATCAATTTTTGAACGATATTCAATTTAAAATGTATCGACAATTAAGGCTTTCACTGGAAATTATACTTTGAAACAATACGATTGAAATATGAATTTGTTCATTTTTTGTATTCGATTTTAGACGTTTTCGATTTTTAAATATTTAACCAATAAGTGTTACAAATTAAAATGGTAGAATTTTTAAAGATTTTACTTGAAAAAGACGAAAACGTCGTATAATTCGAGGACCAAGATGAAAAACAATGAAGAATAGATGAATTTATAGTATTTTTAAATAATTTTTGCATATTTCGCCTTTGGAACTCTTTTTCGAGAAGAAAATTTAAATAATTCGACATGTAAAACTTTAAATTTGTATGCAAAATTGAGATTTTTAATGAATAATTGGTAAGTTTTATGACTTTGTATAAAAAATAAAAATTTTCTGATAAACATTATAAAAATTTACGAAGAACGCAACCTTCATTTTTTGTTTTTTTGTAGAAAATTACAAATTTCTACACACAATTATGAATAAATAAAATTCTCTACGAAAAAAAAAGAAAATCTATGACTTCAAAATGAAGGTTTAGTTTTTCATAATTTTTAATAAGAGTTTGTAGAAAATTATGAAAATCTACCAAAAATAACGTAAATTTCGATTTGCAAAAGCTATTTGTAAGTTTGTATAGTTTTTCTTAGAAAATAACAAATTTCTACACACAATTATGAATACAGTTTTCTACGGGGAAAAAAAGGAAAATTTACGACTCCAAAATGAAAATTTACCCCTGGTGGAAATTTTTTTTACGAAAAACGACAACGTTCCAGGAAAATTATGTCTAATACAGAACTGTAGAAAATTATAGACTTTGTAACAGTTTGTCATATAAAACTACTAACTTCTAGTATTCTTCTTATTCTTGAAAATCCCTTAAATTTTTCTTAAGTCCCTAGTAATCACACAAAAACTGAGTGAAATCTCGTAATATATCTTGAAAACTGTAATATCTTTCAAAATTCCTTTAAAAATGATAAAATCTTTGAAATCCTCTGGGATCCCATAAAATCTAATAAAGCCTTTTGAAATCCTCTTGAAATAAATTAAAGTATATTTAGAAATAATAGAAATAATACAATAGAAATATTTTGAAATATTGAAAACCTCTTGAAATATTTGATATTTTCTGAAATTCTGAAATCAGATGAATCTTCTTGAAATCTCTTAAAATTCCTTGAAATTCTCGAAATACCCTGGAATCTTTTAAAATACTCTAAAAACTTCGAAACCCTATAAAATCCTTTCAAAATCTTTGAAATCTTTTGAAATGTTTTGAAATCTCTTAAAATATTTTGAAATCCTTTGAAATGGCGATTTTCGAGATGGCGGATATGTTATTTTAGCCGATCAGCAAAAAAGCTTAAAAAGATATTTAAAGGCAAAGTGAAAAAATAGTTGCATTTGTAATTTTATGCGACTAATGTCACTTTTTAAAGCCTTCTAATCGAACCGAGCCCTAAGTATTTTCAATTAATTTTTGTATATTTTAGCCTTTGGGACTATTTTCTAGTATATATTACTGTTCTTGAAATGGTAGACATGTTGTTTTGGGCAATCAGCGGAGAAGTTCGAAAATATTTTTAAAGGGAAAGGGAAGAAATAGTGGCATTAGCGGAAAATTACGAGAAAATGGTGGCATTTTTTTCAAAATAGTGACATCGCTCAAAAAAGTTTCAAATGGTGACAATAGTTTCGTAAGTCCAAGCCCTGAGGATTAATAAATAAATATGCAAGAAATCTTACAGATTCTCGAAGATATCCTTGGCCGGTAACATCGTACAAAGAAAGTCCAATTCTCGTCTGATGGAGCCAAACTTTTCTCATCACGTAATTAAAAAGTGCCATAATACTGACTCTTCCATGTGGATCTCCCTGTTGCAATTTCGCAAAAACGACAGCCGTAAAATAGAGACTGCATTTTGGTCCCGCCAATTTACCAACCTTTTTAAAATCCTCGTAATTAATTAACTGCTCGTCTCCCGATAAAGGAGGACTGTGATGTTTGTCTAACAAAACCCAAAGGGCTTTTAATTCGTTGTTATCGAGTAATTGTCGAGATCTTCGTTGTAAAAAAAGAGCACGTGTCTCTTCCCGCAATTTTTGAGGCAGGACTTCATCATCTTTGGGCAGCTAAAATCATTTATGTAGAATTTTTTAATTAACAATTTTTTACTCCGAGTTACTTAAATATTAATTTACTTGCTAAAAGATTTTTAATCATGAAGAGCGAACCTTGAAATAAAATTTTGGAATAACTCGGTAGGTCACGTCTTTATCTTTCGTTTTCGTTCCTTTCCACTTTTCGTAGACCTTTTGGAAATGTTCGTCCTCTTTCATTTCGTTTTCTTTTGCTTTTTCTTCCGCTAAAATATGTGTAACATTTTTTAATTAGAAATTCGAAACATCGAAAATATATGTTTAAAAAGATTTCCAATTTTAACAGTTCCAAACTTGAAACTTTTCTTAAAATTTTTAACAGTACGCTGTGATAGTTTCAAATTTCAGTGGATTTTAATTTGATTTATTCAAAAACTTGAAATTTTTAGCACAACATAACTAAACATTTTCGTCGAAAATTCTTTTACAACTTGCATCTAAATTTCCAAACGAAAAACATTCAAAATTATAACATTACAAAGCTAAGCCATCCAAATTGAACACTTTATTTTGAAGAATTGACTAATCAAGGAATTTTAGAAATTTTAAAACATTTCAATGAATACTAAGTAGTTTAAAGAATTTTTAAGGAATCTCAAATTATTTTAAAATATTTCTTTGGAATCCAAAATGTTTTAAAGGGTTTAAAAAAATGAAGATATCTTAAAAGATTAGAGGGTTTCTAAACAATTTTTTTACGAATTTGAAAAAATGTTTATGTATCAGAGATTTTTCAAAGGAACTCTAGAAATTTCAAAATATTTCAAGAGATTTTAAAGGAATTCTAAATATTTTGAAGCTATTTACAGAATTTCATGAAGAGCTGAAATGAAAATAAAGTATTCAAAGTTGAACATTTCCAAATTTAAAGCAGCAAATAAGTTTAACCTCAAAACCTTCCAAATCAATAATTAAAAAAGTAATTTAAAGCATTTGAAAATTAAAAATTCTAAATTCTGTGCTTTGAAATTTAAGTGATTCAAAAAGTACAATACTTTTGAATTAAAAGCATTAAGGTTAAAGAATTTTTAACTAGAAAAAATAGAAATTGAATAAATTCAAATGTTATACAAATTTCATGACTTTTCCCCTTTTATATCTTTAAATACTGTAAATTTAAAAATGTAAAGTCTTACTTGTTGCTTAGCTTTTAGTTTGAAACTTTCAAAATGTAATTATTTCAAACTGGAATCGTTTAAACTTAGCCAACCTTGAATGGAAAGCACTTAAAATTGAATAATTTTATACTGAAAGATTTAAGATGGTTTGGGATCATTTTTAAATGTCTAAAAATGGTATCATTTGAAAATGATTATATTTTATAGTTAAAAAAATAATTATAACCAATGCTTAGGTAAACAATTTTAAGCTGAAATGTCCAATGTTTTGTAGATTTAAATTTACATTAGTACAATATTGCAGGCTTTCAATATGTATTTCGAACTAAAAGCCTGGGTAATTAATTTTTCTCATGTTAATTATTTTTCTTAAAAGCCAATGGTTATGCAATTTCCAGTTAAAAGCGTTTTAAATGAAAAGAGTTTGTAATTGAACAATTTTGAACTAAAAGCCTTGAAATTTCAATACATGTAGATTCAAATTAGAAGCCTCCGAAATATAACAATTATTATTCTTAGACCTGGAGGCTTAAATAATAATTTTAGTAATAAGCATTCACAAATAAAAATTAGAAGACTTAACTGGTACCAAAATTTACCAATTTCAAACTAAAAGTGTTCAAAATTGGTTGATTTTAAATTTGCAGCAATCGGAATTGTGCAATTTAAAAAATAAAAGCTATCAAAACATGAAAATAATGAATGCATTAAGATTAACAATTCAATATGTAAATATTCAATATTAAACATTTTTCTTTTTTAAATTGAAAATTTGAAAAATCAAGCATAGAAATTAAAGGGTTATAAAACCAAGCATCTCTCAAAATTTAATTATTGCTGTTAATTAAAAAAAGTGCTCTAAGTCGAGCATTTTACGCACGATATTGAAATTTTACAATTTTATAATTGAACTACATTAAACTCGTTTCAAAAAAATAAAAATATTCTTTTTTTGATATCATTACTTGGCAATGCAATGTGTCTCGTGCGCTATATTTAAATTATTAAATTCTTGAAATTTTTTCAATTTAAAATTGTTTTTAATTATCAAGGTTTTCCATAGGGAATTATTTAATTCTGAACAATTTATGTAAATTGTCAAAAGAGAGAGAGAGAGACAGTCTCTAATGCTTAAATCTTAAACTGCGATTTTAAGTATTCTGAATTTACAGTCGGTCAAATATTAAAAGGCTTTATTTTTTCATAAAAATTTGAATTATTTAAGTTAGAACTAAATAATTTTTAATTTTTTCAACATGACATTCCAATTTTAAGTTTTTCTATTTTATAATTATTAGGCTATAAAAGATTTTAATTGAAAATTGTACAATTTCGACTTTAAATTTGAAACGAAGAAATATTAAACGTTTAAATTGTAAATGCAAACTTTTTGAATAAAAATTATTTTCAGTCACCATGCATATCATTTTGAAAAATTAAATATTAATTTTAATTCGCGTGGGCAGAGATAAGCGTAGGTTTAGTTTTGGGAGATCAAGTTCAGGTTAGCGTGGTATTAAGAATTTTAGGTTAGATACCAAAAACACCAGAATTTATTCGATCGTTTTTAAATATATAATTCTAGTAATAAAAATCAATTTACAGATAGATTTTACTATCATAAAAAAACAAAAAAACATTAAAAATGGATGAAATTAGTCACATTTTGTATTAAATTCTACCGAACTTTTTTTTACTTTTAAATTTACTTATGACTAGAAAATAAATAGAAATAATACTCCAAATTGTACTAATAAAGTTGCAACGATTAAATTCTTTATTCTAAAAATTAAAGATCACTCAAAAGTACTTACATTTGTTTATAAGAGAACATTTTTTCAATAAATTTGACAGTTCCATTCGAACATATGCATCGAAAAAGTAAGGTTACATTTCCGACTTCATGTGACGTCACATTGCAACCTGTGGGCGCAAGCGCAACATTCAGCAAGATGGCCGTTATGTGAAAGTTTATCTTTCTAGCACGTGTGTTGATTTAAGATTCAACGGTGTAATGGAATAGTCTATTTTTTGTTAGTCAGTCTAATTATAATCAATTTCATTATTTCTTGAGTTTTACTGGTTAATTGTACCTTTCTTGTGTTTTTATAGGCAAGTATTGAAATAAAAATAAAAATCTGGTCCAGATATCCCTCTGCATAGAAAATAGACTACTTTGTTATATATTTAACCGGTATTTTGTATTGTGTTTTCTGCATTTTTTACATGATTATTAGGCAGAGTCAATTTCTACATATTTTTTCTAAAAGATGTTGGCTAACTTCTATGTTCTTAACATTTGGTTTAAGAGCAATACCTGTCTCTGTTGCCTCGTGCTAATAAATATAGGTTATGTTTTTGTCGCACGTTTGATCTTCGAAAAACACGTATTTTTAAATTTGATTAAAGGCAAATTTTCGAAAGAAAATTCGTGTCTTTGGAAATTACACGATTAAATCAAATTAACCGTTTTTGTTCAGAGATATAAGGATATTAAAAGGTCTCTAAACTGTCCTTCAATAAATATGAAAGATAATTTGTCTAGATATTGTTATTTATCTTATTTTATACTTTTATTAAACATAACTTTAAGAGAAAAAATTTGGATTTATAATTAACTCGTTCAACATTTTGTTGTTTCAAATATAAATTATTTAAAATTGGAATAATGTCATGTTAATAAAATTCTAAATTATTTGATTCTCATTCAAATAATTCAAAATTGTATAATTTAAGAAAGACAGCATTTTAATACTTGACC
Organism: Melikaiella ostensackeni; assembly: GCA_032362435.1. Taxonomy (NCBI): domain Eukaryota; kingdom Metazoa; phylum Arthropoda; class Insecta; order Hymenoptera; family Cynipidae; genus Melikaiella; species Melikaiella ostensackeni. The sequence goes on along the minus strand of JAUMHM010000001.1, from coordinate 8,026,913 downwards.
GACTTAATCGCAGTTTAAGATTTCAGTATTAGAGACTCTTTCTTCTTCACGAATTACATAAAATATTGAAACTGTATTTGAAATAGACATTTTTCAAAGATCAAAAGTGCGACAAAAACATAACATTTTGGATTTTGGAAGTTACACGATTAAATCAAATTAACCATCTTTTCCAAAGATATTAAAAGGGCTCCAAATTCAGTATTATAATCTATCAAATACTTGCATGGAAATGATTTAGTTTGAATATGAATAATGATTCCCACAATGTTAGACAAATAACAATTTTTACCTGATCTTAGAAATTTAGAAATTGAAATTTTTATTATTGTAAAACTCCGAATTTCATTTAAAACTAAACGATTTTGAAATTAGAATTGGGTAATTAAAACTGTTTTTTAATACTGAAACTCTTTAAATTTAATTAATAATATTGTCCAATAGTGTCTTATACTTTTCAAAATTTGACTATTTCAATTTAATTGTAAAATTAAAATTGACGAAATGGAACAATCA
>JAUMHM010000001.1:7988068-8000986 GCA_032362435.1 Melikaiella ostensackeni | reverse complement strand
TTGAAACCCGAAACACCTCCTTTCATCATAATGAATCATCGTGAAAGCATCAAATCTATTATTAAAATATATATAATGCTTTATTTCAGCCTCTAGGGCCTAAAAATACGCAGACCATGTTTGCTATATTAGTGGCTACATGTATTTACAATATTTACATCAATCTTATACTAATAATAACAATAACTTCGCAACATTAAACTAATGACACTTTTCTTCCTTAACTTATCGCTTTGACGTCTCAACTTATTACATTAGCGCCTCGCTTTAGCGCATCGCCTCAACGCATCGCCTCAAGGGCATTCATTTGATTCTGGTTTTGAGGGGTCAGATTTTACGGCGAAACGGTAGGATATTTTGGTCTAATTTTTCACATACGTTTTTTAAACATTATTCTTTTTTCTCTCGAAGCTATTTCTTAGCAAAAGTGTTTTTATTTTGTTTGACAATTAAAAAAAGTGTAATTTTAGTCCGCCTTGCATAAGGCAACCAATCAGGGTGCATCATGTTAGCACTCTCTGGCCAAAAACGCTCCACTGGCGGCCAGAGGAAGACAACATGTCGCACCCTGATCGATTACCTTATGCGAGGCGCACTACAATTGCCCTTTTTTAATTTTTAAACAGAAAAGAAACAGTTTTACTGAAAGAATAGCTTCGAGAGAAGAAAGAGAATAATATTTAGAAGACTTATGCAAAAAATTAAACCAAAATATTCAACCGTTTGGCCATAAAATCTGACCTCGTGAAACCAAAATCAAATAAATGCCATTAACGCCAATTGCCTTAAGGCATCGCCTTATTGCGTCACTTCAGTTTATCGCTCACACGCATCGCTTTTCTCTTCTCGCTTTGTACCTTTTTGCTCGCCAGTTCTTATCGCAACCCTAATTTTAACAGATTTTACATTTTTCCTCTTACGTTCTATTCTCACTTGATCTCTTCTCTCTTTTCTTCTTTTCCAATTCCCTTAGCCATTCCGCCACCTCTACTTCTCCTTTTTTTCATGCGGAATCTTTTTCATTTTCATTCTTCCTTTTTCTATTTTCTCACAATCTTCCAAGCCAGTGTTTGAATGTACCCTACCTCTCCCACAGCGCATTCATATTCTTTGGCCTTCTCTTCCCCAATATTTATTCCAATCTTCTATATTTCCACATCTCACACGTGCAATCAATTTCTGACAGTCTCCTTCTCCCTTTCTCTCCAGATATATTGGTTTTCCTTCTACTCTTATACGTTTATATTTCTCATTGTACCTAGCTTCGCTAATTTTATATTCTATTTCTTGTTACATTACTTCTTTGTCCCTTCCTATCAAATCTTGATGTACCTTCTTTCCAGTTACATGCATTTTTTAACCCACTCTTTTAATCAACCACACCTATTCAAATACTTTATTCTTTAATTCCTTTACCCTCCTCCCTTACACTTTCTCTTTCCTTCAAACATGCTTCAGATATTGTTCCACCATCATTATCCATTAACTTCCCTACGTATTTACAAGCTCTATTACCTGCTCTTATTCTCATTTTTTCCCTATCTACCTCTTTCCACACGATATACCGTGGCGTGCATCTGTCCTGTCCCAGAGTCCATTCAACCCGAAGTCGCCCACAGTCCCGTATATGGTACGCTTAACACGTAAAACGAAAATCGCGTTTGCTGCCGTTCTTTGAGCTTAAAACCCGCGCGCCACCGCCTTATATCATCGAGGTAACATGCCAGACTACCGCACTACACCCAGAATTTTTTAAAGGCAGTTTAGAAATTAGTTAACAATCCCTTAACGTTTCACAACATCTCAAAAAAAAAATTTGGGCGGATTCGGGTTAATGTATGTACTTCTCATGCAACCTTTCTACCTCTTTATAATACTTCCACCACCAAATCTCCACCCCGTACATTAGTACACTCAATACCAACGCCTCAAATATTCTCATTCTTCTCTTAAGATCACCCTTAAATCATTTCTCCCATATAAACCTTTTTCATTATATCAACATTTATTTTTAAAAATTTTTATTAATTTATTCTATTAGTTTCTTGAATAATAATAGTCTTAAATAGACTGAGAACGTAATGATGTTTGCTAGTACTTTATGTGTTAGTTACAGATGCAGCTCTATGCTGAGAACGATTGTATTGAATCAATAACTTTTGTTCAAAAGCAAATCTTTTATTAATTCAACGTACATACTGTAGATTTTATAGCGTCAATATTGAACTGACAAGAATAATTATTTCTTAACTGAATATTTATTTGAATCAATGAAAGATCTGTTTTCGAACGAAGTCTATTGATTCAATAACATTTTCTGTCAGTGTAAAGTTCTTGAGATAATATTTTTGACACTTTATTTCATCCTTGTTTATCTAGTGATTAAATTGAAATGTTTAAACCCCCAATATTATATTGTTAGAAATTCTTCATAGATACTGCTAAAAAATCTTCAATTTTTATTTTTTGCAATACATTTTTCATTCGTCTAGCATTTTTAATTTTCATCTATTTTCGTTTTAGTAATCCAATCTCGAAGCAATACTTTCTATTATTAAAACTGTACACTTCTTATTACAACTCACTGTTAATTCTTATTGAATATTAATAATTAGTTAATACCATAAAATAACAAAATGATAGTTTCTAGTGGTAATAAGGGAAACTAGTTGCACTGCTTATGGATTTTAAAGCAGCATTTGACTCCGTGAAGAGAAGGGTGCTATCGAAGGCCATGAAAGAGAGAGGAGTAGAAGAAGGTTTGATAAAGAGGATAAAAGAGATTTTTGAGAGAACTAAGATAAGGGTGAAGATATGAGAAAAGAAAGGAGAGGAACCCTGGACCAAAAGGGTACTTAGACAAGGGTGCCCGTTGATCCCACTTCTCTTTAGTGTCCTATTGGCAGACTTGGAGAAGATAGAGAGGAAAGGAAAGAGGGGGACAATATTGGGAACAGGCAAACTAGCATACGCAGATGATGTAGTTCTAGTATCGGATGGTGGAATAGGGATGAGTCTGATGATAAAAGCGTTCAAAGAGTATGCCATGGAGAAAGATCTAGTTGGGGTAACGCAGATCCTGGTTAGCTTTACTAGACAGCCTAGTAAAATATGAACAAAAAAGCTGTCTAGTTAAACACGCCAATCAGTCTCGTTAAACTCTGTCAAGTTAGCATTACAAGACATGTATAAGTTACCAGACTTCTAGTACGGCCAACATTTCCATGTTTAGAGTAGGTAACAAATTTTTTCAGTAAAAGTAAGCAGATGTTGAGTTAGGCTTACAGCTCTGTTGTTAGATTATTTGACAAGTTGTCTGGTAAAAGTTATCGGATGTATAGTGGTACTTACAGATCCACGTGTGGTTGTTCCACAAGTTGTCTAGTAGAAGTGACTAGACATTTGGTCTAGTAAAAGCTAATTTATTATCTGTTGAAAATAAAGGTTTTTTGAGGATCTTTGAGATAGGTTTCAAAACGTACACAGCACAATAAAATTTAAGTTCATTTATTACATCAATTAATCACTAAACAGAATAATGAATAAAACACAGAAGTAGAAAAGTGTCAAGAACTAGAATATACACTAAGAACATTATGCGCAAAAGAACACCAATGAAGGGCATCAATAAGACGGGTCAAAGGAGCTGCTTAAGAGCAACGTATAGCACGGCCTGACGTATTACCATCAAAACAACATGGCGTCGACATTGAAAGACAAGCCAAGGCATCTTCTGCGTACACTGTAAACAAAAATCTGCTAAAAATTACGTAGAATTCGTAAAATCATACCCACAAAATTCACCATTATTGTGGATATTATTCAAAAGAAATATCATTATTCTATTCACGATGAGGTGGAGTCTATTCCAGTTATTATTTATTCATAAATATGTAAGATTTTGCTTGGTTTTTGGGTCATTTACGAGTATGTACGTAATCTCACTTTGCCGGTTTTCGTCGCGTCCTTTACAAGCTCTTTTAGTTTTGTTTAAGAGCTTCCACAAGTCCAGCAGATTATCCACTGTATCGTCACAGAAGTCTCTTATTTTAATATTCTTGAATAGCAAAAATAAACACGCCTGGGGTTGAAAATAACGTAGAAATTTTCTTTGTGGCTTCTTGCAATTGCAAATGGCGAAAACAACGCGCAGGAAGCAGAAACCGAAGCAACTGGAAGCGACGGCGCTGGCAATTAGTCAATCAGGCTCCTCAAATAGGCAGGAAGGAGGAAGGAAGCGAGTAAAAGAGTGGTGGGGGCACTTTGCTACTAGACGTCTCGCTATTGACACCATTTGCCACAACACGACATATCGGTAAAATCTACTAGACGGCTTACGAGACATTGAGTAGGAGTTACCAAACTTCTGGGTTGAATTTACTAGATCCTCGTAACCAGATTCATCTGGTAGGCCTGACTAGGCCTTTTTCTCCGTGAGAGAGAAAAAAATTCAACGGTAAATGTGAAACTAAAAGGATGTGCTTCAGAAAAAGAAAGCGTAGAGTAGAGTACGAATGAAAGATAAATAGTGAGATGGGGAAGTTGGTGGAGGAGTTTTGCTACCTAGATTTTTGGTTCGAAGCAGGAGGAGGAAACGAGCTGCAGGTGAGAAAGAGATTGGAGTGTGCGAGTAAAGTAATAATAGAAGTGTGGGGTATAGAGAAGAAAAGGTTCAAGGACCATTGAAGGATGTGAGTGTGGATGTTCGACGTGTTAACGTGGTTAGTGTTAAGTTATGGAGTGGAAATTTTGGGATGGAAAGGGTATAAGAGAGAGAAAAATCTGCGTGAGAGATTTCTGAAATGGGTCATGGGGCAGGTTAGAGGTGCTCAGATTATATGCTGTGGGAAAAAATAGGACGAGAGAAAATGGTGGTCAAGCAACTGAAAAGATTCAAGATGTTTGAAGAGAAACTAAGAAGGGCAAGTGAGTGGTACAGGACGGCAGGGAATAGAGGAAGAGATGACGGAAAGCGAAGCGAAAAAAGATGGGAAAAAATCTCGGAGTCAATTACAACAGCTGGTATAGGATGGTTAAAAGGGAGGGAGTGCCGGAGTGTAAAATCTGCATGAGAGATTTATGAGATGGGTCATGGGGGGAGTTGGAGCTGCCTAAGTTATACCTGTATGCTGAACGAAGAAATATGACAAGAGAAAATGGTGGTCTGGCAACTGAAAAGATACTGGAATTTTGAAAAGAAACTAAGAAGGGGGAGGGAAGCAGGATTGCTCAATGCGGGTAGATTATGAACTAAGAGAGGAGGGTTAACGTGGGACGTTCGAAATGGGAGAAAAAGAGATACGAAATTAGGCTTAATTAAGGTATGCAAGTGAAAAGTAGAGAATAACAGGGAATAGAGGAAGGGATGACAACATCTGGTATAGGATGGTTAAGAGGAAGGGGGTGCCGTAATACCTGAAAAAGATGAAAAAGGAGAGCAAATAGAATAGAGTGGTGAGATTCAGAATGGGAGAGGGGGTAAGAGCATGTAAGTATTGGATGAATGAATAGGAGAATCTGTGTAGAGTATGTAAGTATGAGGAGGAATCACTGTTGCATGTGTTAGAGAGATGTACAGGTGACGAAGGAGGATGGAAGAGTATGGAAGAGAGAATAAAGTTGATTTTAAATGGGAATGGTCAGGTTGAGGAATGGATGAAGAAGCTGGAAGAGTTAAGAGAGAGAGAGCTGGTTGCAAGGGATATGGAAAAGCCAAAAATGACCCCTAAAGAAGGAGAGTAATGAAGTAGCGTTGCGGAATAGATATACAATTTCAGACTGGTAGTGTTAAGAGGAAACGGAAGCCCACGGCAAGGTCGTAAGCGTCTAGGATTAAGAATAGTGGTTAAGACGATATGTAAGAAATACATGGTAAGGCAGTATATAAGTATTGTCGATAAGAAAACATTTGATGGTGCTGTAAAGACTCTTAAGCCCGTGAAAGGGAGAGAGCATAAACAAATAAAGAACAAGATGATAGTTTCTAAATTAAATATTGAACATTGTAATGCCTTTTAGAGGCTGAGTCGGACATTTTGAGCGTAAGTCCAGTTTGGGGGGGTAGGGCTAACGTCCACCCTCTCTTTAATTTCCTTTCAAATATTCGGCCATTTTTCATCCCCCGTTGCTACCCATCCCCTGACATTGCCAAGTCGAGAGGGTCGAGATAAGTGGGTGGGAGTAAGACAATGGAAAAACTCCCGCCATCTTTAATTCCGTCCCCAACCAACCCCTTTGACTCTCGAAGGGGAAGAAAAAAGACGCGATCAATAAATTCTTCGCCTTGTCTTACACTTCTTCACACCGCCCACCCACCGATAATTCGATGGTTCTTTCGCAACTTCTATCCTTTTCTTGCTAGTCAAACTTCAGAGTTTAATATTTTTCTTTAGTACTCCACTAATTACCTTTTACTTATTGAATTTTTTATTTCTTATTTATTACTTTTAAGGGCAGATGATTTGACATGAAATGTTAACCTGAAGGGGTGGCTACACACAAATACTGTATTTTTCATCAATTTTATAAGTTTTTATCAAATTATTATTTTTAAAATTTAGTCGGAAATGTTTTAAAAATTCAATTAATTTAAATTTCCTAATTAAAATAATATTACAAATGAAGGGTGGCAGTACAGAACTAGATAAGCATCATTTTCACGAAAATGGGTTTATTGCATAAAGAATTCTTGAAAAATAAAATACAAGGTGTGTAAAAAGGATTTGTTCCAGAACTCATTTTCTAATACCTGTATAGTAATAAAAAATGTTTAAGTTTAAATTTTAGATAAAATTCAGTTGAAATTTAAACATAGTAATGATTTTTTTCTTCCATTACATTTATCTTGAAATCATCATCGTTTATTGAAAAAAAAGTATATTGTTTTCTCATTTTTATTGGTCTTTCAGCCAAACAACGTCAGTCATTCTGGGATATTTAGATCATCAATCTTAATTTTCTCGGAAGAAAATAATTTTTTCGAATCAAACAATTCAGCAACACTGCCGTGCAAATGAAATGAAACGTATCTGTAATTCGATTTAGGTAACTGTCAGTTTACGGATCTTTGAAATGAATTCAAATAGCCTTAATTGTCGTAGTTTTCAGAACATCCATTATGTATATCGTATTGCAAAATGGATATTCAATAAACAACTTCAGAATCAAGGGCATTTGAGTCCTATTCTAAAGATTCGTAAAACTGACAGTTGAGTTATCCGAACTGCAGATACGCTTTATTTCATTTGCACGGCAGAAAAATTTAGCTCAGAAGTGGACATTTGTTTTATCCTTAAATAGTGAATTCGATTTTACAGAATGTTTTTTGGCTTTCCTGAAAAATTCCGATTTTTTCGGTTATCTAGTACTGTACTGCTACCCTTTAAATACAAATTGTACAAAATATTTCTTTTTTAACTTGCGGGGAAGATGTTTTCTATCCATAACACATAAAACTTGAATTTTGATTCCCAATCTTTATTCCTTTCTTAATCTTGCATAGTTTCTATAAAAAATGAAGTTTTTAAAGATCCATGCCTGATTATTATACTTGAAAAACTTTAGAAATGATAAGTAAAAATTGACCAATCTTTTACGATTTTCAGTTTCATTTTTCAAAATTTTAATGTATATTTGGTTATTTCATTATCGTAAGTTTTTCTGAAAATAAAACGGTTTTTAGCTTAAATTTTGTCATGTTACGGTACCACAGAATTGATACCTTCAATGATGTACGGTATCAGAGTATTGTAAAATATTTTTTAATAAGACTAAATTAAAAGATTTCAAACTTCTCAAAATTTCAAACTTAAAAAAATTGTCCAACATTGACATTTTGAAATTTACAGAATTTTACATGCATTTGAAAGTTTATAATTTTATATGTTTTTTTCATGTTTGAAACCTTCAAATTTAAGACCTTTTGCATTGCTAAATTGGCAGATATAGATTTTTCAAAGCCAACAAGTCTACCTTTAATGAGAATAATTAAAGAAATTTTTATAATTATTGATTTTATTTCTAATCTTATTAAATTATTTATTTCGAATTTGTAGCTCATTTTAGGAACCCGCTAATCAAGCTATATTCTTAGAGAGATCAAACAAATAATTGTAGATAAAATAAAAAAGTATAGAATTAAGAGAATTAGAGTGTTTAAATTTTGGTGTACTTCTTCCCTTAAAATAATAATATTAGAAATAAATATACCCCATTAACATAATTATTTCAACCTTTTTATATCATCGTATAATTACAAAGGACAGTATGAGGACTGAAAATGAGAAATAATTTCTTCTCAAGGATTTTATTCTGACAAGCTACATTGAAGGGAAATTAAGAAGTAATTAGTTTGGGAAGTAATTAAATTTCTTATAAATGAAATCTGTCTTTGTTACTTAAGATTATTAACGGGAAACTCTCAAGCAGAAAAGTTTTCTTACGCCTGAGTAGTTTTCTAAATTTTGTCTGAAAATTAATTTTGAATAAGTTGAACTTAATTTATACATTAAATTTTCACTTTCTGCATTCTTAAATTCATTGAATACTTTTCAGAAATTGCAAGTCATTTTTACAAAAGAGTAACAAAACTTTAACATTTTTTTTGTAATTGTAAGTATGTTTTTGTATTAATAATTAACTATTTATTTGTATTTAAAAGTCCATTAGCTACTTACTTTTTTGATAAATTAATAATAAAAATATACCCCCAACTGATTAAAAGGCTAGCTTGCGTATCAACATTCAAGTTGAATCAATAAATCAATATGCATTTAGTCACAGCAGTCGGTAAACCTACAGGTAAATAAAATGTGGATAATAAAGTTTTATATTATTTGAAATTTTTGAATAAATTTTTTGGAAATATAAAATACAATTTCCAGGACTAAAAGCTCAAATTTGATATTTTCATTTCGCCCATTATAATGTATAATTTTTAAGTTTTTATTATCAGATCTGCAGCTAATAGCAAATTAGTAGATATAACATGCACGACAAAATAAAAATGTTTTTTTAAGACTCTATAACGTTAATTGCTTAAAACTTTATAGAAAACTTCCTCAAACCCTGAGGAACAATCGCCTAGTCGGAAGTTTGCTGGGTCATGAAATTTCCTCGACTCTTTTTTCACGGCAACGTCGCCGTGCACGAGTTTCGGAAGCCCTGAATTTGCTATTGATTATCTTTTAAACAATAATGATTTTTACTGTTTTCTACGACTTGATGGCTCCGCTAGAGTCAACAATATGGAATGGTTGGGGTTTTGAATTATTTCGTAGTAAATTTAGTGAGTGATCGCGAGTTACATTTTTAAAAACATTGATTTTCGATCTGTGCGAAAATGACGGTCTTTAATTTTTATCTCGAAAACTATTTGTCGGATGAAAAAAATTTGAATAAAAAAAGATGCGTCTTGATGCGTAGAATAGCAACATATTTTTTATTTTGAATTTCTACGCATTCCGAGTTTGGATTGATTTTCGGGAAAGTATTGTGCAGTTCGAGCGGCGGATCCCCTTATTGAATTTTTTATTCGATTATTACATAAAAAATATAATTTTCCGAAAAAACAGACTGTTCCGCAAATCTTTTTACTCTTCAGATTATGTATGCAAAAAACTAGACAAAATGGCTTCTTCGTTTGGACTCAGTTTTACATTCAGGATTTCCCCATGATTTCGAAGGCCCTTAATAGTTGAACTATGTAAAATCGAAACAATAGTTGAACGTTTTTTTTAATAGTTGATGATTAAAATTTCAGAGTATGGAATTTTCATTTTTGAACGCTTCAGTTTCAATCTTGAGTTTTACTTCTGCAATTTCAATTGATACGTTACAAATTTTGTAGAACTTTTGGTGTTTGGACAATTAAATTAAAATAAAAAAAATCAACATCCCTCACGAATTAAATTAAAACTTACATAGCTAAACAGTTTAAAATTCAAACCTCAATGGTTTGAAATTCACTAATTTGATAATTTTAAATAAAAATTCTTGGAACTTAAAAAATTAAAAATTTAAGAGTTTGTGAATTAAAAATATTGAAATCGAAAGTTGAATAATTCTAAATTTCAAATTGACACGATCAATTTAAAAATGGTGCAACTTTAAACGAAGTTTACAATCCTTCAGTTTTCTATTTGTCCTGTTCAAAATTATTTCACTTAGATTGTTTTTAGAATAATTCAATTTTGGGGGCTTAGAATTTGAAATTCTTTAATTTTGAACAGGAATCTCATTAATTCTTATTCAAAAAATTGATCCAGTCACTTCGAATGATACTTGGCATTACAAGAAATTATTTTTTTTTTAAATTCCTACGATTCCAATTAAAAATTTTGAAATTTTAAAATCTTCGAGTTTGAATGAACAAAACAATTTTCAATTAAGCTCTTTCAACTACTCAGAAGCCACAAATGTAAAATTTATTATCATTTCTGTAATTTTCAAACTTGTACGGCATTCAATTAAAAAATTTTCAATTTTTTAGAATAAAACTTCAAATTAATCAATATTTACGGCTACTGATTTGATATTATACAATTTTAAACACTTAAGATACAAAATTTTGTAAATGTTCAAATTTATATATTTAAAATAAAAACATTTCAGTTTAGAATGATTAGTCCTGACATTTCTCGAGTATGGAAGCTTCAAAATTAAAATGGTTCAATTTTAATAGCATTCAGTTTGAAAGAAAAGAAAAATATAACTTTCTCATTTTTAAGACTGTCTAATTTTTGAGGCTTTGAATTCTAATTTATTCAATTTTAACTGTTCTTGCCTGTTCCAACCCAAAAAGTGCCCAATTCGTTTGAAAATAATCACGCCAAGCCTTTTCCATCTTAAACAAATGGATTGTCTAATATTTTAGGCTTTGAATTCTAATTTATTTCATTTTTAAAACTGTTTCTGCACAGGAAAAAATCTTTCTTAACTGAAATTGCTGCAATTTGTTATGAATGTTTTACTTTGAGACAAAAAATGCGATAGATTGATAGTTGCTCTGGTTATAAACGAATTTATTGAACAATTTCTGAAGTGTGACGCTTTTACCCAAAAAAATATCTTTTCTTGTACTAAACTTAATGTATTCGTTTATTATTTACCTGTAATTGGTTTGTAATTGAATTTAAGGCTTGCTTTATATTGATTTATAATATTTGTTTATAAAATTTGTTCATAACAATACAAATTATTTATTTATAGATATTTTATTCTAGATAACTCTTAAATATTGAATCGCAGCAATTATAGTCGAGAAAAATTTATTTCCTGTATACTAATCTCAGATTTGTGTAATTATAAACAAAATTGTTTATAGCAATTAGATTATTCATAAAGCTGCTTATTTGTATGCTTCTAGTGCATATGTATTCACTTTAATCGATTCTAATTTTATACAAGTTATTTTTTCCAACTTAAAAAATAATTTGGTTGGAAATACCGTTGATGCGGAAATATCGTTGATGAGGGGGTCTAAGGAGCCGAGAGAGGTGCTGTGAGCTCAGCGGAGTTAAGCATTTCCGTAGCTACAAAAGGTCCATCCTTTATGATAACAAAAATCTACATTTATACAAAATACAAGCAAATTAATATTATGTATTCCTACTGGAAATGGTTCACACGGCCCTGACTGTTTACATCATAAAAATCTTGGAAGAGTCTCACGGCCATCGCAGGCCATACCCGAGACCGCCGTTAAATGGAGGTTCCAGTGTATTGTTAAGTAAATTCAGTGAACGGACAATAAGTAAAATTCTACAGTTTTTGAAAACCTTAATTTTTTAAAATGATTCTCACCTTGCCAAGCAGGGAACCCTTGTTCATCGCTTTTTCAAATAAAATTGAAGCATAACCAACATTGTCACTTGACACGAGATGATTCGTGTTATTCATACTCGTGGGGTGAACTGCGAACCACGAAATTGCTCCAAGGGGTTGATCATTAGGTCCAATAAATTGTAGTTGTGTCATGGTTTTATCCACATCATATTTGTACCTGAAAATAAAAAATTGGATGCATTACAGAAGGAATTATTGATAAAATTGCAAGTTCTATGGATTTTTTCCAACAAAGATATTTCATATTAACAAGAAAACATGTTTTGACTTCAACAAAAAAAAATATAACAAAAAAACTGTTAATGAGAATACCAATGAATTTAATCAATTTCTTTTAATTTGGTTAAAAGAGCCTGCCATGCAAAAATATGCATAATTTTTTTGTATTTTCTATTTAAAAATAATAAAAATCTTCATAAGAAAGTAAATTTCACATTGATTTTGAAGATTTTTTATTTTAATAAGAAGATGGAAAGATTGGCCAAACAACATTTGATAATAAAAAATGTTTTATTTATACTTTCAGGTAATATTTTAATTTATTCAATATATGTTTCATTATTTATAACTGTAGTGATCCTATCAATTACCCCTGATGAGGAAGTCTGAATTGGCTTTGAAACATGTTGGTCCTCAGCAGTATAAAAGAGACGGAAAAAAGAGAAAAAAAGAAATTTTAAAAGAGAGACATTAAGCAAGGATTTCATTTTCGAGCATATTGAATTAAGATTTAAAAAATCGTATTTTCGATTTTTATCATCTTTCAAAGCAAAATGAGTTCCTGCTTACATTTTACGTTCCATTTAAATATGTAATCGCTTAAATAGCTAAAGTTATTAAAAATTACTCAAATGATAATTACAGTATTTGAATTTCGCGCGATAATCTAACGCCTTAAGTTAGAAAGGGCGCTAAAGTCAATTATAAAAGAAGTCCAAGCAATAAAAAACATATTTTTTTCATAAAACAGTATATAATTTAAACAAATATATACCATCTTGATCAAAAAGTTTTAGGACTTTATTTTTAAAATAAAAAATACAAGTTTATTCATCATAATCGATATTGTCCCCT
>JAUMHM010000001.1:7930033-7953998 GCA_032362435.1 Melikaiella ostensackeni | reverse complement strand
TACAATTTTATATACTTTGGGTCAATAAAAAAACGATGTCTTTCAAAAAACCAGCAAAGATGTCATTTAATAATATTAGCGGAGATTTTGGATAAGGGAATAAGAGGGTGGATGGAGAAGGAGAGACTGTAGATAGAAAGTCAGGCGGGATTCAAAAGAAGAAGGTCGACAAAGGACTACAAATGCTTTCGATGAAAAAAGAGGAGTAAGAAAGAGGTGTCCTTTGAGTGCTACATTCTTTAATATATTAATTGACGACGTTAGGGATAGATGGGAAGAAAGCATAAAGGGGGGACACTGACAGGAAAAAAGGAGATATTTGCACTAAAATTTGCGGATGACTTAGCTTTAGTTGCAGATTACCCAGAGGGATTAGCCGAAATGTTCAAAACGCTTGAAGGTTATGTAGAGGAAAATGATCTAGAAATTGATGTTGCAGAATAAAAAAATTATGGCTTTCAGAAAGGGAAGGAGAAAGAAAAAATAGGATGAATGAAAATTATATGGAGAGCTAGTAAAAATATTTGATAGAAATGAGTACTTAGGTTATTGGTTTCCAACAGGAGGAACGAATAGAAAAAATGTCAGGACAAAATGGTGGGTAAGTTGCAAAAAGCGGCAATTGCAGCTTAGGGTGTAATGTAGAGAGCAAGGATAGGAGAATTAGGAAGACGGCTGTATATAATGGATATCTCAGCTAAATCAGGGGGATTATGGAGTTGAGGTACGGGGATGGGAAAGGTGGGAGGGAACGGAAATGGCACAAGGTAAATTTATAAAGATGACCATGGGATTCGATAAGAACACTCCAGATTTCATCTGGAAAATGGAAGCAGGAAGGAATAAAATTGAAGCTGAGGCGGGAAATAGGGCTAATAAGTATCTTTTGGAAATATTGGACATGGATGATAATGTTACCGAAAATTTGTTCAAAGGAAGAATTAAGAGGTCTGCAAAATGACAGTCCTTCTAGTTAGGGTATGTAAATAAGGGAAGCTTCAAGGGAAGTAGGAGGCGGTGAAACTCTGGATTGTATATGTAAAGGGATAGATCAGGAGGAAGGAGGTAGGAAAAAATTTAGAAAGGGGAGTAATAATCAGGAGGGATCAAGAAATTCTGAGGAACTGGGGCAGGATAGAAAAATCTAAAAATTTCAGGATAAATTGACTCGACAAAGCTCCAGGAGCATTTTTAAGGAAATTTTGATTCATTAATTATTTCTAGAGATATTTCACTTTTTATGCCCAAAATTCAATTTTTGATCATAGCAGTCGACTTGTAGCATACAATATCCGACCGATTCGTCTAAAAATTTCAGGATGAATTGACTAGATGAAGCGCCAGGGCTTTTTCTCAGAAAACTTCGATTCATTAATAATTTCTAGAGATATTTCACTTTTTATGCCCAATATTAGATTCTTTTAGCATTTCAGTCGAACTCTAGTATACAATATTCAACGGATTCGTCTAAAACTTGCAGGATATATTGAATAGGTCAAACTCCAGGGGCACATTTTAAGGGAATTTTGATGCATTAATTATTTCTAGAGATATTTTACTTTTTATACGCAAAATTCGATTCTTTAGCAAGTCAGTCGACCTGAGGCCTACAATATTTAATATTCAATATTTAAATATAATACATTTTAATATAAATATTAGTGCCTGTTGTATGTATTATATTGTGTTGAATAATAAATATTCTTATTACTTGAAGACGAGTATTTGATTTTCAAAAATGTTCATCGAAGAAGAAGCGAAATCTTATCAAAAACATCTGCGATGTAGAAAATTCCGCCAAGTAAATAGATATCAGTACAATCAACATATTTTTGTAATTTTTTCTATTTGATACATTTAAAATTTTAGATATCTTTTAGAATTACTTGGCAAATTTTTATTTCACGAAATATGTTGATTATACTGATAACTTGTTAATGGGGAGAATTTTTTGCATCGTAGATGTTTTTGGTGGGATAAATTTAATTTTACCGTGAACAGTATAATGATCTTGGTTAGCTATTTTTAAATAACAATTCACGGAGTAAAGTGATCAGTTGTTCGAAATATTTTTTTTCTCTTTAGAGATCTAACCTTGAAATAGACAATGTACAAGTTTCAAACTTTTCTGAGTAATAAATTCTGTGATATAACTAGGGATGTTTGTGAATTTTGTTAAAAAATCATTTGTTTGTAACGCTATAACTTGCAAACGGTTCGTCCCACAGGGGTCAAAACCAGGAATTATTATCTGTAATCCTCCACATTCTGCAGGCTCCATTTCTTGACAGACGGAATTTGATGTTTCTTTTTTAGAATCGCTCAGCATTAAATTCTTGAAAGTTTGGCTAGCCAAATTGAAACTGTTTCAGAAACGACTATGAATTGTGAAATATTGTTAAAAGTGAATAAACTAAATTGTTTATAACAAGCATATTAAATACGTGTCGCAACTGCATGGTTTTTTGTGGAAAAGAGTTATTTTTCCAATAAATCTTCTTGGTTGCAAGCTTAGATTGATATTACATGTAAATATTTTGCTGTTTATTAAATTAACAACTGTTATAAGCAAATGACTTGACAAACGAGCAATTATAACAGTTTTCTACATAAATGAGTGATTTCTTCTGTCTAAATATTTGGAATACGTGGATATTGATGTCTTAGGAAATTAGTTATGAAACAATAAACAATTGTCATTTATAATAGCAAATAGTGTAAGCAGATGCTCCAGTTGAACGTTTTTTCGTAGGAAAAAATTATTTTCCCCATCAAAACTTGTTGGAAAGAAACTGAAATTGATATTCAGTCGAGAGGTCAGGTTGATAATTAAATTTACGATTGTTATAAACAAATCATTTTTTGTTTATCACAGTTCTAAATGTAATTTTCATTTCATTATTAGCTTTTTATTATTTATTATATTATTATTGAAGTTTATCTGAACTGAATATCAATATCAGTTTATTTCCAACAAGATCTAATGGCAGAAATAATTTTTTTCCACAAAAAAACGTGAAATTGGAGCATTTGTTTATACTATTTGTTATTGTGAATGAGAATTACTCATTTTTCCTCGAGTAATTTGTTAAAACATCAATGTCTACGTATTCAAAACATTTAGACAGAAAAGATCACTTATTTATGTAGAAAAACTGTTATACTTGCGCATTTATCTGACAATTTGTTCATAACAATTGTTGATTTAATAATCAGCAAGATATACTACTGGATTATCAATACAAGCTTGCTGCCATGAAGATTAAATGAAAAAATAATTTTTTTCTACGAAAAGCCATGCAAGCGGTACATTTGTTCAATATGTTTGTTATAAACGATTAAATTTGTTCACTTTTAACAATATTTCATAATTTATAGTCATTTCTGAAACAGTTTTAGCTCGTACCAGTCAGAAGGAGAAGTGAGGCCAAGAATTGAAAATCAAAATTGAGTAATTGTTGATCAAATTGTTCATAACAATAGCGATTGCTTACGTACGGTGATAATTCGTTAGTATATATCGATCAAGCAGTGAAGCTAACAAATTTAAAATAAAAAAAAATAACATTTTGAATATTTATGCGCCACCGTCAAGTATTTGTTTTCAATAACTGTTTATAATTATTAAATCAAATATTAATAGAATTATTTTGTGTTCTATCAGTCCAAGTGCAATAATACTGATCAATAGTGAGTGTATTTCGGCATTTTTTTGAGAGGTAAAAAATCATATTGTTGAAAATGCTAATTTTGTCACTTTATTTGTTTAAATAATATTGCATAAGGACAACCTCGGTGAACGACGAACTCCAAACTAAATCGTACACGTAATCTTGTACCTACTACAACATCATCGCAAGACATTTCAAACATCGTATTAAATTCTTAACATCTTCAACTAATCAGACACTTGACTTAGTTCGTGGCCGATGATGAAACACCAAGTTTTTCTAAGAAAAAAGTTGAAAAACGCAAAAATAATATAAATATATTGCAGGAGAATTCATGATTATTATTCAAAATGATACATAAATCCTAATTAAATTCAATACCATTTAACTATTCGACCAGAGAGGAACTTTCGGCTTTCTGAACCTTTGGTGCAGATTGATCTTTGACCTTTCCTTTTTTGGACGTTTTTTCTGCATTTTCGATTATAATGGGCAATGAATTGATAAAAGGCGTGTTCAGTTTCGGAACTGTTTTATCTTTGCACAAGGAAATCAAGTCCCTATACTTAGGTGCATCTAGAGGCAATGCAGCGGTGTAAGCTCGGTGAAGCTTAATCCCAGAAGAATCATTTGATTTTGAGAATACTGAGCACATACATTAGGAAGTATCGAAAAAAAAATTTTTTGGTGTTTCCTTTTGCTTCCCCGTACCGAAAATGGTAAAAATCACGACAATTTTCGTTTTCCTCGTTATTTTCAAGCCAAAAATTGGTTTCTTGCTTCGGGTAAACGATATAAGTTGTATACTATGCTTTGCACCCACAGTGTTGTATGGTAGCGAGACCTGGACGTTTCAAGAAAATGATAAGAGCAAAGTGAACGCGGTTGGAATGCAGTTCCTGCGGAATATGTGCTTTAAAACGCTAATGGACAAAGTAAGTAATGAGTGGGTTCTCAAAGAATGTAGTGTAGAAGAAACATTGTTTGACAAGAGTGAAAGAAATTTGCTGAGATAATTTCGTCATGTTGAGAGAATGAGTAAAGAACGTTTAACGAATCAAGTATATTTAGGTAAAGTGTGAGGTAGCGCACCCAGAGGTAGGCCAATGAAAGAATCGTTGGAATGTGTAAATGAGACCCCGAAGAGAAGGAATATTTGAAGTCGTAGAAATACAAGAACGTGCATGAAATGAACGGAAGCAAAATAGATATGTAAGGATAGGGATGTATGGAGAGCAATTGTTTATAAGAAGAAGAGTGATGCCTGAAACGAAAGAGTCTGGATACTAATGGCCCGACGTGAAAAGATTTCCTTAGTGGACTGTTATAATTACTCCCGTTATTATAATGGCTTTGCGAAGCTCTTCACCTGGGTTGATTGCTAGAGAGATTGATCAAGCGACTAGTTTCGGAGCGACGTTGTGAGATTAATCTAAAACCTTTTTCTTCGCCTCCTAAACATCCCGTACCCAATTTTACCGTACAGATTCCTTCATCCCCAGTAGTGAAACGAGACCAGAACCGAACGAGTTCCGCTTACCCCGAAAGGGATTTGGCTTGATGGTATAATAATAATATAATTAGATATCTCGTTTCGAGATTTTTTGGCAGTTTTTCGTTTCCATGATTCTTCATTCCTTGTACGATAGTTAACTTATTTCGAAAAAAGTTGGAGAGAACGAACTCCCGTTAAATTTAATCTAGGCGAGTAATGGGTGTAAATAGTGTAGAACATAACATTACACGACCTTAATAACCCTGACCAAACAAGCGAAGAACGATTGTCAACAACGCACATGCTTGAACTCAATTAATAATTATGGTTTAGTATATTATTTGGAATCAGCTCAAATTCATATTAAATTCCTTTGAATTACCTGAATTCTCCATGGGTAAGTAATGAGAAGTGTTAACGTAAGATGAGCTAATGAAATTTGTTAGGAAATTTTTTAAAACAACCACACTTCTCTACATTACTCCAGTCAAAAGTTACATTCAAACAGTGACAATTATTTAAACAGTTATCACTAAATGTGAATCAATCGTCTTGATCTTTGATTCGAACCAATGAATTTACGTTACTTAGGTATGCTGTACATTTTTGACACTTTATTGCAAAGAAAAATATTTAAACAAATAAAAATTGTTTTAACAATTTGGTATGCCTGGTAAAAGTAGCAGGCATATTAGAGTTCTTCCGAGTTTCTTGACAAATACGCAAAAAAGTACACTTTTCTACCTTACTCGTACTTCAGTCACAAGTTACGTTCGAGCAATGACGAATTATTCAAACAATTAGCAATGAAGTGAATTAATTGTGTTGATCTTTTATTTACACCAATTAGTTCATTTTACTTAAAGAAGGTGTATATTTCGGATATTTTGTCGAAAAAAAATGTTCGAACAAATAAAAATTGTTTCAAAAATTTTGTCTGTGTAATGAAAATACCTAACATAATAGAATTCTATCGATTTTAATGACAAATATGCAAAAAACTATACATTCTTACCTTATTACAGTCAAAACTTACATTTAGACAATGCAAAATGATTCTGAAATTCGAAAATGAAGTAAATCAATTAAGTTGATGTTTGATTGAAGCCAATCAGTTCATGTTACTCGAGTGAATTTTTTATATCTCGTGGAAATTGAAAGTTTCAGCAAATGGAAACTGTTTAAACAACTGTTTAACTGTTTAAGCTGTGTGAATTTCGAGATTGTGACTGGTATTTTCGTCACTTATACATAATTATGTATGAGTGACGAAAATACCAGTCACAAAATACATGTCACATGTGACCGAATACCAGTCACAATTTCAAAATTTTAGAGTAACCTAATCTTTTCGAGAGCTTGAAATTTTCGGATACTCGGACCTCTTCGGAAACTCGGAATTTTTCGAGCTTTTGAAGTTACTCGACCCGACTTGAGCTCGGCTTGGCTCGGAGCTAATCGAGCCCAGTCCGGCTCGACTCGAAGTGTTAAAAGCTCGACCCGGCACTGGTCGAGTATCGAGATTCGAAATTTTTGCACACCCCTAGAAAATTGTAACCCATTAGTTTTCGAGCAGTCCTGAATGCCAGACACTGTCAAAAGCTTTTCCTACATTGAAGAAAGCAGCTCCAGTATGCTTTTTTCGACTGATTTAAGATCATGGCTTCGGTGATTCTGAGCATCATGTGCTGCGTAGAGTGACCTTTTCTAAGACCGCATTGTTGCGATTTGAGGATGCCATTTTTATCGAAATGATAGTTTACGCGAGTGAGTATTATCTTTTCAGAAACTCTGATCATTGTACTAATAAAACTAATGGGTCTGTCGTCAGGAAAGTAGCTTAGTTGAATGCAAGCACTGAAAATAATGGCAAGGACAGTAGTTATGGGAGGAAGTTTTCTGAGAGATGAATTTGAAATGGAATCAGGGCCTGATTCTTTGTTATTTTTGTCAGATTCAATTTGCTTGGTTAGTTCCTTATGGGTTGTTTTTTGAAATTATAGGTAAATAGGATTTTGAGATACTAGGTGACAATTTTTTTACATTCAGTGATTTGTTGTGGGTCTCATGGTTCGTTATGTGGTGGAAAATTACTTTCGCAGTTTTCTGCTAGGCGATTTACTCTATCACTGGGGAAAAATGCAAAGGTTTGATCGGTGTCTTTAAGAGCAAGAATATCAGTTTGCGGTTTAGTGAAGACCCTTGTCATGTGTCAGACGGAGTCATCTCTGATCTCTAGTTTGCCGACTACTGTGTTTCAATTACTACATCTGTGATTTTGAGTTTTAACCGCGATTATTTTTCGAAGATAATTTATTCATCTCTTCCTCATTTTTGGCTTTATCTATGCAGGTATTGTTTATTAGAGTGAGTTCAAAATTTTATTGAGATTCTAATGTCGTAGTAAAAGTCTGCCAATTTGCTTTTGCAAAGTTGTAGCGACGTACGTCTGCAGATTTTTCACAATTAGTGTAGAGGCTAACAAGAATTGGTCGATGGGCCATGTCTAGTCCATTTATAGTAATAGTATTGTGGTTGAAGTAGTTGCAAATCTGGTGCGGAGATAGACAGATGCTTGTCAATTATATACTCGAAAAGTTGTTTTCCAATTCTGTTCGTCATTCGACTATTCCAAGCTAGATGTAGATTTCTGGCGTTGGAGTCACCTGCAGCAATAACTGAGGGTGCAAGTTTGAAAATTTTTCTGTGGTCATTTTTAATGAAATCGCTGCAGGGGGTCTGTTGAAGAGAGGCGATTACTTATGGACTCATGTGTATTTTTATTTCTATAGCAGTGGCTCCGAAGGCATCAAGATTGGGAATTATCAATTCCTGGTGTTCTATAACTTCTTGAAATAAAATTGCTGTTCTCCTGTTAGTGTTGTTTCCATATATCTCACAACTGCGTAGTTTAACTCGCAGGGATTCGACCAGTAGAAATTCGCTGAACACACAAATTGTAATGTTGTTTTTATAAAGGTAGGTGGCTAATTTATGTCTTTTCGTGAGTATTCCCTAAGCGTAGCAAAAAATAATTGTAAGAGTTTTATTGTTGAGGGCTGCCATTTTGTAGAGCAATTGATAATATACTGCTTATAATCTCGTCTTTTTTCTTGATAGCTTTATTCATACTTATATTTCTCTGCGTTATTTCGGTTGTTGAAGTCATAGCTTTTTTTATTAGGGCAACTGGGTCAACTTTACTGTCTTGAGAAGGTGGATTCCGAACAGTAGCGAATGTTGGAAGAAAGTTATTTTCTGCAATGCGATGAGTGTCGGCGGTAGGATTTTCAGCTCGTTCTTCAGTCTGTTTTCAAGCTTTTGGTTTATTTTGGGTCTCAGTCAGGGGTAAAGGCTTAAAAAAAATAATTATAGAAATATTTGGCTTATGATCTATTCACTAAATTATTCGATTTATAAAATCATATATGAAGTTTTTTCAAAGAGAAACATGAAAAAAAATTGATTAATTAATTCAACCTTAAAAAACCAAAATTACGGATGAGTGATCAGTTTGCCCGCGAATCAAAAGTTAATAAAGAGGAACGAAAAATTTCAAAATATTTAAGAAAAAAGTTAAAATATTTAGAAGAGAAATTATTCAAAGAGTTGAAGCTAAGAAGTATGGGATGGGTCATGCTTATCCTTGCTAAATATTTCGGATTTCGAAAAAGCTCCGAACTTATCAAAAATCAATCCAATTTGCGATTTTTCTCTGGAAACTGTCCGGTCTAATACGAAAAATGTACGAAACCAGACAAGAATTTGTCTGGTCGAGTCTGAAATCTGTCCGGAGCAAAATTTTGATTCCGGAGAACGTCCAATTCAATCCAAAATTAGTCCCAAACTTAAAACCAGAAATAATTTACGTTATAGTAAAAATGGAAAGTAGTCCAGTCTAATCCGAAATTCATTTAATTGTTTCCTTATTTCGTTGAAATTAGAATGGAAAGTAGTCCGCTCCAGACCGGAATTCATCCGGACGAAGCATCTACTCCGGACCGAATCCGAATCCATACGAAATTGATTCGCACGTTGAAGCCGCCTATGAAAGTGCAACGGAAAACAGTCTAGTTAAACCCGAAATTAGTCCGGACAGAAACACCAAACCCGGAAAGGGTTCGAATCAATCCGAAATTAATCTGCAAGTTGAAGTAGCAACTCCATGAAATTGAAGCGCATATGGAAAATCATCTGGTTGAATCCGAAATTAGTCCAGACAAAAACACAAAATCCAGGAACAGTTTGAATCAATCGGAAATAATTTCGCAATTTGAAGTTGCAACTTCATAAAATTGAAGCGCAAATAGGAAATCATCCGGTTTAATTTGAAATCTGTCCGGACACAAAAATCTTCTCCGAAAAGAGTCCGAATCAATTCGAAATTAGTCCGCATGTAAAGTTGAATTTCCATGAAATTGAAGTGCAAACGGAAAACAATCTGCTTCAATTTGAACTCAGTTCAGACACAAACACTAAATCCGCAAGTAGTCTGAATCAGTCCAAAATAATTCGGAAGTTGCAGTACCAACTTTGTGAAATTAAAATGCGGATGGAAAATCGTCCGGATAATAAGAATGTAAGGTACGATAAGGATTATTCGTTTGGTCGTTACGAATACAATTAACATTTTTTTGTCTCCATTCTCCACCGCAAACGATTGAGTAAAAGTATTTATTTTATCCCCTGTAAAAGGTTGTCAATTAAATTGAGTTCATATGCATACAAAGTGAATATTCTATTTTACTGAAAACAAATTGGAAAATTTCAAGCAAAAAACTTGTGAGTCCACATATTCATGAGTGAACATGTGTACAATCGTTATGTAAATAAATATAGGTTGGGTATCATAGTTATATATAAAATATTTTTCTCGCAAATGTGGTTATGAGATACGCCTGACCGTACGAATTTCGGATATCACGAGATTAGATTCGGACTGATCGCATCCATCAGTGCGTACAAAATACGGACATGACCGGATACGGTCCGGATGGATGCAGTCCGTCAAACTGTACAAAACACGGACACGATCGGATCCAATTCGGATTGATCGAATCCGTCGGGCCGTGCAACTTTCGGATTCTACGGGTGATATTCGGATTTACCTGTATTTTCGTTCCACATCAGGCGGACAAATTTCGGACAATACCGGAAAGACTCCGGATAACAAAAACCGGATGTCGTTCCGGAAAATTTTGAACAAATTTCGGAATCCGAAATTTGTCCGAAATACTCAGCAGGGAAGTCTGTAACGGACTGCCTGGAATTTTCCAGGCAATTTGTGTATAATAGGCGTCCCTGAAAGTGGTTCCAAATGTCGTTGTACCGGCAAACGAAATAAAATTGAGAAAGTACATAATACCTGTACATAACATAATACATAAGTACAACATCTTTAAGAATGCATTCCATACAATATTCGTGTGAAGGTTTATCAAAATTTGAACAAACTTTTTTCTCTTATTATTTACTCTGTCTGCGTTATCTTATTTTTCACACAAGTTTAAAAATTTTCCTGAATTTGATATTTTTTTCTATTTCATCAAGATCATTCAGGTGAAAAAATGTCCGGTAATTATTTATTTATGGAAATAAGCGTGGAGTGGATTTTTTTGGAATACTTATAATGAACTTGTATAAAATTTGGCTACCACAGTTTCGATAAAAGTTTACACTCTTATTCCAATAATCCATAAGGATTGGAAAAAAATTTACCTCTAAAAATGAATGACCAAAATATGTATCACTTTTTCTGGATTCCAGTGATTCTGCTTTTGTGTTGTTTTATGTTGATAATTTCAATGGAAATTTCTCTGAACATATTTTCACTGAATAAAATTAATCATTTGTTTAATTATTCAACTCACTTCAATCATTTTTATAACTACCAATATTTGAAAATTTGTTATTATGAATTGAGGGGCCGCCAACAAAAAGGGCTTACAGCAGAAATCGCACGTATAACTATGGACCGTCAGGCTGTTCTTAAAATATATCTGGAATAATAGTTACGAATCTGAAACTTCCCAGAAAACTTCTTTGACGTATGAGGAACAACGTTTCAGCTTTGAGTTTCCTCAATAAACTATTTTGCAAAACTTTCCCGCTGACCTCTTCTTACATCCGGGATTTTGAGAAAATATTTTTTAAAAATTCAATATACGGCCATGGAGTATTTTTCAAGCATTCTAAACATTCTATCAGTCACAGGATATGTTGAAGAATGCCGCATAAAAATTTCAGACAAAGATATTCAAACGCGCCAAAGATACGACGAGTTAATCTCAAGAAAACGGATAAAAGTTTTTGTAGCAGAAAATTATTTCTTTGATATCTTTAATATCTATAATATCTTTAATATCTATTTTCTTCAATATCTTAAAAACTAAAATTACTGAAAAATATATTCATTTACGAAAAAAATGCGCCATGAAATTCTCTATAAGGATCAATGTTCAAAATCCAAATTCTAGATATAGTTGAAAAACAGCCTGACGGTCAATAGATATACCTGTACGCGCGATTTCGGCTATAGGCCCTTTTCGTTGGCGGCCCCTCAATTTTTAATATTATAAGATAAAAATCTAGGGACCTGAACGCGCGCTTTGACCACAAGCATTTACTGCTAGTGAAAACAACAACATGTCAAGTGCAGGTATATGCAGAATATTAATAGAAGTAAATATACATTCAGAGACTATCAGAAGACGTCATTTCAAAAGCAGCATTATTTCAAAGTGGCATTTGAGAATAATGTTGTAAAACAATTGAGGCTTGCACGCATATTCATATAACTATAATCTAATAATGGATTATTAACAGGGTTGTCCAAAAATCGATTAGTTTGAAAAACGCAATGTGTACTCGAAATTTATTGTACCTTCAAAAATAATATTTAATAAAATATAATCTCATCGGATTGTGTCTTGCATTTTCTCATTGAGGTCAAGAGTGAGACACTGAGTTCGTTACTTTTGCACTTATAAAAAATATTAGAAACGATATCAGACTAATTTTTTTTAGTAATTTTTTTTTTAGTAAATTTTTTGTAAATTTGAAACGGTTGTGTAATTTTCTAGAAAAAAATTTGTAGACACATTTTTGCATAATCTGCTTACTCCTATAATAATTTGAACTTCAAGTATAGCTAGACTTGTAGGTATTTTCGCTGCGAATTTATTGATATATGAATTCTTTTCATTGTTTATATTTGAGATAAGTAAAAAAGGACTAAATAAGCATGAAGATAATTTATTTGGTTCAAAAGAATTCGTATTGAAAATATCATCAAGTCTAAGTACACTAAAAGTTTAAATTATTAGAAGGAAAAGTCAATTATGTACAAAAATGTCTCCAAAAATTTGGGTCTCTAAGAATTCACAACACTATTAAATTGACGACAAAAATTCAGACTAGTATGATTGTATACATTGACGAAAGTACAAAAGCAACGAAGATATTAAGAGTTTAACCTTTGACATCGTAGACGAAGTACAAGATTTAATCTGATCAGATTAAATTTTTGTAGATATCTTTTTTCAAGAAGGAACACGAATTTCAGAGTGCATTGCACATTTAAAATTGCAATTTTTAAAACTTGGGATTTTCGGAACATCCTAATCATAACTTTTCAATGTTAATTGTTCCACGATGGATCTCGACCTACTTCAAGCTAAAAGGAAAAAAGTATTTTAGAAACTCCGCCAAAACGAGATATTAATCTCCACGTTTCTGTGCGCAAGTGTGCGCCAATCTTTCGCGCAAAGAAAAATAATTTCGGTCTTCCTGTGAGAAATTACCGAATGATTAACGCATTAAGTTCGAGACACTGCCTTAAGCGGAGAATTACGAAAAGATGGGGCAATCTGCGTTATCCGCACCATCATTTAGAAACGTATTTACATTCAAGTAATATCTCCCCGGAGACAATTATTGTATTTCGATTAAAAATGCCACGTTTGGCGGTGAGAGTTTTGTGCAACGACCAAAAAGGTGAATCGGGATGCATCTCAAAGTTTGTGTATTGTGAATTTTGGTTCTGCGCATGTTTGTATTTACACGCCGAAATATTATCAGCGTAGCGTGTTTTCCAAATATGAGGCCTACAATTCACCTGTATAAATCATCGAATTCGAGGCTGTGAATTCTCAGATTCCGAGGTAGCAAATTGCCTGGAGGAAGTTCCCTGTAAGGAATGCAATAAACTGGGTTGCTTAAAAATTGATGATCAAGAAACCGTCATTTCTTAAGGACGTCATACTCAATTGGCTTCATCTACTAGGGCCGAACCATCGGCGACGTTTTCTACTGTTACGGCACATTCGGCGAATTCGAATGCCCTGCACATACAGTTTGTGAATAGGTTCCTTTTTTCAAATTATCGTAGAATATTACATGTTTAAATTTCACTTTCCGTTAGAGCGTAAGAATGCATGTGTGTGTAATCATGAATGTTTTTAGGGTTTATTGCTCGATATTTCGCACGTGATGTCGAGAGTATCTTTTTATCTGTATTTACGATGCGTTATGACATTTTGCTCGAAGTTCTAATAATACCTAAGAATTTGTATTCATGTGTGATATAATTTTGACATTTGATCATTTCAAAGCTATTTGAATCATTTGCCCGTCCTCTAGAGCTGTTATTGTTTGAATGAGGTTTCGCTTTCATAACGTTATTAATTCACTATTCATTTTCGTTCCATTTTTGAATTTCGTTGAATGAGTATAAATTAAATGTGAAATCTGAATCTGTTTAATTCAAGATATCGTTCTTATGTAAATATTCAAAAGAACACAGACAATCAGTCAGGTGAATTTTGATATAAAAATAATCATTTGAATTTTTCATCCCAAAGCTGAAAGAGCTTGCTAATCCCGTTTTTTTCTGACTATACTTTTGGGATATCCCGCGATAATTTTGAGTAGCTGAATAAATATTTAGGTTATTATAGAAAAGACTGGAAGAAATAATTATGCAATAAAAATGTAGAGGGTGCATGGATTATACTAAGGGATAGCATCTTCAAGAGAGCATGTGAAGTGTGAGGTACTGCGGTTGTCGAAAGAAAGCCTGGAGGTGCTTAGTGGGATGAAGAAAACCACGTCGCTGTCAATGAGAGAAAAAAAGCGTACTTGAGTTGATGGATATAGAAGGTCTCAGAAATAAAGAAGAGGACTAGATAAGCAAATGATTATAGGGATAAGAACAGAAAAGCAAAGATACTAGACAAAGTGAGTACTTTCTTTGACTAGTGTTTTTCCTTAAGAGTGAAAGGATGAAGCCAAAGCAGAAGAAGATAGAAAAGATAGATAGATAAGAAAGACTGTACTCGTATAAGTGATTTTTTCAAGAAAACTTATGGAGGCTAAGCTATGGAGCATAACAATCGTGAAAAAGCAGAAGATGTGTCAGACAATTTCGCTGTAGGTGGCGAAAGGAAAATCGATATCCACGATATTATATTCAAAATTGAGAAACTAAAGAATGTTGAGGCTGCTGGTATAGATTTTATCACCGCAAAAATGCTCAAGAGTGATGACAGATATTTGTTTGTGTGACTGGATGAATTTATGAATATGTGTGCTGAGAACAGTGAAGTTCCCAATTATTGGAGAAAGGCAATTATTGTTCCACTTCACAAGGTAAAGGTCGATAAAGTTGACTATACTAATTGTAGTGCGATTAGCCTGCTAAGTACCGTGGGACAAACATTCACTAATATACTTATTCTTAAGGTCATGGGAATGGCTAAAGAAAGGATGAGGGAATTCCAATGTCGATTTATGCATGGGAGATCATGTGCGGATCAGAGTTAGCTTGTGGCCAGAACTAAACTTTGGGAAGTTCTAAAAGAGCATGAAGTCATTGGTTAGCTTCCCAAAGCAATAAAGGTAGTAGAGCGTGTGTAAGTGTGAATGGTGAACTGAGCAATATTGGTTTGATATTGAGCAGGGCATTGGTCAATGCTGCGTTATGTCCTCCTGGATGTTCAATATATATTTGGATGAATTTTTGAGAATGGCTGTCTTAGACGAAGCAGGTGTTGATCTCGGGACAGTGGAAGTACGTAGACTGGGTTTTGTAGATGTTAAGATTGTTACGGCACAATCACTCGATGATTTGCAGATAATGATAATCATTGCTGGAGAGATTGATCAGCGGCCCGTGTCAAAGTGGTGTTGTGGATAGTGTCGTTTCGAAAGAGTTACACGCGATTTCTAGATTGATCTAAAACCTGCTCCTTCTCTTACATATCCCTTACTTATCCTTTCTGTATAAATTCCTTGATTCCCAGTAAGAGAGACAAAGTTAAATATAATAATAATATTCTTTGTACAGGTACTCGGGATTTGGAGTGAAATGGTCAGGAGCAATTTTCAAAAACTAATTTTTTTCTAAATTTTTTTACCATTTTTCAGAAATATTTGAGTTTTTTAGTTCTCGTTAGATATTCAGCTGCTGCATGAATAAATCAATGTCAGAACAAAGTAGGAACACTGAACTTTTACTTGGTAAGGCTACCATTTTACTGATGATATAAAGCCGCAAGCATCTAAATTCATTTTACCAACAACTATTCAATTTATTCGAATTTATTTAAGTGTCCTGCCTTGATGAATTTATAGAGAGAAGCACTATTTCCCACTTTTGTTGGTTTTAGAGCCAGGGAAATTGAACCAATGACCATCTAATATATCTTCTTTAGTTTGCTCTTTGCAATGTCCCCCATAGACGTACTCACCAGAGCAGCATTAAGAGTGAACTTTTATGGTCCACCTCTTGAACTTTTATTCTATTCGATTTATTGCATGTTCATACTTTTTCCAAACTAACTTTCAACTAACTTTTTCTTCAAGTTTCTGATAGCTTTAGGAAATGCCAGAAAAGGTTCTATGGAAGTAGATTCCTTGCTTAAAATCAAACTTAAATTTATTTATTTCTGGGAAAAGTGCCGATATAATAATTGAATGACCTCGAAGCAAATACTGCAGGTCAAGAGTTTATCTGTGTTCGATTCATAAATTTAATTTTGATCGTATCAGCTGTATATAGTCAGTTTTTCTCATCATATTCTATATGTAATAAATAATAAACTAATAATAATGATAAAATAATGTAATAAACTATCATCATCATATGCGCGCTATTCGCGCTTGTAGTTTTTTCGATTTGTGGGGAAAAATAATTTTTAATACAGAATATAAATTTCGAATAACTATTTATTTATTGAAGGTTTTCGAACACTCAAATCCGAGCTAAAATTATAATTTAGGCTTAGAATTTTCCTAAGATCCTTCAGAAAATTTTAAAATGATTTTTGGAGAATTCAGATAAAACGAAACGGATTCTAGAAAAATTTAAAGGAAATTTTTATATTTTATAGGACTTTAGCAATTTTCGGAAAAAATCCAATTCAGTAAATTATCGCCTACAGTACGTTCATTGAAAATATGTGAAATTTTTGAGAGACGTTTGAGACCTGAAAAAAACGTTTTCAAAATTTCCACACAGGGAAATATCAAATCTATTGAAATAATAATTTTTTCAAGCACATTCTGCTAACGTGCAAGTTGAAGGCGTTGATCAATCGAAACCAAATTAATTGTACTTTTTCAGGAACCTTAAACACTACTTTTCCACATCGCCCCAAATTCGATTCCCGTAATTTTGTATTTTTCGTCCCACCCTAAATTATTTATTCCTCATTGCGGAATATTTATTGCAATATTTGTGTAATGGAGTGTTCATAATTTAATGTTTATTATGCACGTAATTCGTAAAGTGTCAAAGTTTTTTTTATAGAATTCTTTATTCGCTTGTCCATAAAAGTCAGACTACTTCCATCTTTTATATTTTATGATCTTTTCAGAGTTTACAGCATTTCTTTACTTTCTTTTACCTTGAATGTCAGGTACAACGAAATGTGTACTAATTCTCTCAACATTTTCATTTTATTTCGTTTTTAGTATTTTATATACTCAAGTTTTTTATTCACTCTTAAGGATTCAAATTATTGTTAATTTCCAAACCTAAGTTTGAAACTTTTTAATTTTGAACGCTTCCGTTATATCTTTGATTTTGAAAATGTTCCTGTTGAAAATTATTTTTCTCTAATTTCAAAATCTCTCTCTTCACATTTTTCTAAGCGAATTTCGATAATTAATTCAGAAAATTGAAGTTGGGTCTTGCAAACGTTTTACTAATTTGTTTGAATTAGCAATTCAAACGCAAACTCACATTTTCCGTCTCCACATTTAACGAAATTAAAAGAATTTCTAGAGAATTGGTCGAGGTTGACATAATTAAGTCTCAGGATAAATGAGATAGAGGAAAATTTCACCTAATTGTTGTAACCTGGAGAAAATAGTGTTACATGAAGAAGACGCAAAGCGTGAATAAAGTTTCCTTCATCCTAAAGTGTCAGCTGAAATGCGCACATCACTAGTTTCTTCTTCATTTGAATCTTAATTTTTAACCGAATCCGTTTCAAAAATTCTCTGATTTGAGAAAAAAAATTATCTTTAAATTTATGAGTATTTGTATTTTGAAGTTTACGTTTCAAACGATCTCATATTCTTTTTTTAAACGTCTATAACTTTCGACTGGATACGGATATTCAAATTTTATTTCCAGATTCTGGTGAGATTTATCATCTCCTTCTGAAATCTGTTGAAAACTTTTCAAAGAGTTTCAAATTGACAAAAGGGTGTTGATTTTGTAAGAAATATTGAGAAACTATTTTCACAAAAACCCCACCTTTTTCTTTCAATATTTTATTGTTGAATTTTCACTTCAATAAGGATGACATCTTGTAGGTATTATGTTGGACAAACCATTTTTGCGAACGCGAAAATTTTTTTTAAATTCGATTCTCGCATTTTGTTTTACAAAAAACGACAGAATCGACAAAATGATAGGAAAAAAGTTTGCTTATTTTGAAAAGTGAAATTCTAGCGGAGAACAGTATTTTTTTTGAAAATTTTTGAGGAATAAACAAGAAATACATTTTAGAAAGTTATGCAAATGAAAGATATGTATTAAGAAAATCTTTTTTTCTTTTAAAAAGTGAGAAAGCTGAAAAATAATTCGAATTTAAATCTGAAAAATATTTGGGAAACGAGGTGTCTCGCTGTTCCGAAATTCGGTATGCGTAGTCAAATTATTTTCCAAATCTTGACCAGCTGGCCCGAAATTTCGGTAAGATCAGTCCATCCCATTCTCCAGCTCCGCCACGTTTTCGGGAAAATAAGAAACAGCCAATAAATAAATAAAAAAAGTTTCAAGCTTAAAACTGAAAGGAACTCAAAGTAAATTAACAATCAAAATTTTTAAATAGCTGAGGGCTTTGTGCATTCTTTAAAATAAAATTATGCAAGTAAAAAAGTACATTTTGGAATGAAACAATCGTTTGCTATGACAACTGAAAAGGCTGAGGAGAAGTAATAACTGAAAAATAAAAAATTTCAGAATTTGAAAAAACTCCCGTTTTCGTGTTTTTCACAATTATATAAATAAAAACATTTTTTCGATAATTGAAAAACTGCTAAGATAAAAAAAAACTACATAAAACAATTAAAAAAATATATTGAAGAACCTTCTGAAAAACAATAAGGAAAACTCCTCAATTTTGACTATGCCATTTCGGAAGAAAATTTCTCCGAATCTAACAATTTTAACTACATTGGAGGCGTTTTCTTCTCCTGCCGCTTCTGTAGTTTTTTTGCAAATGTTTTCAGTTAGGTTGGAATTCTCAAATTCGGAAAAATTTGGCTTATCTTTTGCATAATTCAACATTTTAAAGCTGTTCTTCGTTGATTTCTTTGCTGAGATGGCATAGTAAAAGTTCGGAAGTTTTCCGCATTATTATTTAAAATGTTTTTCAATATCTTTGAGAAATGATTTAAAAATTTCGTCATCTTTTTAGTTTTTCAATTATGACACTGTTTGAAAATATGTTTTTATTTTTATGATTGTGAAGTACATAAAAACCGAGAGTTTTCTTCTGTTGAAATTTTCAGTTATTCACTTTTTTAAATTATTGCTTTCTATAGTTATTTTATCATTTTCTTAGTATTTTATCTATAAGAAATATGTTTGCGTTTATTTGATTCTTAGAAGAAAAAAATTCGCAAGGCCAAAAAAATGATTTCGCCTGCATGAAATTTACAAAATGTTTTCATTATATCAGCTCGATTTAAAAAAATATATTAAATAAAATAAAAATAAATGTTTCTTTTCGTAGAAATAACCTTCTGTGTTTTCAATACTTCGCCAGGAAGATACAGTCGAATTTAATATAAAACCCCACTTTCTTTATGTTTTCCACCATTTCTTGAAAATTCGTGCCAAATTATTTTTGTGGCTACGAGAATTGAATTTTTGAAAAATTGAATCTTTTAATTTTTCTCGAAAACGATGCAAATTATCATAGAAGAGTGGGAGGTATTTCTTGTAGAAATTTTCAAAATTGGCAAACAATTTTTTATTTATTTAAATGTTCATCAGTTTTGAGTTAAAATTTTTTTCTCGAGTTTCGCAGCTCTCAAAGCAAACCATTTTTTTAAATACATATTTTTCCTTTGCATAACTTTTCTAAATATGAAATTCATTTGAATAACTTTGAAGAATGCACGAAACTGGGAGTTTTTAAATTTTCAAACTTTTAGTCATTTTGAGTATCTGTTTTTCACCGATTATTCATTCGTTTTAATTTCTTTTTATTCTTTGAAAATCTTGAAAATGAATGCAGTACGTCACTATGGAATAACTTTTTAAAATGAGCAAACTTTCTTCTCAGCATATTATCGAATCTGTCGCTGTTTGGAAGAAAAATGCAAAAATTTAATTTTTTGAAAAAAAATCTCGTGGCCACAAGCATGGTTTGGTCCGCATCTAACATACAGGATGTTTTCCTTACAGAAGTAGAAATTCGACAAAAAAGTTGGTAAGGAAGAATAAGCTGGGTTTATTGTGGAAACAGGTTCTTTTTATTTTAAATAAAATCAACATCATTTTGTTGGTTTGAAACTTCTTTGAAATTGTCTATCATATTGCAAAAGGGGACGACAAGCCTCACTAAGATCTAGAAAGGAGATTTGAATATCTGAATGAAGTCAAAACTCACAGAAGTTTGAATAAGAATCTTGTGTTTTTTTTTCAAAAACAAACTTCAAAATAGAAATATTTATAACTTTGAAGAAATTTTTTTGCTCTCACATCGGAAAAATATTTAAATGGATCCAGTCTTTTATTAACTTCATTCAATCTTCTATAGAGAGCACATTATAAATCAAAATTACGTTTGTTACTTTGTAACATAAATTACAAAATGTTTCTTCTTTCCTCATTAACTTTTCGTAACGGCCTAACTCGAAAGTATAGATGAAAGGAAACCCGAAGGACTGTAAGTTTTCTCACACAAAGTTATGAATTTATGCCCTCCGCCGCGTCGAGAGAGCAATGGAAAACTAAAAGAAGCAAAGAACATACAAAAATAAACAAGATTTATAGTTGGATTCCTTCACATCTTTATATCAAACTTTAATTATGATATAGCCGCGTTAAAGAAAATATAATTTTGTTTCAAGATTATAGGAACAATCATGGGAAATTGGAAGTGCTTCGGAATTTTCTAATTTATAATATGGAAATATTCCGCATAAAAAGCACATTATTTATGTTACAGCAGTTATCATATTTTTTGCAATTTAAACAAAATATGTTTTCAATATTTTCGATTTCAAATTTTAAATGATTTATCAATTAAACATTATAGTATAATTACGCATGAAGAAGCTAGGCTCATTTTGAGCCAAATATTCGGTTTCTTAAAGACGCAGAAAAATCTAGTCATAAAGATCATGAATTGAAACTTTACAAAAAAGTCACTAATTGGGTCTAATTACTGTCCTGAATTAGGACTCATTTCTACCCTTATTTCAGATCTAAATTCAAAACAATAAACAAACTCTCAATGTTTTAGTTGTGACGTAATGTCTAAGAAATGACAATTTACATTGCAAACTAAATTCAAAACACATTAGAAAATGTATGACTCAAAATAGGACTTTTCAAACAAGAGATGCATTGGAAATAAGTTTAACTTTTTTCTGTGTAGTAGTGAAAATGAATTATAAATATTGATCTTTAAAGATCATTTTTGTGAAGTTCATGTCTTTTAAGCCGTTGAAATTGTCGTGTTCCAATATTGTGAATCCTGATCCGTCGTTGATATGAACCGAAAACTTGTAATATATAACCAGAGAGGATGAACTGTTGACAGAAACTTTATGAGTTTCGCGTATGACATATGTTTCAATTTCACACCCACTTCTCAACGACTTCGACTTCTAGTCTTTGAAAACTCTTCTAGTTCTCAAACAGAACATCATAAAGAAGAGATGTAGAAACTAGAACATGAGGGTCATTGCGAAAAGGAAAATAAATCGTCCTTATATTAAACTTTTTTCAGATAAAAGGTTTACTTTACGTGCATGATCGTATTTCTTAGTTTACACTGAAGACTTCATTGAAGGAGAATTAATTTTTATTTTCATATTCCATTGCACAGCAATTCATCGCTGCCTCAATTATAAACCATTATCAAATGCTATTTCGAAAAATATGAAGTTGGGCTGATGTATTTTCTATATGGTCATGATAAAAGACTTCTTGTAAAATTCTTCTCGTAAAAGGAATCTGAGAGGATGCAAAAGGGGATTATGGTATGCTGGAGGAGTCTCAGAGGATGTGAAAGAGGATATTGAATTGTAAAAAGAGTCTGAGAAAAAGGCAATTGCGCCTGCGCTCTTTTACTTATTATTCATAGGGTCATAGGGCCTGGTATCACTGCTAATACTGTGATAAAAATTCTTCAAGAAATTCAATTTTCCAAATTCATATTTTTCTTTCCAACGATATCCAATGAATCAAAATCGATTTTTTTTGTTCAAAAATGATGTATATTATCAAAATCTACGTATAATTTTTTTTTAAATATAATCAAAGTTGAAAAAAATTACATGTGAAACGATTTTCGAGGAAAATATAAAATCGAAAAAAATATTTATTCTTATTTGATCCGGCTTTAAACGTAATTAATAAGGGGCATTATTTTATTTTATTATTATTTAGTTCCTCCAAATTTTGTGACCCTAGGTCAACTTGTTCTCGAGTTGTCATGCACATATATTTCTCAGAATCTTCGTTTTTGGACTCTCGAGGTCGAATTTTCTTCTTTATTTTGATAATACTGTCTGCTTTTTGCAGGCATAGGATTCTTTACAGAACCATTACATGTTTTTTTACCGAAAATCCTTGTACACTACCTTACCAACTATTTCTTACAAATCGGCTTAACGACTATTCTTACTCCTAGATGCTTGCGGCCATGCGCGTGGCTCCCGTTTCCTCTTACTACTGCCGACCTACAAATTGTAGCTATATACCGCAACACTACTACTATACTTCATTAGTCTCCTTCTTTAAGAGTCATTTTTTGGCTTTTCTCTACCCTGTGCAACCAGCTTTCTTTCTCTCTCTCTCTCTCTCTCTCTCTCAACTCTTCTAGCTTCTTCATCCATTCCTCACTCTGACCATTCTCATTCAGAATCTACGTTATTCTTTCTTCCATACTCTCCCCTCCCTATTCGTAACCTGCACACCTCTTTAACACATGCAGCTATAATTCCGGCTCATACCTATGTACTCTACACAGATTATCATCTTCATGCATCCAATACCTACATGCTCTTACCCCCTTTCCCATTCTGAAACTCACCACTCTATTCTATTCACCATCCTTTTCAATCTTTTTCAGCTATTTCGGATCCCTCTTCTTCTTAACCATCCTATACCAGCTGCTGTACCTTGACTCCCAGATTTTTCCCCGTCGTTCACCTCCTTGCCTTCCCTCATCTTTTCCTCTATTCTTTGCCATTATCTATCCCTCACTTGCATACCACATTCAAATCTCATTTTCACATGTCTCTTTCACTCAATACGAACGTCTCACGTGACCTCCCCTTCCTTTGTCCATAATCTCCCGGGCACGCGCTTGTGCGATCCTGGTTTCCCCATCTATTTTTATTTCCTCTTCAAAATTCTAGAATCATTTCAGTTGCCTGACCACCGTTTTCTCTCGTTCTATTTCTGGCATCAGCATACAATCCGGGCAGCTCCAACTCACTCCCATGAGTCATCTCAGAACTCTCCCATGCAAATTTCCCACATTCTCATGATCCTTCCTTTCTAAAATTTCCACTCGATAACTTAAGGCTGACCACCCCAACACTTCAAACATCCACATTATGTTCCTCCAGTCGTTCTTGAATCTCCTCTTTCCTATATCCAACACCTGTGCCATTACTTTATTCCAACATTCCAATCTCTTTCTCACCTGCAACTCGTTTTTTCCTTATACTTCGAACAAAAATTCTGGTTAGGAGAGCTCCTTCATCAACTACGCTACCTCTCTATTTATCTTCTATTTGTATTCTACTCTACGCTCCCTATTTCCAAAACACATCATCTCAGTCTTGCTCACATTCATCCTTGAATCTTTTCCTCTCACATACGCTTCGAATAGAACAGGAAATCGGAAAGGACTGAACGGGCATCCTTGCCTAAGTCCCTTTTCGTGATGAAGTTTCGAATAGCCCTTTCCTCCAATTTTTTCCGCGCTTTGTATACTCATGTATTTTGACGCGCTTATTACGGAAATTATAGTGAACGTCGACGCGAATTTGATTCTCAGTGTGAAAACAATAAAAAACTCAAGAAAGTAATGTTTTT
>JAUMHM010000001.1:7899524-7929933 GCA_032362435.1 Melikaiella ostensackeni | reverse complement strand
AAAGCCAATAACGAACATCAACATCCCTTACGAATTTTACTATTGAGGGTCAATACAATTTCCCCACCGATTATTATGGAAAATTCAAGTATCCCATTTTTTTAATAATTTATCTCTTTTGGTTGAAAATTCTGCTCTTTGGTTTGAATATTTATTTTCTTAGATGAAAATTCATCTTTTTGGTTGAAAATTCAACTATTTTGTTGATGACTGATAGAAAATTAATATTCTTGTTTGAAAATTCATCTTTTTTAGTTGCAAATTTAACGACTTGATTGAAAGTTGAACTCCTATGTGAAAAGTTCATTTTTTTAGTTAATGATTCATCATTTTAGTTGAGAATTCGTTTTTCGTTTGTTGAAAAATATTTTCCAGGCCCCCTCCTCCCCCCACAAAAAAGCCTTGTATAATTAATGGACGCTCCCTGAGCAGGATTTTAATTTTTTTAATAATCTTGAAAAAAAACTATCTTTTTCTATACTTAGATCTAATATTCACCAAATAGTTGGACTAAATAGTCTTATTGATTTTTGAAGCCTTTCCATATCTCATGTTACTTCGGTAACTACATCAAAACTGGGTTAGGCACACGCAAAGAAATAGATTCAGACAAAGATAACCGAACTCCCAAGAAATGTTACTCATTATTAATTACATAAAAAAATATTCTTTCATTATATAAAAAAAATTCTTCAACTTAAATTATACGTCCAAAAAATCTTCAAATCACAATAATTATCATCAATTTCTTATCTATGAAAATATCATTTATCTCAGTCCTCCAGCAACTAATAGTTAACAATTTAAAACAACTTTATAAAATTATTTTATCCCATTTAGATGGAATTCAAATATATGCTACTTGAATATTCGCGGTAAGAAATTAGTACTTTTAGTTTCCGTCAGAGAACAGCACCTCTCGGGCCGATATGAGCGTCTTTCGCGGTAATAATATGAAGCTCAATCACATAAAATTGTGCTCCTCAGGTAAAGGAATATTAAAGACCAAATTCATCAAGTACGCTATTAATAAACCAAATTTTGGACCTCACAGTCTTTCTATCCCTTCTAGCTCAGATTTATAAATACACTTTCACTGCCTTCCGAATTGTTCGAAAAGTTGTCGATTATTATATTCTCGATTAATTAAAAAATCGAAAGAATTATTTTCGTAATTCCCGCTCATATTTGACACTTGAGATTTGACGCAGTGGAAGAACAGATCAAAGAAGGCAGGGAAATGCAAGGCTGAAAACAATTCAGTTTGCTTTTTCGCATTCGTCGTCTAGCTTAAGTTTGTAACCAACTTCCAAAATGCTTGGTACTCATTAATTATCTTAAAGATTTGTGAAATTTAGTGGTTTTTAAACTGAGTGATTTGTCTGCAATTTTGTGATACAACTTTTCTTTTAGGTTGCTGTTGGTGTTGTTCGGCTTTACGACCGAGGTACAAAAGGCTCGTTGACAATATTTTCCCGGTTAATCCGCAGGTGAGTTTTTTGCTGTCATCGTTTTTAAGTTGTAGTTATCGGATTTCTTGTCTCTCATCACTCTGATTATCAACAATTATTCCTGTGATTATGCATTTTTTTATAGAAAATGATCAAAGATGAAAAACTCTTGTCACTTTTTTTATTGATAATATTGTTTTTTTCAGAAACTAACGTAGTCTTGAAGTTTCCGGTAAAGGCCTTGGATGTCAGAAGTCTAAAAATAGAAGTGCTATAGGCTTAGGGTTTGGCAAAAATTAACAAAGTGCTGTTGAAAGTTTCATTTGGAAATTTTCACTTTCAAAGTTTCAAAATGCGAAATTTATGATCAATGAAATTTTTAACGAAGCTAAAATGTTAATTTTTCACCAAATGGTTTAATTCTCTCTCAAAATATTGAATTTTAAGCCGAAAAGACGAATTTTCTACAAAACAGTTGAATTTTCAACCCAGAAATATGATTTTTCAACAGAAAAGTTACTTTTCTACCAAACAGTTAAATTTTTCAAAAAATAGTTTAATTTTCAACCAAATAGTTGAATTTCTTACTAGAACAATTTTATTTTCTACCAAAAATGTGAGTTTTCTACAAAAAAGTTAATTTGCAAGCAAATAGTTCAATTTTCAACTAAAGTCATGAATCTTTATCCAAAAAGATGAGTTCTGAACAAAACGTGTAATAGTTGCTATTTCAGCCAAAAAAGTTTCTAATTTTAGATAAAAAACGGTTGTTCAATCACAGAAGACTAATTTGAAAAAAGTTGAATCTACCAGAAAAGTTCAAATTTGCAGTAGGAAGATAACTTTCTACGAAAAAAATAAGAATTTTGAAACAGATGAATGTCCAACAAAGAAAGATCAATCTTCAATTAAAAATATCAATTTTCAACCAAATCTGGAATAGTTACATTTTCAGTTAAAAACATTAATTGTCAACAAAGAAAGAGAACTTCTCAACAAAATAGTTCAATTTTCAACCAAAGAGATGAAATTTCGACTAAAATGATGAATCTTCAACTGAAAAAAATAATAATTTTTTGCAAAGTAGTTTAACTTTAAACAAAAATAGTTGATTTTTCAACCAAAAAGATGAATTCTCAACGAAACATTTAATAATTGATAATTCAGTCAATTAAGTTTTTAATTTAAAATCAAAAACAGTTGAATTCAACCACAAAAGATTAATTTAAAAAAAAATCGTTGGTAGAAGATTCAACTGTTTTCGTGAAAATTTAATTTTGTTGACGTTTGAAAATTAATTTTTATAACTGAAAATTTATGTTTTTCATTTTTGCTTAAAAATGATCGTTTTTAGATGAAAATTCAACTATTTAGTTGAAAAATCATGTATTTTGTTGTAATTTTGTAATTTTTTTCTAGAAAATTAATCTTGTTGATTGAAAATTCAACTACTTGGTTGAAGGTTGAACTGCTTTGTTGAAGATTTATTTTATTAGTTAAAGATCCATCTTCTTAGTTGAAAATGTATCTACTTTGTAGAAAATTCGTTATTTTTTTAGTTGAAGATCAATTGTTTTCAGTTTAAAATTCAACTATTGGGTTGAGCACTAATCAAGAAGAAAACATTTCAAATAACTAGTTGAATCCTCAAGCAAAACAGATTAACTTTCAACCAATCAGTTGCATTTTAACCAAAAAAAGAAAAAAATTTCTACCAAAAGAGATAAATTTTCAAACCAAAAACACGAATTTCACTCAAGACATGAAAAATATTTCGAGCAAATTGTGGAATTTTCAAGCCAAAAAGACGAATTTTCTACAATACACTTGAATTTTTAACCCAAAAATATGAATCTTTAACAAAAAAGTTA
The DNA here is from genome assembly GCA_032362435.1 of Melikaiella ostensackeni. Taxonomy (NCBI): domain Eukaryota; kingdom Metazoa; phylum Arthropoda; class Insecta; order Hymenoptera; family Cynipidae; genus Melikaiella; species Melikaiella ostensackeni. The sequence goes on along the minus strand of JAUMHM010000001.1, from coordinate 7,926,611 downwards.
ATTTTCAATCAAACACTTTAATTTTCATCCAAACAGATGAATTTTCAACAAAATAGTTGAATCCTCAACCAAAAAAGATTATTTTCTACCAAACGCGGTTTCATTCTTAACCAAGGAAGATGAAATTTCTACCAAGAGAGATGAATTTTTAAACCAAAAAAAGACGATTTTTCAGTAAAATGTATATGGATTTCCAACTAAAAAAGATCAGTTTGCAACCAAAAATGGAATAGTTTAATTTTCATTTTAAAAAATTGAGTTTCATAAAAAAACGAAATTCTAACAAAATAGTTAAATTTTTCACCAAAAATTTGAATTTTTAGCTCAAATGATGAATCTCCAATCAAAAAAATGAATTTTTAATAAAGCTGTTCCACTTCCAACCATGTAGTTGAATTTTCAACCAAACTGTTGAAATTTTAAGCCAAAAATACGAATTTTGTACAAAAAAGTGGAATTTTTAACCCGAAAGTTAGATATCTACAAGCACTAAAAAAACATTATTTGAAATAAACTCACGTAATTGTGTGCATATTCCGATTTTTTATGTCAATTACTTAAAATTTAACCATACACAAGTGGATAATTTATTTCTGTTATTCAAGTGTTATGTAATTCTTTGAATTTGGAAGGATTTAGGGTCGATTGCTTTAGAAAATGCAGTACTTAATACTTGAATGACTCCTTATTGAGAAAAATTATACCTGGAAAATCTAGAAATCCCTGGGAAAAATCTGGAATTGTCAAGGAATTTTTTTCCAGGATTTGAGTAGACACCCTGATAAAGTCCAACAGTTCAGTATGAACAAAAGTATACTTCAGTACAAACTCATCTCTGGTACGAAATTCTGAAGCATAAATTTTTTTTTGAGAGAGAAAGAGGAGATGGAAATGCATTTATTCACGCACAGACTGTTGGACTCAACCGAAATAATACCCACTAAAATAATTCTATACAAACTTGAGAAAAAAACATTAATCTAGACTCAGAAATAATTGCGAATGGATCAAATAAAATGAAATGGAAAAGAAACATACAAAATCGATTAACGAATGACGAATGAAAACAAAGCCCTTTTTACAAAAATAACATATATGAAGTGAATCATTAGCATTATTATTGGGAATTACAAATGAGTCTTTTTTTAGGATGGCCTGGTCAAAAACAACATGGAAAAACTCACATTCTACTCCCTCAGTAGTCCCGAAAAACTGGACAGAATTGGAGAATACCTGTTCCAACGCGCTTCTAGAGACATTTACAGGTATTATTCCCATTGTCCTCAATTTCTCTTTTTGAAAGACAATGCCAAAATCACCCTGTATAAAAAAATTCGCCAATGGAAATCAATTGATTTTTATCGGACATTTTGAAATTTAAAATTGCAATCGGCTATTTTAGAATTTTGTCTTTAAAATATTTCCCAAAGTACACAAATTTGGCTTTTCGTAAAATACTCTAGCTATTGGGACGAATGCGTTACTTTATTTACACGGAATGAATGTTCAGTTTTCAACTCAGAAACGTTGATAATTTAATTTTTTTTTTTTTTTTTTAATTTTCGAATTAATGGAACGTAAAATAACTACGACGAAATTCAAAACAATTGCAGGGTTCGCAGTCTGTCCCCTTTTTTCTCTCTATTTTTCCCAAAATCCTCTATAATCCCTACATTTTATAATATTGACCACTTCCACCCTCTTTTTTGAATCTGCTATTAATTTTTCAAATAGAAATCTATAATATTTAAAAATGCGCGCCACAATCTATACTTGTGCAGCTATATGAGCAATCTGCATCTTACAAAAATATAAAATTTAGAGAAATTTCAATTTTAAACTATTCAAATTTAAAGACCTTTACCAAATAATTCTTTAAACTCGCAGTTTGAGAAAGACTTAGAAGCTTCTAAATTTAGAAGCCTTTAAACTTAAAAACTTTTAAATTTAAATGAATGTTAATAATCTCTAGGCTCACCTTAAATAATATTTCTTTGTCTGAGCTAGCCCTGAGTGTCTCAATTTCGAAACTTTAAATTCAACTGTTGCAATGCATATAAATGTCTAATATCCACATAATAATGTTTTTAATTTTTATAAAAACAACTTTCTTGAGGATCCAAAGGCTGAAAAACTACCAGATTTGAAAGCCTTTCATTTCAACAACCTTATAATTTGAAAAATTTCGAACTAAAAAGTATAAAAATTGAAAAACGAAATTTAGAACCCATCAATTAATTCAGGAGCTTTTAAATTCCAAAGGCTCCAGTTGAAAAAGAAAAAGTTACAAATTCAGAGCTCGTTGATCAATAAAAAATTGAGAAACTCTCAAATTTAACATTTTGAATTTGAAAGGATTCACATCTTACAAAAATTAGAAAAATTGGAGGAAATTCAATTTGAAACTACTCGAATTTAAAGACTCTTATGAAAGAATTCTTTAAACTACCAATTTGAGAAAGATTATTAAAACTTCTAAATTTGAATGAATCTTCTGGAAATTAAAAAATTTGCAACTTGAAAAAGTACCCAATTTGAAATCCTGTGCGACTCAATCATGCATGTACCTTAAAATTTGAAAGATTTATAACATAGAAGTTTAAAAATTGAAAAGCCAAAAGAACCCAACTCCAGTTTAAAAAGAAACTTACAAATTTAACTATTGAAAAATGTAGAAGCTTTTCAATAAAAAATTTTGAATTTGAAAGGATCCACATCTTAAAAAAGTAGAAAATAGAGGAAATTCAATTTGATATTATTCAAATTCTAAGACCTTTGCCAAATAATTCTTTGAACTCGCGTCTTGAGAAAGATTTAAAAGCTTCTAAATTTAGAAGCCGTTAAAGTTTTTAATTTTTTTTTAAGGTGACTTTCTCAAGGATACAAAGGCTAAAATACTACCAAGTTTAAAAGACTTTGATTCATTTGCCTTAAAATTTGAAAAAATGTTGAAATAAAAAGTTTAACAATTGAAAAGCAAAATTTTGAACCCATCAATTGATTCAGAAGCTTTCAGATTCCAAAGGCTTCAAATGAAAAATCAAAAACTTTGAAGTTATATAATCAATTTTTAAAAAATGGGAAACTCCTAAATTCAAAATTTTGAATTTGAAAGGGTAGGCCATGAGCATGCATGATTTTTAATAGAAAAAAATGTTTTGAACACAAAATTACAAATGAAGAGTATCAGTACAGAACTTGATACCTTGCCAAGATTTTGATCGAAAATGGGTTTATTGCTTTTAAAAAATCTTAAAAAATCAAATACACATTGTGGTAAAGAGATTTTTTCGAAATATCATTTTCGTATACAATAATTTTTTTTAATTTTGATAAAATTTTAACTTAGTAATAATTTTTTCAACCTTTTAGCATTGCTATTTCTTCAAATTATCGTTTATTGAAAAAAAAATGTATATTTTTTCTCATTTTTTTCGGATTTTGTAGAAAAAAAATTTCTGTTATACTGTGATATTGCAATCTTCAAATTTGATTTTCTCGGAACAGAATAATTTTTTAAATCAAACATTTTTTATTCTCATTCAGCTTCCCCATATCTCGGGACCAAGTTGCTATTTTTGCAAAAACTTAAAAATTCTATTTTTAATCGCTATGAACAGCCAATTTTGAAAACCCATGAAATTTTAGTCTCGAAATTCTCCGTCGATTTTCTCGGAGTTGGCTAACTTTTTTACATCAAACTTTGTGTACTCGCATTCAGAAATTTAATATCTCGGTAGGGTGTTTTTTTAAACTTTTCTTTAATACTTTTTAAATTTTCGACAAATATTTGATATAAAGAATCAAGCGATACATTCGTTCTTCATTTTGAAAAATGGAAAAATGAAGAGAGAAACAATTTCCCCTTTTTTTCAAAGAAAAATTCCCATATTTTCCCTAAAATTGAACGGCTGAACTACTGTGACCCCTGCAGTTGGATTCAATTAAGGTCAATCGAATATTTGCAATAAACTACGCTTGTCAATTCAGAACTACCGTCGATAAAATACAATTGGAAGTAATTCAACGGGAACGCTGTGAATTAGCTTTTACCAAGATGTCGCATTTAAAGTTTACAATCCAAATTGCATTCAATTGATTGCAGTGGAATCTTTTTTTACAGTGGCAAATTACTTAAACTAATATTGTTCAAAGCACCCTCCTAAATCAAGTAAGCGTCGTTTTCACAGACGGCGGAATGGCTTCGTCATCATCGCGATGGAGGCGATGGACCAGCTGCTGGTGGCATGTCACGCACAAACCTTGAACCTCTTCGTCGAGAGTTTTTTGAAAATGGTCCAAAAACTCCTAGAGTCGACAGATCCTCAGTTGCAAATTCTAGCGACGCAGTCCGTAAGTTCCCCTGGCATTTAAAGCATGAAATAATGTTCTTTAGACTTCACTCCAGTCCTCTAAATTTTCCAAAAGCGATTCTCTAACAGAATATTTAGCAATCGCTTCATTTGGGTTGCGCTACTGGTGTGCGTTTGTTTTACTGAGATTCATTATTACTCTTTTAATACAGTTGCACAAATTTCTTTCTATTTCCAGTTTGTTAAATTTGCCAACATCGAAGAGGACACGCCGTCTTATCACACACGTTACGATTTCTTTGTATCAAAGTTCTCTGCAATGTGCCACTCCAACCACGACGACTCCTCCATTCGCAAGCAGATTCGACTTGCTGGAATTCAGGGGCTGCAAGTAAGGCTTGTCTAATTCCTCTTTCAATTAGGCCAGACACCGAAAAATCAGAGCAGATGTCATCACTCCTCTTGGCTCCGTAGTGCGCATGTTTTCTATAATTCTGTATTGTTCATGGCGATCATTTATTAGCTAAACTTAGCGCATGCGTGAAAAAATGACATCTACTGCACATGTCCGAAATTTCAGCGAATAGCTTGGTCGCCATGAATAATAGAAAATGCTAGAAAACGTGCACCCTGCGGTACCAAAAGGAATGGTAACATCTGTTTTGTGTGTCCATCTTAATTATTATGAAGCAGCTTCAGTGGCGTAACCAAGAGGAGGTTTTGGGTGTTAGACCCCCCCCCCCCTTGAGGATGCTAGAGGTATATTTACTTACTTTTAGTAAACTTTCTCATTTCTCCGTTTATCCGATATACCTTTCTAAGTACTTCCCCGTCCACTGCTCGCCCCAATGCAAATTTTCCCTAACCCTCATAAAAACATTCATTTTTGAAAGAAAAAATGTAAAGTGAAATAATATAAACTTTGAGTCCGAAAATATTTCTATAGGAAATATTGAACTAATAAAACCGCAATCAAAATTAGCATTTCGAAACTATACTGCTAAACAGAAATTTCTCATTAACACAAGATTAAGTAGAGTAGAAACTGTAGGTAATTTATGGTACTCATCATAAAATGAGATTCGTTCCCATTTTGACAAATGAGTTTCTCGGGACATGTTTTAATTGAATAAATTATATGCGTAAGGAAAAAAGTGTTCAGTTTTCTTGCAAATCTAAACACTTTCCCCACTGCCAGCACCGCAGCTGTATAATTCCAGCTCTCACAGAAATTACAAACTGGGAGGATAGGGAATCTTCATCTCTAACTGCTCAACTCTTCTGTGCTATTAAAGATACAAATTTGTCATTTACATATTTATATTGTGCTTGAAAAAAGTCGTTTCTTTCAGCGTTATTTTATGCAAAGTTTTGCAGTAACCAACCCTTGAATTATTGGAAGTAGTTGAAATAGCCGATGAAATTGTTGATGAAATTATTTATAGGCACTGTCTAGTATTGCGGAAATCTCCGTAATACTAGCCCTGGACGAGATGGAAATGGATAGTCTTGTGGAAAATTCCATATTAGTAGACAGTACCCTGATAGCACGGAACATCCCGCAAACACATTGGGAACCTTCCAGCCACGTCCCCGAAACGTCTAAAATGTCCACCCCTTTGGAATATCCCAGGAACGTCCCACTGGGACCTAAAAGGGACTTACTGTTATTGTTATTTTTATGAAGCCTCTTATTAATTTATTCGATCTTTCCTGTAGGGTGTTGTGAGGAAAACTCTTTCTGACGATCTGGTGGAAAACATCTGGGAACCTGTCCACATGGACAAGATCGTTCCTTCATTGCTCTACAACATGCAGAATGCAAGACATTCTGATAAACCTGATGCAACACCGGAAAGTCCAACGGAGGAAAGATCCGATCCACCTCAGTTTGCAGAAACCTGCATGCGGGAACTTGTAGGTCGCGCGTCCTTTGGCCATATCCGATGTGTGATCAAGCCTGTTCTAAGGTATCTAGATCATTCAAACTTGAAATATATGCTTAAACCTAAATGGTTATCCATCTACAATTTACTAATAGAGCAAATTTCCAGGCATTTGGATAATCATACTCTATGGGTTCCCAATTACTTCGCAATCCACACTTTCAGGATAATAATGTTCTCTATCCAGGTACGTTTCTACTCCTTTCACCAATCTTTTTTTAGTCTAATCTTCTTAGTAATTGGTAATTGGCAAGCTACGCAGGGTTGATGATAAAGGTCATGGTCTCTGACACAATGAAGTGGTCTAGGACGAATATGTCAAACTAGAATCACTAAAACTTTACTAATCCCTCTTCTTACTCTAGTCGCAGTATTCCTACACAGTCGTTGAAGCTCTAATGACTCACCTCGACGATCACTGTCAGTCTTCTCCGAAAATACGAACCAGTATTGCAGACACCTTGTCGAAGATCATCTCTATCGCAGCCGGTGAAAGCGTAGGTCCTTCTGTCCTGGAAATTATAAACTCCCTCCTTTCTCACCTCCGGGTGAGTGTGACCAGGAACCAGGTTTCTACAAGCGATGAACAGCAATATCAAGAGGCGCTGATCAACGCACTCGGAGAGTTTGCGAATCATCTTCCCGATTACCAGAAGATCGAGATCATGATGTTCATCATGGGCAAGGTTTCCTACAGTCAACCGGATCGGATAAGTTCCCTCGGAAAGGGAGATGTCCTGCTCCAGAGCATACTACTCAAGTCCCTTTTAAAGGTCGCCACAAAGTATCAGACCATCCATCTGAACACAACATTCCCACCTAGTTTCCTGCAGCCTCTCCTGAGAATGTCGCTCGCTTCAGACGCCGAGATGCGGCTCCTAGTGCAGAAGATTTTCCATACGCTGATCGATCGACACCGCAACATCGCCAAGTTGGCCAAACCGACGTGAGTATAATTTACCTTTTGGGTCTAATTAAGTAAAACCTCTAGTTATCACGAGAAATTTTCAGAGTCAACGTCGTGGATCTGGACTTGATGATCGAGAAAGCCTCGAGACCCGACGTCATATTTATTCGAAAACACGGTCCCGAAATCTACATGGCTCTCTACGAATCCCTCGAAATGTCGAACAACTCTGTAGAAAATGTTGAATCCATTTACACGACCCTCGCCCTACTGGCGGTGGAACTCGCTTCCGAGGAAACAGTTCTTGAACTCCTGCGGCTAGTCTTGAGCCTTCAAGACCTGGCACTCACAAGTGGACAAATCACGATGGCGCTGAAATTCAATCTTCACTCGATCGTGATTTCTCTACTGGTTTTGATGTCCTACGTCTGCAATATAAGTTCACTGATGGACTACGCATCAAAGGTCAGTTTTTTGGTAATTCATCACTTGCTGATTCTATGAACAATTTCACAATGGACGTTTTTTTTTTTTCTTGATAACAGATTGTTGAAGCGAGGTTGAAGGAATCACTTCACTTGTTGCCGGATCTGCGGTCCCAGTACGATACCAACTTACCATCCAAAATTTCTCCAGCTCTCTTGGTGGACCAAACTATCGTGAGCGAATGTCTCAAGGCAGTTGGTCTTGAAACTGGAAAACTTCATCAGGGTTCTGGGTACAGTGGTAGCTCCATGCAGCACAGACACTCGTGGGTGGACAGCGCAGGAAGAAGTTCGTTAGTGGATATTAACAGCGGAGCGAATGAACTCGATAGCGGTGGATCTTCTCCTGGAGTGCAAAAGGTATATATAGTTGATTCATAAAAATTTGCATTTTTTATTTTTTCAAACCCTACCCCTCCCCCCAAATTTCTTCCTTTTGGTGAAAATACACTGCTATAAATTTTCTTTTATTTTTAAAAATTGTTTAGAGGTTCCGTTGGGCCGTTTTAGGTCTGAAAATGAATTTTCTTAGTTTAAGATTTTTTCAAATACTAATTTAAGGCTAAAAATTATTTCACCCCTATAAAGTATTTGTTATTTATTGAAGAATAAGCTTTAAATTTTATGAAACAGAAAACAAAATTTTGAAGATATTATCAGGCTTGGAATACGAAAATTTGTCATTTTATGATAATTAATGGTCTGAAATGGCCCCCTAAATATTTTTTTCCTGGAATAATATTCACAGGATTTCTCATACAATATAAAGATAATATTCTCTATAATAAATAATTTTAAAATATTTATACCGGCTAAAGAACAAATATTTAGAATTTCGAAACACTCAAAAAATATACAAATTTTTTATAGTTTAAACATTCCTATAGTACTATAAAGTGTATTTCAGATCTTTGAATTTTATTCAATTCCTTTAAATTCTTTTGAATTCACGCTGAATTCTTCGGAATTTCCATGAAATCCACTCAATCAGTGGATCTTTTTTGAATTTTCATTTTTTTGAATTCACCCTACAGGCTTTTAAATTCACCTTCAATTCTCGTGAATTTTATCAGATTTCTATTCACTCCCGTTCATCTGAATTCAATGGAATTTTTTTGAATTCTAAAAATTTCGTTGCATTCAATTGAATTATTATTTTAAATTCACCCTGAATTCTTTTTAATTCATTTTGGGCTCATATGAATTTCATCGAATTCTGTGGAATTATTCTAAATTTACTCCAGTTTCACTAAAAGCAGTGGAATATTTTGGATTTTTTGCTCTTCGTGTGAATTCATTTGGAATTTACCCTGAATTTTTATTAATTTTATCCTGAATTCTTTTAAATTCTCTTAAATCCTTTTAAATTCTCTTGAATTTTCTTATTTACCCTGAATTCTTTTGAATTCAGTTGAACTCATCTAAATTCACTCAATTCTACTCTATACAATGCATTTTTTGATTTCTGTTTAGTTTTTTTTTAATTCACCGTGAAGTCTTTCAAATTGAATTCTTAGGCATTTTATCAAATTCTTGCGCATTCCCTTGAATTTTTCTAAATTCACTCCAGTTCATATTTTTCAATTGTTTTCAACTCACTTAAATTCTGTTGAATTTTCCCTGAATTCTGTTCCAGTCCATTTTAATGAATATAATGGAAACTGTTTGATTCTTTAAATTTTGTTCAATTCACTCTAATTCTTATGATTTTTATCAAAGTCTCCTGAATTCCCTTGAATTCTTCTCAATTGGCTCCTATTGTACTGAAATCGATGGAATTTTTTTAATTCTTTCCAATTCATTTGAATTCTTTTGAATTTAACGTGAATTGTTTTGAATTCACTCTGAATTCTTATTAAATTAAATGGCGACCCTGGCAATTCTGCATTTTTATAAATTTCGATGAGTTTTGCTCGTACAGATTTCATTGAATTTCAATTGCTAAAAATAATACTTGATATGAATAAGAATACGAGGTGTGTCTTGGGCACTAGGGTAAAATTAGATACATTACATGTAAGAATGGTAACTAAATTAAAATAATACAAGCAAAAAAAGCTTAAAAATTGAACTCTGTTGCTTGTATTATTTTTATTCTATTATAATTTTTATATATATTGTATATAATTCTACCCTATCGCACAAGGCACACCTCCTATTCTAATTAATGTCAAGTCTGATTTTCATCAATTGAAAATTTTATTAAATCGGTGAGCAAAAGTATGTATTTCGAAATTAAAATTTTTTTTCTGTCACCCGATATGAATATTTTAAAATTATTTATTATGGAGAATATCCTCTTTATTTTGTAGAAGAAATCTTGTGTAATTATTTCTGGAGAAAAAATGTTTAGGTGTCATTTCAGATCACCAATTATAATGAAATTACAAATTTTCGTATTCTAAGCCCGATAATATCTTCAAAAAAAATTATTGCAGTATTTTTTCACCAAAAGTAAGAATTGTAGGGTGTCGCGTTTGCAAAATTTAAAAATTAACATTTTCACTGGGCACCCTAGTAAACAATAAAATTAACAAAAATCCCTAATTTTTAGAAATTGCCTGGAGAGGAGTTGACATTCGAAAGCATGAAGCGAATCTTGACGGAAAATAGCAACGCTCAAGTGATTGAAGAAGAAAGGCGAGTGCAGATTTCGCAACTCTTCCAGAGTGCGGCCTTCGAAGATCTTGTTATCAAAACACAACCAAAGGTATTTATTCTTTTGATTAAATGAATTCTGATATGTAATTGTGATTTCTGTAACAAAAAAATATTCTCTTTTCAGCACGACATTTTACAGAATAAACTTTCGGAGATATTTAATTCCTTAACGTTAGAACCGAGAAATAATTCAGTGCCGGGAGGTACACCATCTGACACCAAGCCTTCACAAATACCGGCGTACGAAATTCACTTTCCAGAATTATTCGTTTATTAGATTTCCTTAGTGTTTTTTTCCTCGTCAGGATTATTGATGTAGAATAAGAAACGAGTCGTTAGCAATGCGATGAATTGACAGTTCTTTTTATATATTTGGATGTGAACTACAGTTAGATTTCTGTAAATAACCTGTGTTTCGCACATTTTGTTGTAAAGACTCGAATATAATTTTTGGTACATAAATGTAAATTTTTGTTAATGTTTATTTTTGTTTGAGAAGGAAACAAAGCAAAGCAAAGAAAATGTTAATAGATAGGTTGAGGAAATTGCAAAATGTGTTGTTCTGTTTAAGGTGTTGTTTAATTGTAAGAAATATTATTATTGTAATTACGGTTAAATGTTTAGACGTTTCTTTTTAATAAAAGGTATTTTTATTATCTTTCTGAGAATCAGTTATCATTCCCGCTTTTATTCCTAAGAAAAAATTAACGATTGAACGAAAGCTTTAATGAAGGAAAACAAGTTTAAAAGTGGTTGTGAATTCGTTAAGAAATCATTTTTTGAACACTGGAATTTTGCTCCGTGAAAAGGCACCCCGACGCTTGCTAATGTAACATTAATTTATAATCTATATATATTAAAATGTTTTATGAAGCATTTCCAGTGATGGGAAGTAACTAGTTTCTTTCAACTATTTACTTTTTTTGGTAACGAAGTTACTTTTGTGAATAAGTAACGAATTGGTAACTACGAGTCATTTTTTTCAGTAACAGTAATTATAAAAATCGTTACTTCTTTGGTTAATTTCGAAACGTAGCTCATAAGTCTTTTTACGACAATGAATAAATCTTATTGCTTTTGCAACTATTTTTTTCATTTTCTCTATTCAAATTGTTGCTAAAAATAAGCGTTAATTATTTTCCTTAGAAGCAGAAGTAAGGGGAATAAATAAAGTAAATCTCCCAGAAGTGGGAGTCGGAACTAGGTAAATCTGAAAAAGAAACTTTTAGAAAGGAACAAATTCATTTCCAGAGCCATGGAGATTTATAGCCCAATATAGGAAAATTGGAATTTTTCTTCCACACTGGAATTCGACATTTTCTAAAATCTATATAAACACTTTTAGAAAGAAAAAATAATAATTTCAGAGTTGAATATTCATTTTTTTTTAAATTAATTTTTTAAACTAGAAATTTAACTATGCCAGTTGAAGATTCATCATTTTAATTGAAAATTTATCTTTTTGACAGGAAATCCAACTATTATTGGTTGAGAGTTCATCTTTTTTGGTTAAAAATTTCATTACTCGGATGAAAATTCAACTGCTTTGTAGCAAATTCACCCTTTTGGCTTGAAATTTCAACAATCTGGTTGATTTTTTTCTCTCTCTTGGCTGAAAATTCAACTCATTTGTTGTAAATTCATTTTTTGATGAAATTCAACTGTTTTTATCTAAAACTAAAATATTTCTGGGTTGAAATATCAACTATTACATTTTTCGTTGAGAATTCATTTTTTTTCGTTAAAAATCAATTTTTTCACTTGAAAATTTAACTATTTCATTTTTGGTTGAAAATTTAACTGTTTTGTTAAAAAACCATTTTTTTAGTTGAATATTAATTTTTTAAACTTGAAATTTAACTATTCCATTTTTGGTTTAAAATTGAATTGTTTTGTTCAAAACTCATTTTTTTTAGTTAAATACATATTAATTTTTTAACTTAAAATTTAACTATTCCATTTTTGGTTCGAAATTGATATTGTTTAGTTAAAGATTCAACAATTTGGTTGGAAATTTCTCTCTTTTAAATGAAAATTCATGTATTATTTTGTTGAAAATTTGTCTTTATTGATAAAAAAAAATCTTCTTAGTTAAAAATTTATCTTTTTCGTTAAAAATACAACTACTTGGTTGAAAGTTGAACTCTTCTATTGAAAATTAATTTTTTAGTTGAAGATTCATAATTTTAGTTGAATATTGATCTCTTTGGTCGAAAATGTAACTATTTTGTTGAAAATTCTTTTTTTTTAACATTAATTTTTCAACTGGAAATTTAATTATTTCATTTTTCCTTAAAAATTTACCTTTTTTGGTTGGAAATTCTACTGTTTGTTGAAAAACCATGTATTTTGTTGAAAACTCCTCTCTTTTGGTAGAAAATTAATCTTTTTAATTGAAAATTCTTCTTTTTTAGTTGCAAATTTTAACGGCTTGGTTGAAAGTTGAACTCCTGTCTTAAAAATTAATTTTTTAGTTGATAATTCATCAGTTCAGTTGAAAATTCGTCTCTGGTTGAAAATTTATCTATTGTTATGAAAATTCGTTTTTTTCCTCTTGCGAATCCAACTATTTGTTGAAAAATCATGTATTTTGTTGAAAACTCCTCTCTTTTGATAGAAAATTAATCTTTTTATTTAAAAATTAATCTTTTTCAGTTGCAAACTTGAAGACTTGGTTGAAAGTTGAACTCCTCTCTCAAAAATTCATTTTTTAGTTGATGAATCATCATTTTAGTTGAAAATTCGTCTCTTTGATTGAATAATTACCTATTTTTAAAAATTTATTTTATTTTTTCTGTTGAAAATCCAACTATTTGTTGAAAATTCATGTATTTTGTTGGAGATAGCTTATTTTGTAGAAAATTAATCTTTTCAAAATTGATATTTTTTGGTTGAAAAATTCAACTGTTTTAGTTGAAACTTCATCTTTTTGGTTGGAAATGTAACTAGTTTGTTGAAAATTCATTTTGTAGTTGGCTAAGCATTAATTTTTTAACTGAAAATTTAATTATTCCATTTTTGGTTGAGGATTGATCTTTTCTGGTTGAAAATTCAACTGTTTGGTTTGAAAATTTACCTTTTTTAGATGAAAATTCAACTATTTTGTTGAAAACTCATGCATTTTGTTGAAAACTCCTCTCTTTTGGTAGAAAATAACTCTTCTTCTTTAAAAATTCAACGTTTTCAGTTGCAAGTTTGACGACTTATTTGAAAGTCATACTCCTTTGTTAAAAATTCATTTTTTAGTGGATGATTCATCATTTTAGTTGAAAATTCGTCTCTTTGGTTGAAAATTTAACTATTTTTTTGGAAATTCGTTTTTCTCTTTTTGTTTGAAATTCAATATCAATAACTAATTCCTTTCAAAAAGAAGCCCACCCATCACTGAGTAGTTCGTAAACGTAACGGAATTACAAAAAAGATTTCAACTTGGAATGTTTAAATTTAAATTTCCCACGCCGAAAAAGCGTTTATCGAACGCCGACGCGCGAAACCGGAAGTAACAAGAGACCCGTGGCGCCTCTGTCGGTCACTTTGCCAGTCGCAATTTCTTTCCCGAGGGACCCACATTTTTTGGCGCACCGCGTTTCGGTTGCATCAATATTCGAGGTATTTTTGCACTTCATAAACTTTTTATTGCTATTTTTGCAAGAGATCTTCGCGCGCTTTTATTTCCTTATCATTTTAGTTGATCAATCTTTGCTGATTTCGCAGAAAAGTACGCAGTCATGGGCGTGGATGTTGAAGTGCTCTCACCTGGAGATGGTAATTATTCTCGTGGTTTACTATACAAATCGCTATTTTCGTCCTCCACTCTCATCCCCTCTTCTAATTTCCTGAGCCTATTTTACATCTTTCCAAATTTAAGCTGAGAGGCCCCCCCCTAAAATTTCACTTTCACCTTTTAAGGCTTTTTTCCGTGTCACTTTGGCGGCCGCTTTACTGTTTCGAAATTTTTTTCCACTTTTAAATACTCTTGTAATTTGCAGACTTATGCTGTAATTAGCGAATTTTTTTTGAGTTCCATTTTCTAAACGAAATGCTATTTCCGTATAGTGGCACCATTGTTTATATTTTTGGGGGATTTTGTCATAATTTGTGAAGTTTAGAAAAAGTGAAGGGTGTGAAATATGAATTAGATTGGATATAAAAGGGAAAACTTTTTTTAAAATGAAAATTTAGTTGAATGTTTTTAATTTAAAATATAGTTATTGTTATTATTATACCGAAAATAGTGAAGTAACTGAGAATCTTTATCAAAATCAGTGTTAACCCTGTTTAGTTATAAATATTCGTGAGTTTGCTGTTTTCTCTTTTCTGTGAAATGGATTTTCAAGCTTCGTTCGTTTAGAATTTTGCTTTTCGGCTGTTTGGAAATTCACTCAAATTCTCCTTATTTATATAAAGCAGTGTATAACATTTTTTTACAAAATTCTTGAAATATTATCGTAATTCTTCAAAACCCTTAAATTTTAGTTTAATTAATTTTAATTTTAAAGTGAGCTAAAAAACATTTTAAAATGTTACGTTTTATTATCATTATTTTATGAATCCCTTTTACATTGCTTTCTATTTACTGTTTCTAAATCATTTTTTTGTTCGTTTTGATTTTTTTCGGTAGGTAGTTCAAAATTGGACAATTTTGTAATAAAACCTTCAAAATGTAATAATTTCAAATCGGAAGCGTTTCACTTTAAATAATTTTGCATCACGACTGTTCTAAATTTTAAATCTGTGGGAGATTTTGAATTGAAATCGGTCAAAATTCAATAATTTCAAGTTGAAGCTTCAAAAATTGGACAATTTTAAATATTAAAGTTCCTTAACAACTTTATTTCAACTTGGAAGCCTCAGTGAAAGAGTTAAAAATGGAAAGCGTTCCAAATCGGAAAGTTTATCATTCAAATTTTCAAAATTACTCATTATAAAATTTCAAGCATTCAAAGTTAAATAATTTCAAATTGAAAACGTTTGACATTAAACAATTTTGAATCAAGAGTGTTCTAAATTTTAAGTCTATAAGAGATTTTAAATGGAAATCGTCCAAAATTGAACAATTTTCTTTAAAAAAAAAACTTTCCAAATTGGACAAAAATGAAATTTTAGAGGATGAACAAAAAATGTTTTCTGCGATAGGTTTTCGAATCTCAAATTTTGATAAGGACCAAAAATATAATTATTTGTATACTTCATGATAGAAAATGTACTCAAAATTATAGAAGTATGTTTTTTACATAGTATTTGAAATATCGATATTCTTCAAAACCCTTCAATTTAAATTTAATTAATTTTAAAATGAGCCAAAGAACATTGAAAAATATTGTTTTTTATTAATTTTTGTTTATAATTTTTACGTTGCTTTTTATTCACTATTTCTGAATAATCTTTATTTCTTTCGCTTTAACTTTATTTAATATTTTTTAGGTAATTCTTTTATTCCTCGTGATTTTATTTTTTGTCTCAAATTTAATAAAAACTATTTTATATTAGAATGTTTTTTTCAAATGTACTCAAATTGAATGACTCAACATTGGACAATTATAAGTTTGACTTAAAATTAGAAACTGGACAATTTTAAACTAATAAGTTTAAAATTGGACAATTTTGCATTGAATCCTTTAAGACTCGACAATTTTATTTCAGCTTGGAAGCCTGAGTGAACAAATTGAAAATGGAAAGTGTTTCAAAATTAAAAAATGTGTAATTCAAGTTTTCAAAATTAGTCATTTTAAGATTTTAAGCTTCAAAATTTAATAATTTCAAATTCAAAGCGTTCAACTTGAATTAAATTTGGATCAAGACTGTTCTAAATTTTAAATCTAAGAGAGATTTTTAGTAGAAATCGTTCAAAATTGAATGATTTCAGGTTGAAACTTTCCAAATAGGACAGTTTCAAATTAAAGGCGTTTTGAATTGAACCATTTTAAATATTGAAGTTCCTCAAATATTTATTTCAACTTGGAAGCCTGAGTGAATAATTGAATAGTGGAAAGTGCTCCAAATCGAAAAAATTATAATTTAGGTTTTAAAAATTAGTCATTTTAAGAATTTAAAAAATTCATTTCAAGAATTTAATAATTTCAAATTCAAATGTTTTGACAATAAACAACTTTGAATAAAGAGTATCCTAAATTCTAAGTCGATGAGACATTTATTTGAAATCGTTCAAAATTGAATAATTTCAGGTTGAAACTTTCAAAACTGAAGGCATTTTGAATTGAACAATTTTAAATATCAAATTTCCTCAACAGTTTTATTTCAAGTCGGAAGCCTCAGTGAACAATTTGAAAATGAAAAGTGTTCCAAATCAACAAATTTATAATTCAAGTTTTCAAAATGAGTCATTTTAAGATTTCAAGCGTTTGAAACTTAATAATTGAAAATTCAGGGTGTCTAGCGGACCGAGAAACCTGGAAATTCCGGGAATTTTTTATTCTATCGCAAAATCTACTTTTTTTCTACTTAATCTTCTTTTTATTGTATAATCGAGAATCAAAGAGAGGAAAATCTGATTGCTTCACGTATCATATATGATACCATCAAAGTTTTTCGGTGATTGCTGAAGTGCTTTTAATGTGAATTATGTGAGAGTTAACGTTTTTCATCTTAAATATGTTCAAAGCTATCAGCATTCTTTAAAAAATGAGCCAGGATGAAGGCATTTTGCCAGTTATTCAAAAAGATATTGCAAAAACAGTGCAAATTTCAATGTTTTCTTAAAATTTAAATAAAATATATTTTTAATAATTTTGATAGTAACTTCATGATTACTTATTTCATATATTTAAAAATATATTTTTTTTAGCAGAAAAAATATTTAAGTGTTTCCAACATTTTTGTTTTAACTTTAAACATGTTGCACCATGCAAGCAAAAAATGTCACAATAAGAGTGATAAGTTGGTGCGATTTTTAAAAATATTAAAAAGTATACGACGTCTGTCAAAACTGAGATCAAATTCGTGAAACAATGTAACTTTTTTTGCATAGATTTCATATCTTCGTTTTTATTGGGATTATATCTTTGTATTTAATTGGTCATGAACCTACCAATAATGAAAATATGAACTTGATGCGAAAAAAATACTCAGTTTCACGTATTTCATCCCAATGAAAAGATTCTTCGTAGAGTCAAATAAGATGGAAAGAAAAAAAGTAGTCAGGGAGTTTCATCTTTCGGTCAGGGAAAAGTCAGGGAATTTTGAAATCCGTTTTCGTTCGCCACCCTGATTTTACCTTTAAAATGATCCCAAGGACATTGAAAAATGTTTATTATGGTTTTTATTTGATAGAAGGGTTATTCACTTCTGAAATCATTTAAATCCCGCGATTCCAAAATCTTTGAAAATCAGAATTAATGATTCCAGATGTCTCACTGTGACCCGATGGATTTCATAAGGTCTCTCAAGGATGTGTTCAAGATTTGTAATGGTTTTTATCGATTTCTAAGATCTCCGGAGAGATTTAAAACTGTTTTTTAACTGTTTTTGAGTCGCTGAATCTTGGGATCTGCGGAATCTTGCAAATCTTAATCTGGTTTTCGTGATTCTGAATCTTCGATTTTTTTATTTTTGAACATGATTTCCGAAGTGAATAGTCGCTCGGATTTTATTTAAATTTTAGGAAAACATTGAAATTTGCACTACTTTTGCAATATCTTCTTAAAAAATTTACAAAATTACTTCATCCTGGCTCATCTTATAGAGAATCCCGATGGCTTTCAACCTATTTATGAGAAAAAAATGTAACTTTCTTATAATTAACATTTAAAAAACTTAAGTAATCATCGATAAACGGTGGCGTCATACTTGTTATAGATAATGTAGTTTCGATTAATATGTATCTCTTCAGTCTGTGATTAGGGATAAGTTTGGCACGTGGAAATAAATGTTTTCTTTGTGACATTTTTGTATATGCATATTACGTAAAAATTCCCATTTTTATACGTTGGCTTGGGACAAATTAAAAAAACTCATCTGCATTGGCCGGTTGGGGGGGGGGGGGTGGTCTGAAAAGAATCAGGAAAACCCCGGGAATTTCAAAGTGCTTGATCACTAGACACCTTAAAATTGAAAACGTTTCCCTACTGAAAAATTCCAAGTAGGAAACTGTGTGTGAAACTATATGGGAAACTATATAGGAAACTATATAGTAATTTGAACCCGGTTCCCACATAGTTTCCCATATAGTTTTCTATACAGTTTCCTATATAGTTTCCCATGTCTTACATTTTTTATTATAAAAAGGTCCTCGAATGTTGCAAAATAGTTTTCTAGAAGCCTGTAAACATGCATAATAATTATCATATTGATAAAATTCTTCCGGATATTATGAATATGATAATTATAAACATACTAACATACAACATTATAACTATATCGTAATTTGAGCCCGGATCCCATACAGTTTCCCATGTCTTCAATTTTTTATTATAAGAGGGTCCTCAAATGTTGCATGTTTACAGGTTTCTAGGAATTTACTTTGCAACACTTAAGGACCCTTAATAAGAAAAAATTTAAGACATGGGAAACTATATAGGAAACAAAACTATTTTGAATCAAAAGTGTTCTAAATTTTTAATTTTAAATGAGAGATTTTCCATTTCAATCGTTCAAAATTAAACAATTTCAAATATGAAAAGTTTCCCAGCAATTTTATTTCAACTTGAAAGTCTCAGTAAACAATTTAAAAATGGAAAATGTTCCAAATCGAAAAATTTAGAATTCAAATTTTCAAAATTAGTCATTTTGAGATTTCAAGCCTTCAAAATTTAATAATTTCAACTTGAAAGGGTTTGGAGGTAAACAATTTTGAATCAAGTTTGTTCCAAATTTTAATTCGATGAGAAATTTTTAACTGAATTCGTTTGAGGACTAACATGACGCACCCTGATCGGCTCCCTTATGCGAGGCACACTACAATTGCACTTTTTTGATTTCAAACAAAATAGAAACAGTTTCACAAAAAAATAGCTTCCAGAGAAGAAAGAAAATAATATTGAGAATACGTGTGCAAAAAATTAGACGAAAATATTCGACCATTTGGCCGTAAAATCGTAGCCCGCAAAGTCGTAGTCAAATAAATGGCCTTAAAATCAAATAATTTCATATATTGAAACTTTTCAAATTAAAGGCGTTTTGAATTTAAACATTTTAAACATGAAAGTTTCAAATCGAATTTCGAATTCCAACGTTCCTATTTATATATTATAATTCCGCACTTAAACTAATTTTTTAAAAAATTAAGTTTTCAAATTAATTTTCCTTTACAGGCAGGACTTATCCCAAGACCGGACAAACTGTCGTCGTCCATTACACAGGTAAAACCATTAGAATATTTTATAATGAAAAGAAAGTCATGGGAAAGACCCTTCTTTTTTAAATTTTAGTGCATTATGAACCAAAATCACCTTTTTCAATTCAAGGTACCCTCGACAGTGGGAAGAAATTTGACTCTAGTAGAGACCGAGGTGTACCCTTCAAATTCAAAATCGGCAAAGGCGAGGTGATCAAAGGATGGGACCAGGGCGTTGCTCAAATGTGCGTTGGAGAACGCGCAAGATTAACTTGTTCACCTGACTTCGCTTACGGATCCCGAGGACACCCTGGCGTATATCCTTTAATGCTTAGTTTAAAAATTGTTCCTTCTAAAACAAATCTCTATCGCATTCTCAAGACTAAGAATACGAATTAATTGAAGCAACTCTTCGAATAAATTTACTGGAATCCAGGGAAAGGATTTTTCACTCCTTTTAAAATCCTTTCCCGGGATTCTAGTAAATTCAATTAAAACGTTGCTTCTATTAATTCATATATTCCCCTAGTCTTTAAAATAATTTTCATAAGCGTGTTCGCGCAATTATTTCAGGTCACCGCGTCGTGCCTTGTATTTATAACTTTATCTTGAATATTTTCGAGAGGTATCCGAGTTTTACTTCGTGAGGCTAGCGGATTTTCCACTCAATAACTTCTCTGAATATTCCCTATATTCTCCTTAACAAAGACACACTATTCCGCCCAATGCTGTTCTTGTCTTCGATGTGGAGCTGCTGAAGGTGGAGCCTTGAGCGCATTTTTTCCTGTACCAAATTCGACCAAACCACTCGTCTCTACACCTGAGAATTAAGAAGCGCTTACAATTTTATGACGCGTCTATGCAACCTTGTGTTAGGTAATCCTAAGGCAGACGGCACGCTGTACCCGTAATAACTTAATTAAATCAGTCGTTCATTCGTGTGTAAGTCCTGTAAAAAAAGTCGACATGAACTTCCGAAAAAGAAGGACAAGGTCCGACTTTTTTTTACTCTACTTTTTGTTTAAGAGCGAGATGGACTCGCACTTTGTGCGATTGAATTAGAAGCTATATCGATGCATTTGAAAAAATCTACTTTGTTCATTCCATTTATTTAGTACTTGGTAATCTACCTGTGTATTTTGTACAAAAAGTTCCGATCTTTAACAGTAATTATGGATATTTGTGACAATTCTCAAAATACTTAATAAATATACCATGCTCTGTCTTAATCTCGTTATTTTTTTGGTAGGAAGACTAAAAAGAGCTGCGGCCCGAAGAGGAGAAGAAAAGGGCACTACCCTGAAGTAATACGAAAAAGAATTTTAAAAAGTTTAAATTGTTCAAGTTTGTACGATTTCAAATTGAGAGCCTTAATTTACACAATTTCAAGATTGATATTCAATTCAGTTCAATATTCCATTATAATGAGTTCGATATTCCACAATTTAAAATTCTAAACGTTCATGATTCCATCATTCAAAAGTAGAAAATTTGAAATATTAAAAATTCGGAATTTAATAATTTCGATGGCACAATTTTAAACTGAAGTCCTTTGTCGATTTGGACAATATTTAATTGAAATGTTGATAATTGCCATGAATCCAGTTTTAAATTTCAAAAATTTACAACTTTTTAAATTGAAACCCGTTTTGAGGAAAAATATTTTGATGAGAAATGTGAAGAAATAAAGCCTCAAAATTCGTCACTACTAATGAAATTTTAAGCTTCTTAATTTTAAAATGTTAGATTGCTCAAATTTTGTGTGGTCCGTTCAAAAAATACGTAACGCTTTTTTCTACATGTTTGATCCCCCTGTCCCTGTAACGCACCGTAGTTTTTCGTCCCCCTCTCCCTAGGCGTTACGTAATTCTGGTTGAAAATCAAATTAATTTTTGATTTTTTAAATTAGTAATTATTCCTTTCATAATTTCTTTGCCGCTAAAAAATATCAGACCATCTGAATTTTGTTAGTTTCGCGTCTGAGACACCAAAATGAAGTGTTCATGTTAATTCTTTAAAAAGATATTGCAAGAAGAGTCACAGTTTAAGTTATTATTTACTTATGTTATCTGTTAAATTATGAATAACTTCAGAAATAATGAACACTTTTAAATGTTCTGGGGCTCATTTTAAAGACAAATTCACTTAGAATAATAAAATATCCGTGACGTATCAAGAAAATATCTGGATTCTGACAAAGTCAACTCTGAACGTGAACAAAAAGTTCAAAGCAAAATCATTTATTAAAAAAAAATACAAAAAATTTTGCGGTATATTTTAAGAAGATTTAATGAATTATGTATGATTATCACAAAAATAATTTTTCCAAATTCTTCTTTTCTAGTATAAACTTTTTTTAAAATTTTTACGACTTTTTTATTCTAAGCATAATTTTTTCATCTGTGAAATCTTTGAAAATTTTCTGAGATCTTTGTGAAATCTTTTAAAGTCATTGAAATCTTTTAAAATCTGTGAAAACTTCGTCAGGTCAGGGTGTCTAGCGACCCGGGAAGTACGGGAATTTTGTGTTCTTTGAAAAATACGGGAATTTTTATTATCTGCGTAAAATTATTGATGTCAGTATGAAATTCAAACTCGGAGAAATTTCTTGTGCTTTTTTTTCTGCCTTAATTTCTGCATTTTTTGTCGATAAGTTTGTTAATTATAAACACGGAATTTGCTTAAAAGAATTTATTATTTTTTCTGGTAAATTTCCGATTGCATAATGGTCCTGAATCTTTACAGGGGTCGATGCAGCGGAAGAATATAATTCTCTGTCATTTCCCGGTTTATTCCCGGATCACAAACAAATTTTCACGGTGACTGAAATTACAAAATTCGAACTCTTAAAGTTGAACATTTTTTGAAACTTGAAACAAAACACTTTTTAAATTAGAAGTTGAATTATTTTAGTTTTAAGTCATTTGAAATCAATACTTGTTGAATCGTTATTTATACATAAAAATTAAAGAAAATCACTTACAAATTAAAAATTTAACAAAATGAAAGAATTAAGTTCCTAGCGTTGAAAGTTTAAATTTAGCACTCTGAAATGTTAACGATTCAAGGCTTTCTATTTGCAACAATTTAGTTTCAAATTGTTTAGTTTTGCGTATTTGATTTTTAATTGCTCATTTTGAATAAACAGTCAAACATTGCTAAATATTTAAGAAATGTCATTTTTTATTAAAAAAGAAAAAATTTCATGGATTAAAAATGTAATATTCTAGATGGAAACAATATTTGTACATACGATTTGAAATTGAATAAAAACGTTTAATTATGAAAATATTAATTTGAAATTATTTAAAATTGAAAATAGTGTATAAAGTTTCAATTGGACGTTTACATTTGTTTTGCTACTAAGGCTTTCAAATTGAAACACTTCAATTTTCAAAGTTTAAATTCGTAATGTGTTTAGTTTTTAACAGATTCAGAATCGTCTTGTAAAATGAATTTCCTCGGTTTTACCGGTCTCAAAAATTCCCGGTCATTTCTCGATCCAGCGGCCACCCTGTTTTGAAATTATTAGTTTTAGGATAAAAAATTCAAAAAGGTCGAAAAAATACATTTTTTCAATAAATATATTTCATGTTTTTGTGAACATAAAAATATTCATTTTTTTCTGACAAATTTTCAATTAGATTTTTTTTCAAATTAATTTTTTTAAAGTTCGTTATACTTTTTGAATGTTTATGTTTATATTAAACCTTTTTTCACAAGTTCAAGAACAATAACAAAATGAAACAAATATTAAATAAAATAGCAATAAGAATTTAGTAGTGCAATTATCTTTTTTAATACCATTTCTTCTGTATGCACTACACTTCGAAAAACGTTAAAATAAAAAAATGTTCTTGGGCTTAACTTAAAGCTAAATTTCCAAAGCATTTAATCGACGTTTTGACAAAGCTGTGCTGATTTTTCCTCGGATTCTGCCAACATCTGAACTTAAGTGTGACATATTTACACTTTGCCTAGCGCGGCAAATTTTTAGGGTCGGCTCGGTTTTGTTTTTATTACAAAAAAAAAGTCTGCTTATCGGAAAAAAATAGTAATGAATGAAAAGGGTGGCAAATTTTTAGTGTCGACTTAGAATTTTTTTGCATTATTACAGAAAACGTCTGTTTTCACTTGTCAACTCTGCTATCCAAAAAAATTAGTAATGAAAACTGAAAAAGGTAGCAAATTTTTAAAGGCGGCTTATAATTTTGTTTATATAAGAAATGTGAACACATGTTTCAAAAACTCTTATCCACGCGTGAAGTGGACTAATACCATATACAAGTGTTTTTGTAAGTGGCAGAAAGATTCCTTTTTCTTTGTTACTTAGATCATTAAAGAGTTTAGGAGTAACATGACAAATAGGGAATAGTCTGCATCGATTTAGTGTTATAATACTCAACACTTTTCCATCTAATAAAGTCATAAATAAAGAAAAATGTATTAGAATAAGATAGTCTTCGTCTAATCGAATTTCAATGGTATAGTAGTAGTACCAAAAAATATTTTGGCCACTTTGTGCCGTATTTTCTTCGGCAGATTGTAAAGATTGTTTATAAGGTGAATGTCCCGAACTTCCATCAAATCCCCAAGAAAACATCAGAACTGTTTCCTTTGTATTAAAACTTGTGCTGTTCGTTTATTGAAGAATAACTTCTTGCATCAGCACAATTCTTTCTGCAGTGTGACCTAATGAGAATTGAAGATTAACCTTCGCTACTTTTTCAGTCATGGTAACCGATTCTTTTGATGGCTTGCACAGTTCTTTGGCGATCCTTACTTTATCATAAGGTGGCCAAATATCTGCTATACATAATTTTGACTCTAGCCTTATATTTTTATAAATCTCTTTTGTAAGCGAGTTGTCTAGTAGAAAGGATATAAAGCATCTTCTGGAGTCTCCTCTTTAATTGAATCTGTAGGTTCATTCAATATTTCCCCAATTTTTTTCGCTTGTTCAGAACAGTCGAAGTCAACAGTTTCCATAATTTTACCAAGAACATTATATAAGCCTTTACTTCCAGATTTTCTTGCTGCCTATCGACAAGCCTCTATCATTCTTTTAGGATCATGCTTCAGATTACCACTAATCTTTGCAATTTCCCGACGCTTAAAACGATCAGACTTATTTAAAAAATCTAGACTAGGTTGACCAGAATTAGAAGGTGCAGATATGGAACATTTATCGACGAATTCTTGGTAATCATTGAAACTAGACAATCTGAATTTAGCCAATTGGCATTTTTCTTCTCAAATCTGACCTTCATTCTTTTCCCTGCTTCAAGTCTTTTATTGCGTTTACTTTTCAGTGTCATTAGAGAGTTTATCAGTTGATCTAGGCTTGTACTGTCGACATTTTTAACATCTAAATTTAGTTTAGATAAAATGTAAGAAACGGTCTGTCCCACATCATTTTTCTTGAAAAGTTCTTCTAGAATTTCTCTTTTAGTAAACATCGTGATTTTAAATATAAAGGAACGGAACAATGACCAAAAAAAGTGAGACTAAAAGAAAGCTCCCGGTAAGAAGAGAAGAACAGAGAAAAATTAATATTTTCAGACTTAAATGAAAGAGTGAGAATTATTTAATTTTCTTGAATGTGCTAATTTTCCATCGAGAAAAGTGCCCAACGAAATAAAATGTTTATCTCTGATTTTCGATTAATTTAATTTTCTCTAATCTGTCCACAAAATATGTGCACTTAGATGGTTTCTGTTCCTTCTTGTGGGATATAAGTTTGAAAATGTCAATTTTTTTGTCATGGTTATTTCTAATTCCATACTTACATGCTGTATTTTCGATTAATTTAATTCCTTCTAATCTGTGCACAAAACATGTGAACTTACATAGTTTCGGAAACAAAATAAAAATCACTAAGGAACGTTTGTCTGGTCCTAAATTTTCATAATTATAGAAAAAGTTTTTTTCTTGCTTCTTTTATAATTATAAAAATTTAGGATCAGACGAACGTTCCTTAGCGCTTTCCATTTAGTTTTCGAAATTTTCAACTCGATATTGCGTTTCGTGTAAACGTAAGTGGTTTAGAAAAAATGTGAAATTTTTTTTTGAGGTTACGCTAACATGGCTTTAAATGTGTTCTAAGACAGATTTCATATCAAATCGGTCAAAATATGTTTCTGTTCAGTAGATGAATAAAAAATGTTCACATGATTTACCCAAATTCTTCTTTTCACCCATAATTTATAAATGTAAATTGGTCGACCAGCACTTTTTCATCATTCTCCGAGACCGATTACGACAATTTTATTTTCTTATTCCTCTTCTTTTGGGGATTCTTTTCGGTTGGTTCTTTATCAGCCATTTTTGCCAAAGATTCCTTTTAGTCGAAAAAAAAATAATTTTTCTTATTTTCTCTATCTCAGAGGCTTAGTATAAATTTTTAAAAGCTGAGCTTTAAATTGCTTCACTAATTCTTATTGTGAAATCTTATTCCTATTTTATTCAGGGTATAAATTTTGATAAATTTCTCTCGTCGAGTTTCGGTGAGAGAATTTCATTTTAATTAAGTGAGTTTATTATCCTCATTCTGAAGGGTAATGGGCTCTATTTGTGTCACAAGAA
The DNA here is from genome assembly GCA_032362435.1 of Melikaiella ostensackeni. Classification (NCBI taxonomy): domain Eukaryota; kingdom Metazoa; phylum Arthropoda; class Insecta; order Hymenoptera; family Cynipidae; genus Melikaiella; species Melikaiella ostensackeni. The sequence continues at coordinate 7,900,422 of JAUMHM010000001.1, read as the reverse complement.
TATCAGTTAATTTCGCTGATTTGTTCCATTATGGAATTGAATGGGTTTTATTCATATCACAATAATATCAATTAACTTTATTTCCCTGTATTATATGTTCATGACCTCTCTACGGTCGAGTACAATGGCTATCTACTATGTACAGTCCGAGAAATCACGTAATACTTGATAACGTAACGCACATGCTTTTCGATCTTCAAGTAATTCTTATATTACCGAATATTCTTTGTGATTGATTAATGAAAAGTTGCAATTTCCCTTTCTTTTAAGAACTTTTGTGTCCCACCAGGAGTACCAGTTGTAATGTTTTCAATGTTTTCAAGTTTTCAACATTATTTATTCATCTTTGATTTTGACTTTGAAGCACATTTTTCTAAACCTTCAATTCAAATTTTAATCGTTCACTCTCTAATTTAGCTGTATCGATAAAAGTCCTTTTCATAGAAATGTGTCTACAAAACTCAACTCTTCGACCGATTTAATCTTCCCTGATCAGGAAATTGGTACCGAATGGGTACGTCGGCACCAATCCTGACATCGTATTAAACCTGAAATTAAAAATTGTATCAACGACAACGCTACGATTCAAATACTGTTCAAATTTCACATTCACGATTTTCGACTATTCAATGATCATGATTTCGATTTTAGTGCTCAAATTTTTCAAAACCAAAGATAGTTAATTTTCCTACTTTAAAATGAGAAGTGGGCTTACAAAAGCGAAAGAAAAATTTGCTTTTATCAAGAACATTTTTGTTCACAACTATAACTATATAGCTAACTATATAGCTTACACACACACGAACACACACACGAACACACGAACACACACACACACACACACACACACACACACACACACACACACACACACACACACACACACACACACACACAC
>JAUMHM010000001.1:7791964-7821094 GCA_032362435.1 Melikaiella ostensackeni | reverse complement strand
AAGCGGCCTGTACCAGGGGTCTCTATACTCTTTAGATTATTCATACAAAAAATCAGACAAAATGGCTTCACCGTTTGGCCTGAATCCTGTAAGCCCGATTTACACTCGATTTCTAGGGTCCTGAATGGGACGACGATTTAGTTCAAAATGCAGGCAGATCGACGCCTTACTTGTGCTTTGAACTTTAATTACTGGCAAAGTGAGCTATTCAGCTTTGCCCTTTACAGTCTTTTATAATGGTTCCATATAGCTCCTCCTTTGAGCCTTTATCTCGATAATGCGCTATCTTAATTTGTTCCCGTTCCATTATTCGATAGAAACTTTAAAATCGAAGATATAGGAAAATTTTTTTAATTATGGCGTCCCATCTGGTACCCGCCTCATATCGTCAGAGACAGGTCTCGAACTCACGCCACTATTGACACTATTTGACACGTTTTTTGAGAGATGACACTATTTAAAAAGATGCTTCTAATGCCATTATTTTCTGGTCACTGTCAGCTAATGCCACTATTTCTTCACTTTTACGTAAATAATATTTTCAAACTTCTTTACTGATTGGCTGAAATAACATTTCTACGATATCAAGTACAGAAATGTGTTCCGGAAAATAGTCCCAAGACTTAACAAAATTTATTTAGAATACTTCAAATTCACCTGTTATTTATTTCCATCTTAGGCCGTAGTTTGTACATTTTCGATTTTTTTTTATTTCTTAAAGAAAAATCTTCCAAAATCGTACCATTTTAATTTGTAACATTTATTGTCTGAACATTTTAAAGGTGACATATATTCAAAATCGAATAATTTCAAATTCAATTAGTAAAAAATAAACAAATCCATAGGTATTTCAATCGTGCTGTTTCAAGCGGGTTGAAATCTTGAGCTAATTCTGCGAAAATATATTTTTTATTACTAATCGCTCCAAGAATTTCAAAACTGGTTTCAATAGATTCATCGGTGAATTATTAGTTCAACATATTAAGATTTATTGACCTAAAGTGCCCGCAAGGACTTCCGGCCACCCTTACCCTAAATGTCAAGTCCTATTCGTCTTATTAGATTGTGGAAATCCAAACTTATCTCAAAATAGGTTTCTTGACTCCCCAAACAACATAACAAAAAAATTTTTTTAATTGTGGATGAGGAAACCTATTTGCGCAAAAAAAAACCAAACACTCTTGAAAAAAAACTCAAAATCGCCCTAATAGATTATGGAAATTCGAACTGGTCTCAAAATACGTATTTTGACTTCCCAAAGTATAAAAAATTTTAAAAATTGTTCATGAGGAACGTCCCTACGCAAAAAAACACCCTTAATGAAAAAAAATTCTCAGAATTGCTCTCATAGATTATGGAAATTTGAACTGGTCTGAAAATATGTCTTTGGCTCCCCAAGCAACATATCAAATAATTACAAAAATTTTAGATGAGGAAACCTCCAATTTCGAATTCCCACAATCTATTAGGGCAATTTCGACGATTTTTTTTCGATTAGGGAATTTGGTCTTTTTGCGCAGGGAGGTTTACTCCTTAACATTTTTAAAATTTTTTTATATGTTCTTTGGGGAGCTGAAAGACGTATTTTTAGAGCAATTTTGATGATTTTTTTTTCGTTACAAGTGTTTTTTTGCGCATGGAGGTTTTCTCATCTTTTTTTTTTCAATGCATTGCTTGGGGATTCAAAAGACGTATTTTGAAATCAGTTTGCATTTTCACAATCTATTAGGGCAATTTTGAGAATTTTTTTCGTTAAGGGTGTTCGTTTTTTTTTTTTGGATATTGTTCGGGAAGTCAAAAGACGTATTTTGAGACCATTGCGAATTTCCACAATGTATTAGGGCATTTTTCACAATTAACTCGAGTTGAAGTTGAGATTTTTAAAGCTTTATTAGATTAAATTGAAGATACGATTTCAAATATTACGTTCTGTAAATTCCCAATTTTGAGTACAACTTTCCTAAGCCATAGCTCGAGTTGAAGTTGAGATACAAAATCCAAGAAATTCTCGGTGATCACCGCTCCGGTGGTGGACAGCGTTGATCGCCGATTAAAACTCGACGCAAACATGCTTGGACATTTTTAGTCATATCTCTGGAACCCGTAAAGATTTTTTAAGTTTTATCGGCTTAGATTTAAGATACGATTTCAAATATCACGGTCTGTAAATTTCAATTTTTGGCTACAGTTTTTCTAAGCCATAGCTCGAGTTGAAGCTGAGATACAAAATCCGAGAAATTCTCGGCGATCACCACACTGGCGACCGACAGCGCCGATCGAAACTTGGCGCAAACGTGCTTTGACATTGTTAGTCATATCTCTGAAACCTGTGAAGATTTTTTAAGCTTTATTAGCTTAAATTAAAGATACGATTTCTAATATTACGTTCTGTAAATTTGCAATTTTGGCCACAACTTTCTTAAGCCATAGCTCGAAATGAAGTTGAGATACAAAATCTGAGAAATTCTCGTCGATCACCGCTCTGGCGACCGACAGCGCCGATCGAAACTTGGCGCAAACATGCTTTGACATTGTTAGTCATATCTCTGAAACCCGTGAAGATTTTTTAAGCTTTATTAGCTTAAATTAAAAATACGATTTCTGATATTACGTTCTGTAAATTTCAAATTTTGGCTACAACTTTCCTAAGCCATAGCTCAACTTGAAGTTGAGGTACAAAATCCGAGAAATTCTCGGCGATCACCGCTCTCTTGGCCGACAATGCTGATCGCCGACTGAAACTCGACGCAGACATGCTTGGACATTTTTAGTCCTATCTATGGAACCCGTAAAGATTTGACAAGCTTCATTAGCTTAAATTAAAGATAAGGTTTCAAAGACTGTTTTCTGTAAATTAAAAATTTTTGCCACAACTTTCCTATAGTAGTGTATGTCACTCATGCAACTTTTTCGAAAGCATTCTAGTCGATCCAAGGTCTGCGTGACTTATATATAAGTTCATTATTTAAAAAGAAATCCTGACACTATTTTTGATCTCTGAAGTGAGTCCGAGCCCTGCAATGAGAACTTGCCAAGTTCGGATTTCAAATAACTATTTTCAGTCCAGAGCCTAAGATTTGCCGTAAACTAGAAAAAAAGTGTATTGCTTTTATATCTTGACTAGAAACTTTTACCTGCTTAAAGAGTCGCGTAAGCTCGCCCATTGCTCTCTTGAGACTCGAAGGTAAAGAGTTCAAAGCCCCTGCTTTGATCTTGAGTTAAAGTCGGGTTTTATTTTCGCCAGCCAGACTTCTATAAATGAATAAAAGCTGCATTGAAATTCTCATCAAGTTTAGTTCCAATCGTGGAAAATACTTCAACGTTCAACTTCTGAAAAAGGGGTCAACGGTTTAAAAAAGTTTTCTGAAACATTTTACTACAATTTAATCCTCTTTTTTGAAGTCATCTTTCGGTTTATTTTCAAGTTGATGATTTTTTTATTTTATTTTTCTTTTTAACCATTCCTATTCAAAAATTTATAACCCTTCCTATTTTCTCCATCAAGACAATTCGTTTCAGTTGATCACCTTCCCACTGTCGACGTAAATTAACCCCAAGTAGGATTTACTGGTAATTCACAGTTAGTAAATGGAAGAACTTCTCAGTAGCTAACGTGACTTACAGTTATTACGAAAGTTGCAAGTTTCCACCCTCCTCATTTCATACGCGATATGCGAAACCCCGACGTCCTTTCCACTTTGACACATTGGGGAATGAAAAATTAAGCAAATTATTTCGTTGAAAGCATTTCATTTCAACAGTTGTTACATTCGCATTTTTCTTTTTCCATTTTCAGGGTGGCCGTTTTAATCGAGGAAAGAAATCACGGTCAATTCGAACTCTCAAAGTTGGAAATATTTTTATTTGAAGTTATCAAAACTGAACAGTAAATTGAAGCTAATAAATTTTTTATTTAGAAATTTTTAATTAAAATGCTCAATAATTTTGACGTATGAAATGGAAACAATTAAACAATTTTGAATTTCAAAAATTTCGTAAAGATTTCAAAAGATTTCAGAGCATTTGAAAGATTTCGCAGGTATTTTAATGATTTCAGAAAGATATTAAAGATTCCAAACTATTTTAGAAGATTTCAAAGATTTCTCAAAGATTTAAAAGATTTCAGAAATATTTATAAGATTTCAAAACAGTAAACAAAGCTTTCAAATATTTCACAAACATTTGAATGATTACATAACGATTTAGAAAGTTTCACAAAGATTTCAAAAGATTTCATGAAAATTTCACAAATATTTCAAAGATCCCGAAGGCTTTAAAAGATTTCTTAATATGAAGATTTTAATGATTTCGTAAAGATTTTGAAGAATTTAGAAAGATTTCAAAAGAGTTAACAAAGTTTTTAATATTTCACAAAGATTTTAATGATTATATAAAGATCTCAAAAATTTCACAAAGATTTCAAAAATTTCAAAAGATTTCACAATGTTTTTAAAAACTTGACGAAGATTTCAAAAATTCTAAAAGATTTCAAAGATTTCAAAATATTTGAGAAGATTTCAAAATCTTTCAGAGGATTTCAAAACAGTGAACAAAGTTTTTAAATATTTCACAAACATTTTTATGATTACATAGCGATTTCAAAAATTCCCAAAGATTTCAAAGATTTTGCATCGGTTTTTATAGATTTCAGAAGGATTTCAATGAACTTCAAAAGATTTAACAAAGTTTTTAAATATTTCACAAAGATTTCAATGATTCGAAGAGATTTCAAGATTTTAAAATATTTCGGAAGGTTTCAAAGATTTTACAAAGACTGTAAACATTTCAGAAAGACTTCAAAGACTCGAAAGGAGTTAGCAAAGTTTTTAAATATTTCTGAATAATTTCATAAAGGTTTCAAAGATTCCAAAAGATTTAAATGATTTCAAAATATTTCAGAAGATTTCAAAGATTTCATTGATATTTCAAAAATTTCACAAAGATTTAAAACATTTCAAAGGTGTCAAAATATTTCAAAAGATTTTAGAGATTTCGCTAAGATTTCATGAACTCCAAAAGATTTCAAAATATTTCTGTAGATTTCAAAGATTTTAGAAATATTCCAATAAATTTTAAAAGATTTGACGAAGTTTTCAAATATTTGGAAAAGATTTCGTAGATTTCAAAATAATTCCGCAGATTTGAAATATTTCGAAACAATTTTTAAAGATTTCAATAAATGTCAAAAGATTCAACAAAGTTACTTAATATTTCACAAAGATTTCAAAATATTTCGATTGAACAATTTTAAATTAAATGCCGTTAAACTGCAGAATTTTCAATTTTAAACTTTTATGAATTGAACACTTCAAAGATTTCTGGTTAAAAAATGTAAATTCACGCTATTATTTTCAATACTCTAAAATGAAGAATAAATCATTAAATTTTTAAATATTCCAAACTATATATCGTCTTAAGCAATTTTAAGTTAGAAACATTAAAAACTGAACGATTTTTTTTAAATTTAACACTTTTAAAATTAGAAGTTGAATTATTTTTATTTTAAGTCGTCTTCAACTAATAATTGTTCAGTTTTCATTTATAAACCAAAGTTCAACACTTTCATTCGCAAAATATAATTGTTAAAAATGGAATAATTAATATTGTAACGTTCAAAATATATATTTAGCACTCTAAAATTTTAACGATTCAAGGCTTTCTTTTTCAAACAATAATTCAGTTTCAAATTGTTTATTTTTGAATATTTGATTCATATTTTATCATTTCAAATGTATAGTCAAATACTGCTTAATATATGAAAAAAAATTACTTTTTTTAATTAAAAAATTTCAAATTGAATGGGTTAAAAATGGAATGTTTAATACTGAAACAATATTTCAATAGGATTTGAAATTGAATAAAAGCGTTTAATTATGAATCTGTTAATTTTAAATTATTTTAAAATTGAAAATAGTTTATGAAATTTCAATCGGACGTTTACATTTGTTTAACTATGAAGGTTTTCGAATTGAAGCAGTTCAAATTTTATCGTTAAAACCTGTAAACTGTTTAAGTTTGAAGAGATTCAGAATCGTCTTGTAAAAAAATTAATTTATATTTTCAGATGATCAACTCAAAAACGTTTTTTATCACGTATTTTCAATTTCAAACGCTTTTAATTTTTAATTGTTCAAGTCTTCAAAACTGCATTTTAAAGTTCTTGAAATTGAAAATGTATATTGATAAATAGAAAATTTTCAACGTAAAAGAGTTTAGAATCACGCATTATAAACTGAATAATTTTATCATTGAAAAAGTTAATAATTGAACGTAACGTTAAAAAAAATTGAAATCGAATTTATTTTAAATTGCATTATATCATGTGATATGAAATTTGTGATATTTCAAGTGATTGAAAAGATTTTTCTTCTAAAAATTTGTGAAATTCCTGGTCAAAAAATAAATTTACTGTCATTTCCCGGTTTTTCTCGGTCTCGAGAAAATTCCCGGTCATTTCCCGGTTTCCCGGTCCAGCGGCCATCCTGCATTTTTTTCATTGGTGTTTCTAGAAGAATCCAATTTTTTTTATTGTATCAATTTTTCCTCTATCATTTTCTCAGTTTGCTGGGATAAACGCACCGGTTCCCTTGCTATCTGACCGGACCAGCTTCCACCATGCAGAATATTGATTTCTTGCATTTTCTTGCGGTGGATGGAAGAAGCCACGTTTTCCGCTGTAACGAACGAGGTTTTTGTGAATACTCACCCACTTTGGGAAATATCTTTCCCAAGTTTCTTTTAAAAAATAAAAAAGTGTTAATAAAGTAGCCTTTTAAAATCAGTTAAAAATTAGGTTTTAAAATCAGTCAAAAATTAGGGTTTTAAATAAAAAAGTAGTGTAAAAACTACTTTAAACTAAAAAAATAACGTACTTGAAAGAAATTTCTTTCATACTTTTCTGTATGTAAATAACTGCGCCGAAGACTGATTTTTTCTTCAATCTCATACATTCCCTGCTGAGAGTCTACTGGATGAACATGAATTTGCCAAAACATTATTTCCTTATCGACCTTTTCCAAATTTTTTTCTTATGGATTGAAATGTTTATTTATTAAATTCTTCTGCAAAATTATGTAAATATAACATTTTTCTACCAAAAAAGACAAATTTTCAACAAAATAAATGCATTTTTAACTAAAAAAGATAAATTTTCAACCAAGGAGATGAATTTTCAACCAAAATGATGAATCTCCAAACAAAAAAATGAATTTTCAACAATGAGTTCAACTTTTAATCAAGTCGTTGAATTTGCAACCAAATAGATGGATTTTCAGCTAAGAAAATTAATAATCTACTAGTGAAGACGAATTTTCAACAAAATACATGAATCTGAAAACAAATAGTTTAATTTTAAACTAAAAAGGATAAGTCTTCAACAGCAAAAAAATTGATTCTTAAAAAGCAGTTCAACTTTCCACCAAGTAGTTAAATTGTTGACCAAAAAGGATTTTAATTTTGAATAAAAAATGGTTAAATTCAACCAAAAAAGACCTCAACCAAAACAGATTAATTTTCAACTAAACAGTTGAATTTCTAACCAAAAAAGATGATTAGAAGAAATTTCTACCAAAAAGTATGAAGTTTCAAACCAAAAAGACGAAATTTGACAAGAGTTGAATTTTCAACCAAGAAAGATTTTTCAGTCAAGAAAGGAAAACAATTTCAACCAGATTGTTGAAATTTCAAGCCAAAAAGACAAATTTTCTACAGAGCAGTTGAATTTTCAACAAAAAAGTTAATTTCCAACCAAATATTTCAGTTTTCTACCAAATTGTTGAATTATCAACCCAAAAAGATGGATTTTCAACAAAACAGTTGAACTTGCAACCAAAAGTATAAATTTTCAACCAAAAAGGATGAGTTTTTAACAAAATTGTCAAATATTTACCAAAATAATTAAATTCTCAACTAAAGGATCAGATTTTTTCACCAAAATAGATGAAGTTTTAAACCAAAAAGACGAAATTTGACGAAATTGTTGAATTTTCAACCCAAAAAGACGAACTTTCAAAAAAACATTTGAACTTGCAACCAAAATGTCGAAATTCAACTAAAATGATGTATCTTCGTCCAAAGAAATCAACTTAAAAAAAAAGTTTCTATGGATCGAAATGTCTATTTATTGAATTCTTATTTAAAATTAGGTTAATATAACATTTTTCTGTGAGGGAAGACGAATCTTTAACAAATTAAATGAATTTTCAGCTAAAAAAGATCAATTTTCAATCAAAGAGATGAATTTTCAACCAAAATAATGAATCTTCAAACAACAAAAAAATGAATTTTTAACAAATAATTTCAACTCCCTATCAAGTAGTTGAATTTTCAACCAAATAGATGAATTTTCAAGCAAGAAGATTAATTTTCTCCTAAAGAAGACGAATTTTCAACAAAGTACATGAATTCGCAAACGAATAGTTTAATTTTAAACTAAAAAGGATAAATTTTCAACAACATAAAATTAATTTTTACAAAGTAGTTCAACTTTCAACCAAGTAGTTGAATTTTCGACCAAAAAAGATTTTAAGTTAAAATAAAAAATGGTTGAATTCAACAAAAAAAGACGACTTCTCAACAAAATAGTTGAATCCTTCAACCAAAACTGATTAATTTTCAACCAGACAGATAATTTTTTAACCAGAAAGATGATTAGAAGAAATTTTTGCCAAAAAGGATGAAGTTTTAAACCAAAAAGACAAAATTTGACAAAAGAGTTAAATTTTCAACCCACAAAGATTTTCCACTCAAGAAGGAAAAACAATTTTAACCAAATTGTTGAAGTTTCAAGCCAAAAACACGAATTTTTTATGAAGCAGTTGAATTTTCAACCGGAAAGTATGAATTGCAAACAAAAAAAGTTATTTCCAGCCAAATAGTTTAATTTTATACCAAAATAGTTGCATTTTCAATCCAAAAAGACGAATTTTCAAGAAAAAAGTTAATTCCCAACCAAATAGTTCAATTTTCTATCAACTTAGTTGAATAATAAACCCAAAAAGATGGATTTTTAACAAAACAGTTGAACTTGCAACCAAAAATACAAATTTTCAAACAAAAAGAATGAGTTTTTAACAAAATTGTCAGATTTTTAGCAAAATATTTAAATTCTCAACCAAAGGATAAGATTTTTAACCAAAAGAGATGAATTTTCAAACCAAAAAGAGAAAATTAAAAAAAATGAATTTTCAACCCAAAAAGACGAATTTTCAACAAAAAAGTTGAATTTGCAACCAAAGAGTCCAAATTCAATTAAAATGATGAATCTGGGACCAAAAAATTGAATGCCTTACAAGAACTGGAACCCTTTACTATTTTTGAAAATAGTGAAAAAAGTAGGAAAAAATTAGTTTTTTGAACATTGCTCCTTTCCAATTGATTCCAAGTCCCAAGTACACCTGTATAAGAATTAAAGCGTATGAAATTTCCTGTGAAACAAAAAAAATTCGAATGTTATATCTCTAAAAAATTCGGAGCTATGGCCCTCAGAAGTCGATTATTAGCAAGTAATTAAAAAAAAAAAAATTCTAGTTTTTGTGTAATAACTCATTTCCTATACTTCTCTGGTAAAAATCGCCAGTTAATTAATTAAAGAAGACTCAATTTTGAGCAGATCTGAAAATAATATTATTTTAGCTCCAATAGCTACGAAATTATATGGCCTTCTGAATATGACAATTTTTTAAATGAAATTTGTTTAACATTTATTTTTTAAATAAAATGTCTCGTTTTCCAAAATAACTCATTTCCCGATTTGTACCTTTCCGACATTTTTTTTGCAATAACTCACGTCCATACGAATTGAGGTATCAAATTAAAAATCTGAGAAATTATATAAAAGACACTAAGAAACGTTTGTATGGTCCTAAATTTCTCGAAATCCAAAGAAAATTTTCAAAAATTAAAATTTTTTGTAGTCTTAGAAATTTAGAACCATACAAATGCTCCTTAGTGCGTTTTAACTAATTTCCGAAAATTTCAACTCGATATCTCAATTCGTATGGACGTATATAAGTATATATTGCATTTTTAACAAAATGGTTAACTTTTATACCAAAAAATATTTTTCACCAGAAGAGATAAATATTCAACCCAAAAAGACGAATTTTCAACGAGAAAAAATAATTTTAAAAAACGGTTGCATTTGGAACCAAATAGTTCAATTTCCAATCCAAAAGAAAGAATTTTTTCGCTGATACTTGAATTTTCAACAAAAAAGTTAATTTTTAACCAAGAAAGATGAATTTTCAATAGACGTGTGCATTTTGTCGGATTGAGCGTGTTAGGTCCAATTCGACGGGCCTCAGAATCGAATCGGAAAAGAAACGATTCAATCTTTATCCAAAAAAATAAATTGTCGAATGTCGGAAAATCAACATTCGATTTTTGAAAACAAAAAACAAACTTGAATTTCGAAAAAGAATGGTCAATCGGAAAAGTAGATAATAAAAAAATGTGAAGCAAAATCAAATACATCTACGATGACACAGAGATTAAAAAATAGATAATAAATGGGAGTTTTGATTCGAGTATAAGATTAACATTTTTTACTTTATGTCATTAAAATTATGGTTATCCTTAACCTAAAGTCTATTAAGAGTATCAAGCTTAGTTTAAATATGAATATATTTTGTTTTAGCCAACATATTACTTTTCTTTCTTAACATATGTTTTTTCTTTTCCTTTTATTTTTACTTTGAGATTTGTCAGCTGTTCTAGTAACATATGTCACTAGGACACCCTGAGAAGGTTTTTTAATTAGGTTAAATATATTAGCATGGATAAAGGTGTTCAATTTTTTAGTCGAGTCCAATTTTCTCTATTGTATAATCGGATTTTTTTCCAATTTAAACTGAGAAAATTAATAAAAAATCAATTAGAAAAAATTGGATTTTTTAACGCAGTTATGGGTGATTGCCAGGATGTTGACTACTTTAAGTCCCAGTCATTTTCCACTTTTCCTTTGAATAATACATTTCTTATAAAAATATCTGAGTAAAGTGCTTATATCAAAGTACAATTTAGTAAAGTTTCAGAATTTTGGACGACTTGGTTTAGAAACTATAAATAAAAAAGTACGCAAAGTGTCTTGTCACACACATGTCCGAAACTACGAATTCAATATGAAAAATTGTCAAATAGTATTCACACTATTTTTGAAATATTTTAGATTCACAGATATCACTTGTATTGAGTTGAAAAAGATAAAAATCAAGAATTCTTTAAGAAAAATTGTTAGTAATATTTACACCATTTCTTAAATACTTTAAATTTATAGATATCGCCTATATTGAGTTAAAAAAGATAAAAATCATGAGTAGAGTTGAATGTTTTAGTGTTCAGGATTTCAAAAAACACTTCAAAGTTGAATGTCGGACTTTTCGACATTTGGAGATCTAATTTAGGCAGGCGAACAATTTTAGCATAAAATATTTTATTGTACCTTGTGTCGTTTTACCAAAAATTAAAGTTTTTAATTCTTGATATTATTTTTCAAACTTAAAACAAGAACTACACGTCGTGTAAACAAATGGTCAGCAAAACATTTGTAGATCCGTTTTAGGTGAATAATTTTGTCATTAAACATTTTATTGCATCTTGTGTCGTTTTTCCTCAAATTTATTTTTTTTATTTCAAGTCATATTTTTCATGATTAAAATGAAAACTATGCATCTTTTTAAAAAATGGCCAATAAAAAATTTGTCCATCTTTACCATGAGATTAATTTTCTTATGAAACATTTTATTATATCTTGTGTCGTTTTTCCAGAAATGTGGGTTTTCTATTTTTGATCGTATTTTTCATGATTAAAACCAAAACTGTGCATCCAATCAAAAAATGGTCAATGACAAATTTATAGATATTTTCTCGAGGAACAACTCTTGTCTGTTCATTTTTTCGTATCTTGCATAGTTTGACTGCAAAATGGAATTTTTGATTTTTTGGTATATTTTTTTTGTGTTAAAACCAGAACCATTGCCCAAAAGGGGCTGGTTAACGAACTCGACCTTTCTTTTTGTCCCCAAAAATGTGTGTCAAAGCGCAATTCAATCCGATTAGTCTTTTAAGAGTTATCCAGTATACAGACGACGACGACGACAGACGACAGGCCCCATCGTAAGACCTGTTTTTTCGGATTCAAGAGGTCTTGAAACGTGGAGATTCATTGAAATCCGCGAAAGTCAATTTTCACATTAAACGAATACCTTCTCATTGAGATGAGAATGTAAAAAACGACTTTTTGATCAGTTGAATTCAACCCTAAAACATGAATTTTTAACAAAATAGTTGAATTTTCTACCAAAAATATTCATTTTCAAGAAGCAAGATTAATTTTCTACCAAATAGTTCAATTTTCAACTTATAAAGGATAAATTTACAACCAAAAATGGAATAGCTGAATTTTCAGATAAAAAAAAATTAACTTCAAACAAAAAAAAACGAATTTTCTATCAGTTGAATTTAACCAAAATGGATTAATTTTCAACAAAATAGTTGATTGAATTTTCAACCAAGAAAGATGAATTTATAACTAAACAGTTAAATTTTCAAACAAAAAATGAATTTTACACCAAGAAGAATAATGTTTCATAAGAAAAAATGAATTTTCAACAATATACATTGATTTTCAACAAAGTTGTTGAATTTTGACGCCAAAAAGACGAATTATCTACAAAACAATTGAATTTTCGACCCAAAAATATAAATTTTCAAGGAAAAAGATAATTTTCTACCAAATAGTTGTATTTTCAACTTATATAAAAGAAAAATTTTCAACCAAAAATGAAATAGTTAAATTTTCAGCCAAAGATGTGAATCTTAAGAAAATGAATGTTTGACAAAGTAGTTTAACTTTCAACCAAGTGGTTGTAATTTTGAACCAAGAAAGATGAATTTTTAACCAAGTAGTTCACTATTCAACCAAAAAATAAATAAATTTTCCACAAAGAAGATTAATGTTCTACCCAAAAAGACGAATTTTTAACAAAATGAATTTTGAAGAAAAGAGACGAATTATGTACAAAAGAGTTGAATTTTCAGCCCAAAAATATTATTTAAAATTTTCTGGCAACTGGGTGATTTTAAAAAAAATTAGTTTTCAACAAAGTAGTTCAACTTTTAACCAAGAAAGATGAATTTTTAAACAATCCTCAACCAAAACAGATTAATTTTCAACCAAACAGCTGCATTTTTCGCCAAAGAGGATGAATTTTCAACCAAGAAGATTAATCTTCTACCAAAAACACAAACTATCAACGAATTTTCAACCAAGAATGGTTCTTCAGTCTAGAATAAAAATTTTTCATTAAATTGTTGAGATTTCAACCAAAAACAAGAATTATCTACAAAACAGTTGAATAGTTAACTTTTTGATTAAAAAAATTATTTTCAACGAAAAATGAAACGAATTTTCAACACAATGTGTACATTTTCAAGTAAAGAGATGAATCTTCAACCAAAAAAATAAATTTTTAACAGTATCGTTCAACTTTCTACCAAGTAGTTGAATTTTTTACAAAAAAGATTACTTTTTACTAAAATAATTGCATTTTCAACAAAATAATTAAATTTTCAACCATGCAGTAGAATTTTAAACCAAACCCTCATCATTTGCAAAATTCGCAAACTGTTAAAATTTATCATCAGAAAACGCATTAAACGTTATCTAAACTCATACCGTTACTTCCAAGGCCCCCTCCCTAACCACTGCTACACTCTGTAGTTCTTGGCGACCCCCCCCCCCGTGATTTTGGTAACGTAGTTTATGGGCGGCCCTACATAACAAAACATACCTGTAGAATCAGGAATTGTGTTGTCACAAGCAACAACTCGGTCGCGTTCAATAGCGTTCATCAACAACATTAAGTACGAATTGTTTTTAGTACCTTCTTGGATTAGCATTAGGGTCTTATGATTATGTATGATCACATGCAGTAAATTGTATAAAATATGAATTTGACAAGTGTTTCGGCCTTGGATCCCTTGTTAAAGCCAGAAAGGTACTTAATAAATTAAAAAATAAATTAAATCCTTGGTATACACTATTTGATACACAACTTATAATATTAAAAATGCATGCATCGACTTATGTATATTTCTTCGACATGCGGTTGCCTTCTCTCCACATTTTTCCACAACTCCCTCTCTCCTTGTGTGTTTTTATTGTTCCACTGTAGAAGGACAAGCGAGTGCGAGGCTGTAAGTCAGTAAATAATCCCACAATAACACTCTTCACTGACACATTGCACAGCACCAATTACACAATTGTGTAGTTTGAAAGGAAGTTGAGATTTTATGAGACAAAAAGCACCAACAAGTGTAAAATTCAACAAGTAATTTATCTTTTTTTATGAGGTTCATTTTCAACGTAAATACAGAAACATCCGCTCTGTTTCAGATCACGTCGAAAACTGAATGAGCATTCTCAGAGGTCGTATAGTTTAACCCTTTTAAACCCGAATTATTTCTGGCTTTTTTTTATACTCTTTGTTTAAAGCTACCAACAATATTGGAATTATCAACTTTCATATAATTTTTTCTAATAGATATTGCATCCTCTCAAATAATCAAACAACTTACAAATGGTTTTAACTCGCCAAAAATTTTTTCTGAGCCTTCAAAAAGTATGTACATTGGAACGTACATTGGGTCTGAAAGGGTTAACGACTTTCGAAAATCGAAGAGAGATACTTCAATTTTTAAAGGGTCATGGTTGTGAAGCCGACTGTCTGCGACGTACGACCTGACACCCGAGCCATTTGAGAACGCAAGAGTCAGTGGCCCACGTGTTCTCAACAATTTTTTCTCTTTATAACAGGATAGTATGTTTTCGAAAGTTTTTCCACATAGGTTTTCATATTGAGCGAATGATCATTACCAGATATGCGACACATTTCAAGCACTAGACGTTTACGATAATGACCGTCATTCGCTAGAATTTTTGAGTTTGCAAAGTCGAATAAGTGATCTTTCTGTATAGTGTGTATAGTAACCGCGCTCTGATTGTTAGTCTGGCTCTTGAGATATGTCACATAGCTGGTAATGATCATTCGGTCAATATGAGAACTGATGTGGAAAAACTTTGGAAAATTCCTGTTATAAAGAGAAAAAAATTTTGAGAACGTGTGAGCCACTGATCATCGCGTTCTCAAGTGGAGTTCGGCTATCAGGCCGTACGACTTAGACAGTCGGCTTCACAACCACGACCCTTTAAAAATTAAAGTTTCCCTCTTCGATTTTCGAAAGTCGTTAAACTATACGACCTCTGAGAATGCTGTTTCAGTTTTAGACGTGATTTGAAACAGAGCGGATGTCTCTATATTTACGTTGAAAATTAATCTCCTAAAATAAAAAGAAATTACTTGTTGAATTTCACACTTGTTTTTGGTTTTTGTCTCATTAAATCTTAACTTCCTTGCAAACTAAACAATTGTGTAATTGGTGCTGGGCAAAGTGTCAGTGAAGATTGTCTTGGTGGGATTATTCACTGATTTACAGCCTCGCACTCACTTGTCCTTCTACAGCGGAACGATAAAAACACGCAGAGAGAGAGAGAGAGAGAAAAAAAAAATTGTGAAGAGAAGGAAACTGCACGTTGGGAAATATACATACGCATTCTTGATTTTATAAGTTGTATACCAAAGATTTAATTTATTTCTTAATTTATTGAGTACATATCTGGCACTGAAGAGGGCACTTGTCTGAGGCAGAAACGTCTGCCAATTTCATATTTCATTCAATTTACTACATGTAATGATACATGCTCGTCAGATCTTAATGCCAATACAAAAAGCATCTTAAAACAATTTTAATACTTGGGTCAATTAAAAACGACATCTTTCGAAAAATCAATAAAGATGTCACTGAACAATTAAGTACGAATTTACTGCAACGAATAAAACGATTTTATGTGTTATTCTCTAGAAATGGCTGAGGACGGGGCTATTGGTTCTGCAAGCAGCAACAGCAGTGGAGAGGCAAGTCGACTGCAGCTGCTGCAGGAAATGCGACAACAAAATTTTGATAGCATTCGTTTTGCTTCTTACCGAACTGCCTGCAAGCTCAGGTTCATCCAGAAAAAAGTTCATAGTAAGTGACCCCTTCTTCAAATTATTATTTATTGCATGCAAGTTTAAGAAACTTCGATTTATATTTGCCGACATAAATTTAAGTACCTAACTGACCCAAATGAAATATGCCAACTGACGATGACAGTTTCTGTATCCACTGTAATTGCGGCCAATTTATTTCTCAATTCTGATCTATCTCTTCAATTTAAAGTTCTAGTAGGGTCAACGAAGAAAGTCCACAGAGAGTCTATCATTTTGATAAAATATTTTCGTCCTTTAGAAAAAAAAAATCTTCATTACAGTGCACAATGTCGACATTTGGAACGTGATCGAGGCATTCAGGGAAAATGGCTTGAACACACTGGAGCCATCGAGTTCGCTCGGAGTCTCAAGGCTCGAAACACTTTTGTCTTCCTTATTTCACGCATTGAACAAAAGAGTGCCAATTTCTCATCAAGCTAAAGTCGACACAACCACGGCCTTACTTATGAATTGGCTGATAGCTGCTTACAGTGGGTAAGCAAATCGAATCTTCAAAATGTCTATCACAATTGTATTAAAAAGTATCTTCAAATTTTTTTTTAAGGCTGCTTTATTAAATTTGACGAATTATCTTTTACAGGGAGAGCAACAAAATCTCAGTATTCTCCGTCAAGGTAGCTTTGGCGACTCTATGCGCTGGAAAATTGATGGACAAATTTCGATGTAAGATTCATTTCCGCTGTTTTTAAAGTTTTTGGCCCACTTTTATATTATGCGTTTTGAGCAACTTGTGCGAGGGACTTTCTGAACCAATTTGACAAAATATATTATAAACCTCTTTGACAAGATGCGTTCATAGTCTCCTCCATAAAATGCATTAAGAGCCACTTCTGCATGATGCGTTATAAGCCACCTTTACGTGATGTGTTCTGAACCAGTTTTCCATGATGCATTTTGAACTAATTAGACAAGATGCGTTCTCGAACAATTTTATAAGATGCGCTCTGAGCCTTTTCTACAAAATGTATTATGAGCCTCTTCTCCATGATGCATTATGAGCATTTTCGCCATGATGCGTTATGAGCATTTTCTGCATGATACATTATAAGCTACTTTTACAAGAGACGTTCAGGACCAATTTTATAACCCAGGCGGAAAAATTATATATATTGGGCAAATTCAAAATAATAATCTTCAAATTCATTCATTCCCTTTGTCCAATTTCAAGTCTTCAAAATTGAACTATTTCAAAAAACGCATTCAAAATTACATAATTTCAAACTGTAAACATCCCAAATTTAATGAATCTTCAATTGAAAATTATTAAAGTTGATGAATTAAATTGAAAATCTATAAAATTGAATAATTTTTAATTTTAAATCTTCAAAATTGAACTGTTCCAAAAAAAGCATTCTAAATTACATCATTCTAAACTTAAAACATTCATTCAAACATTAATGAATCTTTAATTGTAAATCTTCAAAATTGAACTATTCCAAAAAAACATACAAAATCGCATCATTGTCTATTTTACACGTTAAATATTAAATACTCTTCAATTGCAAATATTCAGAATCGAAGAATTTTCCACTGTAAAACTTAAAAATTGAACTACGTATACAAAAAACAAATTAAGTACATTATTTTAAACTATAAACATTTCAAATTGATGAATCTTCAATTAAAAGTCATGAAAATTGATGGATCTTATATTGCAAATGTATAAAATTGAATACATTTCAATTTTAAATCTTGAAAGTTAATCTACATGTTTGGAAAAAACGTTAAAAATTACATCACTTTAAACTGTAAACATTCTAAATTAATGAATCATCAATTGAAAATCATGAAAGTTGATGAGTTTTAAATTGTAAATGTATAAAATTGAATAGATTTCAATTTTAAATAATTAATATTGTATAATTGTCAATTTTAAATCTTAAAAATTTAACCATTTAAAAAAAAGGTTCAAAAGTGCATCATTTTATATTTTACACATTAAATATTAAAGAATTGAGTACTGAAGTCTTTAATTGCAAATATTCGGAATTGAAAAATTTCCCATTGTAAATCTTAAAAAAAAAATCATTCTTAATTTTAAATCTTCAAAATTGAACAATTCCAAAAAAAGTATTCGAACGTATATCACTTTAAACTTTAAACATTCCAAATTAATGAATCTTTTATGGAAAATCATAAAAATTGATGAATTTTGAATCGCAAATCTATAAAATTGAATAAATTTTAATTTTAAATCCTCAAAATTGATTAAGTTTTAATTTTAAATCTTCAAAATTGATCTATTAAAAAAAAAACATTCAAACTTGCATCATTTTCTATTTAACGCATTAAATATTGAAGACTCTTGAATTGCAAATATTCAAAATTGTAGAATTTTCCGTTGTAAATCTTGAAAATTGATCGACATATTCGAAAAAAACGTTCAAAATTACACCACTTTAAACTGTAAACATTTCAAATGAATGAATCTCCAATTGAAAATCATAAAAATTGATGAGTTAGCAATTCAAATCTACAAAATTGAACTATTCCAAAAAAAGCATTCGATATTACATCACTTTAAGTTGTAGACATTACTAGTTAATGAATCCTTAATTGAAAATCATAAAAATTGAAGAATTTAAAAATTGCAAATCTATAAAATTGAATTAATTTTAATTTTAAATCTTCAAAATTGAATAATTTTCTGTTATACACGTTCAATATTGAAGAATCTTCAATTTTACAATTAGAAAAATTAGAAAATTAGAAAAACTAGAAAATTGAATAAGTTTCAGTTTTAAATCTTCATAATGAAACCATTCTGAAAAAATCATTCTAACTTTTTAAAATTGAAGAGTTTTTAATTTTTATAATTTACATTTGAAATTTCTTCAATTTGGAAGACTTAAAATTGAAAACTCTTGACTTTTGATCTCCAAAATCAGCAAAATTTAAGAAGTTTTATTTATACATCTTAATAATTATAAGTCTTCGAAATTGAAATATTAAAAAAAGAACATTCAAAATTACATCATTTTAAATTATACACATTCAACATTGAAGAATCTTCAATTGTGAATCTTCAAGATATGTAGACCTATTTTAAAAAGATATTGCTGTTTTAATATTCATTTTTATTCATGATTATTATTGATTATATTTTATAGTACTTTGAATTTAAGCATATAATTTAATTTGATAATTAGGCAATTAAAATAAGGAACCTGTTATAAGCGCG
This sequence comes from Melikaiella ostensackeni, assembly GCA_032362435.1. Taxonomy (NCBI): domain Eukaryota; kingdom Metazoa; phylum Arthropoda; class Insecta; order Hymenoptera; family Cynipidae; genus Melikaiella; species Melikaiella ostensackeni. Next base: position 7,801,804 of record JAUMHM010000001.1, on the reverse strand, counting down.
CTATTTTTGCTAGTTATGTATAATTTTTATTTGTTTTATACAAATAATGTATAAAACTAATGAAAATTATACATAATTTCTTCCACTTTGTATAATGTTTCCGCCTGGAAAGATGCGCTCTGAGTCTCTCCTGCATGATGCTTTATGAGCCGAAGGGAATCCGCTATCAAAGATGTAATAACACATGTTGTAAATCAAATTAGATAAATTTTGGTTCAGAATGCTTTACGTACAAATTGCTCAGGACGCATCCTAAAAAATTGGCTCATAAGGCATCATGCAGAAGAGACTCATAACGCACGTTGTAAAAATGGTTCATAATGATCCCTGATGAGTAGGAATTAAAGTTAAAAGACCTGTTGGAAATATAAATCTAATATTTATTTTTCTCTGCAGACATTTACTCACAAATATCCGACAGTAATGGCCATATGATTCACTGGAGATTCGACGAATACTTAAGAGAAGTTTTAGCTTTGCCTGCAGCTGTTTATGAATCTCCATCCTTTGGATATACCGAAGGTCTAGCCAGTTCGATTTTTCTTCTGGCAAGTTTTTACAATTCTTTTTATCTTTTGTTTTTTTTTTGCATTTATTTGCGTATTTTTATCTTCTTGTTTTCAGCATTTACTTGATAAAAGACTTTTTTTGCAGAACTCCAAAGTCACGGTAAATGACTTCCTGGACACTCTCATGTCAGATCCAGGACCACATTGCTTGATTTGGCTCCCCCTTTATCATAGGGTAGCAGCTGTTGAATCTGGTAAGAATCTTAACATATTTATTTTCTTCATTTTTGGCATTATTTTCTATTCTAAAAAAAAATAAATCATGTTTTCAGTGACTCATCCGATTATGTGTGATGCCTGTCACAGAGAGAACTTTGCCGGCTTTAGGTACCGGTGTCAAAAATGCAACTCTTATCAGCTTTGCCAAGATTGTTTTTGGCGTGGTAAAGTTTCAGGAACACATAACAACGATCACGAAACAAGAGAATACAGCAGTTTTGTGAGTAATATCAATTATAATCAATATTTTCATTTGTAAATTAGAAACCAAGAGCAAATTATAAATCGAATTTATTTCTTCCAGAAATCACCAAGCAAGCAAATTGGCCATTCGCTACGGAAAAGCTTTAGGTGTGTTCCCGAAAAGGGGAAAAATCATCTACCAAGGTTTCCAGAACAGCCAGAAAAAACCTTGGACTTGTCGCATATTGTGTAAGTAATTTTAAAAATCATAATTGAAAATTGGAACTCTTTCTTTTGGTATTTAAAAATATTGAAACATGAAAATTTAATTTCAGACCACCTTCTCCTCTACCTTCTCATAACGGATTCCCAGATCCAGGTTTTATGGCACCTTTTGACGCCGGTTCCATGGACAGTCGTTCAACCTTACGAAGGTAACAAAAAATGTTCTTCAACGCACAAAACAGTACATCGTAATAAATTTTGATTTTATCCTTTATCTATAAAATCAGCATGGACAGTTCGAGATTGGACGACGAGCACAAATTAATAGCTAGATATGCACAGAGATTGGCTCAGGAGGCACGAACTGTAGTAAGTCGTTTAAAATTTAGCTGTAGCTCTCAGTTCATATTTACTGACTCTAATGCTCTCAATTAAGCGTCTCGCTTTTCTCTAATGCGGTCAATTTCATTTTTATTAATATTTTCACAGCCTCGCGCCGCTTCCAGAATATCCCAGGCCGAGCAAACGGTAAGTTGAAGAGCTTGATAATACTTCTAAATTTAGTTTATCTTGAGACTCATTTTTGATATTTTCAGCAGGGAAGAGCACCATCAGATGCTAATATAGCATCCTTGGAGACTTCGAGGGCTCAGAGGGAATTAATTTCGCAACTAGAGGCGAAGAACAAAGAGATAATGCGGGAGATTGCAAGGTTAAGGTATACCTGTGTCGTTTAACTTCCTTTATATCGAGCCTCAACCTCGTGATTATCCTACCGAACCATCCTAGAGTCACGCATGTTCGAAGTTTTCGGTTCAGCTTCTTGTACCCTTGATTGCATAGAATGTACTATTAGAGTAGAGTAAAGATTGAATACAATACTATGAAACACTTTACAATTTGAAGAATTACACAATATAAGGGATTTAGAATTCTTCATAATCAATTGGAAAAAGAAATATTGACAGGATGCGTTCTAGCAAAAGATTTCTTCTACCAACATCGAGAGCAAGAGAGGGTTATTCTTCTTGCTAAATGAAAAAATAAAATGATCCTTTGGTTGGAAATACTTGACTTTGGAATGCGGAAAGGAAAGTTCCGAATCGTTTTCATATTTAATATCTAACATCCCTCTTCATCATTCTAGAAGTTTTGTTATTTAGCGGTAACAGGAATCTTGAAATAAATTATCAATGAAATCGAAAGGTACCTGCGCATTGTTAAACTTCGCCATTTGAAATTTTGGATTAACGCATTAGGAAGACCTACTACATTATACCGTTGAAAATTGTTTGTTCTGATTGCTCTCACAATTTTGAACGGTAATCTACCCAGTGAGCACCAGGACATCCTAAGGACGTCTTTAGAATCTTCCTTAGGTCCTCAGGACATCCGCCAAAAGATGTCTATAGGACAATCTTAGGACTTGGGTGCCCACTGGGTACATTAAACATACCTCATACATCATTCAGGCACAAAATCAAGACATCAAAATTCATAACATCAGATCACATGTCACAAACAAGTTAGAAAAAGAATAGCAGGTGAAAAAGTAGATCATAGATTAGGCTCGTCTGCTGTTGTTTTTCTTGTGTCAAGTTAAACTCCAAATTAATGTAAAATTAATTTCTAATTGTTAGGAGGCAACAAGAGATCGAAGCGGCTGGATTGGAAAACCCTGCCTTAATGTCGGAGTTGAGGGCTCTTAGACAAAGAAAAGATGAGCTGGAAACTCATCTGGCGACACTTCAAGATTCTAGGAGGCAGTTGATGGTACAGCTCGAGGGTTTGATGAAGATGTTGAAGGTATGTCCAATCTTCAAGATTTAGGAAAGGGTCTAAAAGTCTTTTACATAATAAGAGTATGATTTTTTCGCCTTTTCGTGTGTTTTGGAGACCCAAAGTAGATCTTTGTTGGTGGGGAGGTGTTTCACCGCCCTAGGCCGGTAGAGTGCACTTTTGGAGCGTATGCGCAAGCGCATTAACCACATGCGTGCGCATATATTGGGCGGCTTCATTCTAACCTTGAACGTAAAATGTGCTTAGCAATGTGCCGTTGAAAGTTTCATTCTGAAACTTTCACTTTGAAAGTTTCATTCTGAAACTTTCACTTTGAAAGTTTCATTCTGAAACTTTCACTTTGAAAGTTTCAAAATGCGAAATTCATGATTAATGAAATTTAAACGAAACTTATGAAACTTATAGAAATTCAACTTCCAGAGTTATTTTGGCACTTTAGGGAATATTTTTAGGGTCCCTAACGGATTTTTCATAAATTGGTCGCATTTGTGTTCGTGGAATCACATTTGCGGGTTTAAAATTGCCGGCTGCCGCATTTATGTGCATTTATACACGAGCTCAAGATCGAAGACGAGAGTGGTGTAAAATTATAGCGATCAATTTATCAGTCGTTTTCGCGATGAAAATAAAAACTTGCGTCTGGAATTATTTCCAGTTAGTGAAAAGAAAGAAACAAAGTTCAGGAATACGTGCTGTGCAAGTTCTGTGGGAAGGAACTCTATAAAAATTCAACGCGAATGGTGGATCATATTGATAAGTGTCGAAGTTCTACCAAAAAAAGTTAAGAAGGAGATGCAAACAATGAAGAAAAGAAGCAAAAACATAATTTCAACTAAATTTGTTATAATCGTCTTCTTCATCGGGCTCTAAAAAAGTGAATAATGTTGATAAAGCAACCGAGGCGGAAAACGCGGATTTGATGGATTTTGACAAGAGCGACTCCATAACTGATAAATTGGCATCGAGTCTAGAAGAAAATAGTCTTAATGAATCTTCTGCAGTATTGAAAGAAAATAAGAGAGAACAGGTGGAAAATCCTGTCAGCATTGACTTAATGGATGAAAAAAGCAGGTATTTTATTTCAAAATTTTTATATATCTTTTACATTTATATATCGACGTGTCCAAATGACAAGGTTCCATCTCGTAGTGACCAAATGAAAAGGTACTAATTCGTGGAGACAAAATGAAAAGGTGCTAACTCGCGTGGAAAAATCTCGAAGCTTCAACATCCCATATAAATTGTAATGGAAACATCAGCGCCTTCAACTCTGTAGCACCTTTTCATTTGGTCTCTTCGAGATGGAACCTTATCATTTAGACACGTCGATATTGTGTATACATATTTATTAGTTTTTTGATTTATAACATAATTAGAATCATTTACTAGCGAAAAATGTGCATTTTTTTCGTGAGTCTGATATAAATAAGTAAATTAAGAGAATTCATAGATCTCACAAAAATCAGATGGTCTCATATTTTTCAACAGTAGATTGTTTTATTTTTATGTATTAATTTTGAATTAATTTTTATCTGTCATAGAGAGAAGTCTGGAAATTCCTCGCAAGAGCTGTTTACGTCACGGGAAAAACGTTGGACTTCCAAGAGCATTCTCTATGGATTGATGTATTCAAGAAAATTCAACCTACTCTGGCTTTGCGAAGCCGAAAACTTTTGTCTGGAAAATTATTGGATGGAGAGTTTAAGGACACAAAAGAAATAGTCGATATTCTGATCGACAAATCAAAGAATTTGGCAATCCAATTAGATGGTTGAAGTAATCCCAGGTAATCGTTAAGACTATATTATTTATTGAATTATTAATTATTATCATTAAAGAATTAAAATGTGTTTAATAAATACTTTCAACAATTGAACAAATACTGGGTGTTTACGGATTTTACAAAATTAAACTCTAGACAGCTAATTCTACACGTGGGTATTCTATAGTCTCCATTCAATCATATTTATTTAACAAATTTAATGTATTAAATTTGAACTAGAAACAGTTAAAATCTACACCGTAAAATTCTACAGAAAGTTAAAAATTACATTCTTCAAATTTAAATTAAATTTACACAATCAAATTCTGCTCGAAAATACGCCGCAGAAGTCAGTTGATTGATTTTTTTATTATTCATATTTTAAAATCTCTACATTAATAATTTATACGCCGCAAAACTCTACTGACAATAATTTAAAACAAATGAAAAAACATTTTTGTGTGTAGATTTTTGCGGTGTGTAATTTATTGGTGTAGAGTTTTTAAAATTGAAGTAATAAAATATCATTTAGTTGACTCGTTAGAGTATTCTTGTGCAGTTCATTTTATTGCAAAACATTTAATTTATAACTTTTTATACCGTTTTACGGCGTAGGAGTTAACTGTGTTGTGTTTTTTAATTTAATATAATATTTAGTTTGTTTTTGATAAAAACAAACTAAATTTGTTGTTTGTAGCAGGAAATTAATATAATTTATGGGTCATTCCATTTTATTTCAGGGAAGTTGGTCGCAACATAATTTTTAAAAATTTGAGACTTCATCATAATTATTATCAATGTGTTTGGAACTCATTTATCACATCAATTTAGTAAATTAGTTTTTTTATCATTTCGAAATTTGATTTTGAAAGTGTAAGGATGCAGAAAGATGTCACATTCTATAGTGGACATAAATGTGACATTTTCATACACCCTTGCACTTTCAAAATCAAATTTCGAAATAAAAAAAAGTAATTTAATAAATTTATGTGACAAGTAAGCTCCTAAAACATAGATAATTATTATTGTTATAAGAAGCAAAATTTTTTAAAATTATGTCGCAACCGACTTTAGGAATAAAATGGAATGACCCTTATCTAAATATCAAATAAATTTAATGTAAATGTTTATAATTCGAATTATGACTATGAAATACAATTTTGTTTTTGAGAAATGAGAGCCTCATAAACATTCTGATCAACACGCCAAGACCATTGTTCGTCGAGTCCGTGGGAAGTGAAGATTAAAGTCATACAGTAGAGTACATTGCGGATCTGATTTTTGATGTGCTTGGGAAATACGGACCCCAAAAATTTCTTCTAGTTGTTGCCGACAATGCGGCAGCTATCCAAAAAGCAGGTCGGATTGTAAACAAACGTTATCCGCATATAACTGTGATTGGTTGCATGCCGCATACCTTACATTTGTTAATTAATGATGTAATCGAGTGTCCAAGTGTTATGGACCAGATGAGCGACGCAAAATACGTTATTTCTACAGTGAAAAATTCTCACCTATTGAGAGCTACGTCAAAAAAAATCAATGCAGATCTACCTCAACATCTGAAATCTTCGATTAGTCTCCATACACCAGGAGGTACACAATGGGGGTCAAACCTTCGAACGTTAGATAGCTTGCGAGCTAATAAAACTGGTCTTCGAATCCTGGCTGTAAAAGGAGATGTAAATGTTCCTAATCAATTGCAAGATCTGCTCTTGTCGCCTGTTTTTTGAAATAGGATTGAAAATCTCGCTGACATAATGCGTCCGATTGTAAAATGGACAATTGAGCTGGAAAGCGATGAGCCAAAGATTCACAAAGTTGTTCGAGCATTCCATGACATAAAATACGTGTTAGAAAAGGTTTTGCCTGGAACTTTTTCAAAAGAAAGTGAGAAAGAATATATCTTGGAATCAGCTAAGTTCAGGAACGAATTTACTTTGAAAAGAATCCATTATGCTGCCTTCTTGCTTGATCCAGCTAATCAAATGGACGAAGACGATGGTAATGCTCATGATGAATCAGAAAAGCCGCCAAAGTTCAAACTATCAGCTGAAAAAAACGCTGATGCCATCGAATTTTTGACCAAAACAGCTCACTTTATGAAGCTGGATTGCGCAAGCTGTGTTACTGGATGTAAAGAAGTACTCCTGCAAAATCGACGAGTGGTCCGCTGCTAAGTTCCCGTGGAAAGTAGCAAAAAAAATTCATCCTCAGGCATGGTGGGCAACTTTTTTCAAAAATACAGACTTAGCAAAGGTTGCTCAAAGAATTTTAAGTATGCCGACTACCTCTGCTGCTACAGAATGTTCATTTAGCATTCATGGACGTATTCACAGAAATGGACGACACCGATTAACGTTGAGTAGAGCTGGAAAGCTTTGTTTCATATCGCATAATTGGAAACTAATCTCAACATCAGCAACCAACCTGATTGACTCTAACAAAGAACAAGAAGAAATTTTTATAAAAAAGAATAAAGGTCAGTCGTTAGGTTTCTTTTATTCTGACGATAATGAAGATTCAGAAGATGATGATGTGATCTCTGATGAAATCAAAAGGTACCACAGGAGATCAAAGTAATGGAGTCGACGTCTAAGGTTTTAAACATGATTATTTTCATTTAATATGAATTTTATTTGATTGTTCGGTTACATATATAATCATATACGTGCATAAGTATATTGAAGTATTACATATTTAAGTAAAAAAATCTACCTAAGACATTGCAGACAAGTCGAAGCCAAAGCATATGTTTCTTGATCTCAAAAAATTGAACTTTTTATTTTAAGGATGTAAATAATTCACATGAATATATATGTATGTATGTATATATATATATATATATATATATAAGTAATGCTCGAATTGAATAATGAGATTAAATTCATTTCCCACTTGTTTCTCCCTATTTTTTATTTAGTTTAGTTTATTAACGGTTAACGCCTTGATACACGGTTTTGGTACAGGCAACTGTAATTACGAGAAACTGCAGTTAGAAAATAACAATAAAATGATGTATAAAATATAAATAAGTTCTATGTACGAAATTTATCAAATGTATTGAATTGAATTATTATAAATCTTGATCAAAATTTCAAACTTTGGCGCTTTTATTGGTATCTCAGGTATCTGTATGTGAGTTTATGTTAGTTCTGCTTCTGTTTTCTGACTCTGTTTATTTGATATTAAAACAGTTTTGAAATTAAAAAAAAAGTAAAGTGCAGTTCTATCAATTAAAAACCTCATTTTAAATGTAAATTAGGCATTTTTCATTTATAATTATTATAAATGTAGCGAAAAATGCTAAAGATTCTAAAGTTTCACTGATTTTGAAACTTCTCATTGAAAGTTTCAAAAAGTACAAATTTCTGAAACGGCACATTACCAAACATGCTGGTGACGTACTTTCACGAAGAAAATCGAAAAAAGACTACTTTGCCTCCTTGATGAAAAAAAATACTTTTGCAATCACAGGGCTCAGACTTACTTTAGAGATCGAAACTATGTATTGCCAATAATGGCAATCAAAATAGTGGCATGGATTTTTTATAAATCACGCAAGCCTTAGATCTAGTTTTTTTTTGTGTGTAAATTTAACTTCTTTCTAAGTCCAAAAATTTCAGTTTTCTGTTCTGTAAAATTTCAACTTCATTCTTTTCCAAACTCGAATTTTTCCTATTTGAATTCTTATTAATTGTGAAGAATTTCTAGTTTGGACTATTTTCAAAACAGAAAACTTCGCAATTTTTTATATTTATAAAATATCAATGCCTTTATTTAGCATTGTTTATTATTGGAACCATTCACAATCAAATGTAGTTAAATTTGGAACTTATTTATTTTAAAATTCTTCCATTTTAAGCCTTTTTAATTTTGAATGCTTCCAATTTAATACTCTTGAATATGATTGAATCAAGCTTCTAATTTTAAAATCCTTTGAATTTGATATGTAATTAATTTTTGAACAATATTTAATTCAAAATCTATTGAAAATTAAGGCATTCATCAAATTATATGTACTGTGGTACATTATACGATTGAAATTATTTGATTTTGGACGTTTTCGATTTTCAAATGTTCAACCAATAAATATTTCCTATTTGAAATTATTCAAGCTTCAATTCCTACGTTTAAAAATTATCAATTTTTATATTTCCATTTCAAGTTGTACGATTTAGACAAATTCAAATTTAAAGTAGTGCAAATGATAACGATTTAAGTACATTTTTATATTACATTTTGTACGTTTAAAGTTTTAATTTGTTCAATCTTGAACTTTGAAATTTCAAAAGTTTTATTGTTCACAATTTTAATTTCTTCAAAGTTGAAATTTTTCAAATCTGTGTCTTAATTTCAAAATTTTATTTATTTGCTCACTCCTGAGTAGTTCAAGTTTCAGACGTGAATTTTAAGTTTTAAATGCTTCAATTTGAAACCCCACGATTTGAAAATGTCAAGTTTTATAATGAGTTGCAATAACGATTGATAACAAATTAACATCTTCTTAACTTTAAAAGCCTAAATTTGAAATTTGACAACATCATGAAAACCAAACATCTTGATTTTTCAAATTTCAAACGCTTTCAACTTTTAATTTTTTAATTTTTTATGATTCCATTTAAACTACTCGTAATTTAATTCTAAATGCGTTTAATAGTGAATTATTAAATTTTGAACTTGTCTATTTAAAAATTTCAACTTTGAACATTTATCATTTAAATCTGCTTCACTTAGAATATTTGATCAAGAAAAGATCCCCAATTTTGATATTTTAGAAAATTATTCATTTGGAATTTGTCCAATGAATGGTAGGATTTTTACAGTGTTAGTAATTCTTCAATTTTAAATAGTCAATCGTGAAATTTTATTGTCTAGAATATTATTTTAAATTTTTGAAAAATTTAATTTTTATAGATTAAAAATTTGTTTAATTTCTATTAATCTATAGCCTGAAAGATACAAATATTATATATATATATATATATATATATATATATATATATACACTGCGACCTCGAAGTAGACCGAGTTTCGGTTCCGGCCGGTTTACTTCGAGGGTCGTAAAACCTCCCATATAAG